>CM065808.1:49141593-49736593 GCA_033398695.1 Orobanche coerulescens | reverse complement strand
TCATTAATCACGACATTAACTGTTGTTCAATAGAAATCGGGAGTAAATACTGTGCGGAGCTAAGTGCTACGACCTTCGGGCGGGAGCCACCGCTAGAGTTCGTACGAGTACCTCTAGAGTTCCTTTTTCTATCTATATGCATGAGGGGCAGTTTAGTCTAAGTCATGAATCGAGCAGCACGACTGCGGTTCTAGGCAAAGCTATTGTCATCCTATTCCCTTGAAGCCGAAGGACGGAGTGTTCCTAAGGTGACTGGGTCGTAGAATTCGGGTATAGTCGCGATTATGATATAATTCGGGCATAGACCCAAGCTAAGGACATATAGAGCCCATATAAGAGATAAGCAGTACGTCACCAAGCGTGAGAGCGATAAGCTCAAAGGCGAATGTTATAGTGACGGTCCGACAAACGCCCAAGGGTACGGTCATTAAACCAAAGGTCGTAGCGATAGTCAAAGGCCAAACACTGATAACGGTCTAAGATGTTATAAGGAGGCTAAGGGACTTAGTCATATAGACGATCTCCCGAAGCTAAATATTCATTGGGCGCTCGACGCCGCATAACATCATACTCAACAGCAATCTAGGAAATTGACTGTACACCCATGTTACCATTCATTGTATTGCTTTGAAAACTTGCACCATCGATTAACAATATTATTTTCAAACGTGAGAGAAAAAATATTATGTTCCAAAATAAATATATACATATAAATTCGTAAAATACTCAAACTCGACTCACTGAGACTCCATTATTCTCACTCCATTTTGATTTTTTTCTAAAACCCCACTAGATGAAAAAGACCAAGAGGAAGAAGAGGCAGATGCTGACGGGAAGTGAAGTCTGACCTCGAGAATTGCCATTAGGATATAGGAATCATGGAGCTGTATTATCTTTTCTTTTTGTGTCAAAATGTACTCTTATTTCCGCTGTAACCTTCTGTACTATGATGTAATAACTCCGTTGTACTCATTAATATTTCTTTTCTATCGAATAACTAGTCTTAGTTCACTGGGCTAAGATCTGGCACATGCATGCTTTACTGGAATTTATTATCGCAAACGTTATTTAATTACGTTAACTTTCGCGTTCTCGTATAACCCCGGTGTGAGGGCGTGATATGTTGCGCATGAACATGACAGGAACGCCTACCTTTAAATTTACAATGTGGCTCAGGACACCAGACGCCGAAATGCTATTCAGAATTTTAGGAGTTTGAATTTCTCAAAGAAGATCATTATCAGTGTCCTCTTATCTACATGTTGAATCTGAACTATAATAAGTCTTCAACGTGGACTGGTTCAGGCTAGCATATACTCATTCACCATTCTTACTTCGTTGAGCGTGGGGGCAAGTATCGCTCTTCCATTTAACAATAGACTCAACCGGATTCATCGCATGACAAGAAACCAACATATCCTCAGGTATATCAATAACAGAATCCCCATCATTTGGCCCTCCAGCTTCTCCATCACCAATGCCCAATATCCACTCTGTAAATTCTAGAAGCTCGCCACTTTCTTCATCGCTAGGAAGATTTTGCAATATCATATTTTTAGTAAGTTTAATACCAGCAATTAAAATATACAACAATAAACTTACTAAAAGATATCAATAAAATTACTGAAATAAAAAGAACAAAAATTAACTAACTGAAATAAAATTAACCAGACCGTTAAAATACAACAATCAAGTTACTAGAGTAAAAATTAACTAACTGGCATGGGCCCGGATAGTTGGAAATTATTGAACTACTCTTCTTTATACTACATCTGTTCTCTTATAATTGCAATATCTGGACTTTCACGCTTGCCAATGCACAATTTTGATTATTAATATCTTTAATTCTTTATTTTTAAAAATTAAAAGAAGTTGATATTTTGAAAGTATATTTTGAGATGAATCTAACAAGACCTCACATGACTATTTTTTCATATGTATAAATCACGAAACATGATCAAAAGAGAGTATGTGAACAGTGTCATAATCAACACGTTGCAATAATAAGAGAACAGATGAAGTATCTCATTTTAACAACTTTTTAGAAAATGTTGCTACCATATACTCTCTATCATGCAATTCGATTTCCATTTATCTACGGCTATTGTAACAACTTTGTACAAGGAAGAGGTGTGCCTCCGCTTCTCCATGTGAAAGCGCAAAAACCTAATCACTACTCCTTAATTTGTTTTGGTTACCAGAATAGGATTCTTACAAGGAAGAGTCTCACTGCATCAAAATGGCACTCCCCATCAGAGAGGGCTGTCAGCCAAGAGAGAACCAGAAAGTATAGTTTTTTCTAATTATCTGCAGTAAAAGGAACAAAAATTAGGTAACTGAAATAAAAATTAACTAACTAATTAAAATACAGCAATGAATATTAACTAACTAATTAAAATACAGCAATAAAATACTGAAATAAAATTAATTAACCAACAATCAATATTTTCTAATAATTGGTTGCTTAACCAAAGGACTTTTCTTATTTACTCCAAAGGAAGAAGGCACTCTGAAACCAACAAATAATAATTTTGTTTATAAAAAAGGAATTACAGAAAAATAATAAATAAATATAAGAAAATATTAGCATGACTTGCTCAAGTTATGATAGGCTGATCTGCACAAAATAATTCCATTGAAACCCCCGCCACAGGCACATAATGTGTGTGTGGCAAAAAACGGCACAAACACAGTTGCCATTAGTTCGAGCAGGACTTCGGAACTTCGGATTTTCGGATATTTCGGATGATATCGGATATCGGAAATTTTTGAACAACCCTAGTCACAACCACAATTGACAACATCACTAAACACAACGTGAATATATCTTCAATCGTTATGTAAATATTTAAACCTAAAGTCAAGGCGTGTGGAATACTTTATGAGTTCATACCTACACTCACCAGCACCCCCCCTGAAAACTGTACCTACGCCCCCATCCATTATATGTGCCCAATCATCTGATAATAGAGGTGTTTTGTTTGTGATGGGGCAAATATCATATGATGGTATACTGTCTTCCCTCCCAATGTTATACTTTTTGTTCACACGCTTAAAAGAGATTTTGTTTGAAGGAGTTCTTAGAATTTTGGGCCCACCCTTATTCTCCCTTTTCTGTTTTGAAATTGAAACACTAGCAAAATCCAAATCCATCCCACAACCTACTGTATCATCAGAACCAACATGTTTATGCACATTTGTATGAACATTTTCATGCATGTGTGCATGAACATGACTTGGATCATTGCTACCGTCAACATTCATATCAAAACTCTGAACATTTACATGTGTAATCTCAACTGTAATAATTTTTTCTGACAACAACTCACAGTGCTACTTAAACTTTCAGATCAGCGTCCGAATCTAACATGCAATTGCTAATACTGCCGACCGAAAAACGGAATGACATAGTAACATCTTTTAGATCGGGCCACTTACTAGTTACCTGAGAAATCATGTCACTAAATGACGAGGACAAATTCACAGAAATCAAATTTCCGACACCGCTCCACTGGATGCTGATAAAAACATCTCCTCCTTCCGAATTGACAATCATGATTCAGAACTATATAAGAAAACACCCCCAACACCAACGCTGAACAAATTTTTGCAAAAAAAAAAACCAAATTCAGATAGGAACGAAAATGATAAAATTTGAGAGCTTTTTTAGATGGAAAAGGGCACAATACTCTGGATATATCTAACCCCCAAATTTGATTTTGAACTTTGAATTTGAAAATGAGTAACCATAGCTTCTAGCATCACCTACTTGATTTGACATTGTCGTCCATCAAAACAGCGCTGCAACCCCCCCCCCCCCCTACTCAGACCCTTAATTGATTTGTGGGGGTGTTTTGGGAATTGCATATTTAATTTTATATCTAGTTGTAATGCAAAAATATTCTTGTATCTTGTTGCAATTGTGTTACAAAAATTGTATCTAATTGTAATTATTTCTAATTAAAATACCCTATTAGAATCAACCTTGTTGGTGCTAGGGATTATCAAATCAAGGTCGTCATCCGAGTCACTCTCCTAATAAGAGTGAATATGCTCATGAATATTATGACAATGCATTATACTATACTTTTGACAAAAAAATGCAAGAGAAGCATTACATAAGAGCTAGAATTATTACGAATTGGCTTTTACTGACGGACAACGTGAGGATCACTGTACAAAGCAGATATATTATACACTCTTCCGCTGCCACTCCCTTGATATCCTGACACTCCCAAGATCACTCGCATTATTTTGTATTTTTTATGAAACAAAAATTGAACTATAAGAAAAATGCATGTGTATATGATTTGAATAAATTTACGAGTGAGTAGTGAAACATCTAACAAATTCAGTAGAAATCTGAGAATTCAGAACAATGGCTTATCGAAATGAATGAAGAAATAACTTCACTGCGCACAAAAGAAACTTGGGCCCTTGTTCCAAAACCCGCCAACTATTCTGTCGTTGACTGCAAATGGATTTTCAAAGTAAAGAATGAAAATGACTCGGTCAAATTCCAAGCTAAACTCGTTGCTAAGGGTTTCATTTAGAAAGAAGGTATCGACTACAATGAAATCTTTGCTCATGTTGTTAAATTCACCACTGTGCGAATAATGCTTGCTCTAGTTGCTCAATTTGATTGGGAATTAAAACACTTAGACGTCAAAACTGCTTTCCTGCATGGTGAATTTGAAGAAATGATTTTCATGAGTCAGCGAGAAGGTTTTGTTGATTCTAAGCACCATAACCATGTTTATCTGCTTAAGAAATCACTTTATGGTTTAAAACAATCCCCTAGACAATGGAATAAAAAGTTCGATGAATACATGTTATCTTTTAAATTACTAGGAGTAATTATGATCATTGCCTGTATTTTAAAAATAATTCCAAAATTCTTGTTTTCTTGCTCATCTATGTTGATGACATGCTCTTGGTGAGTCTTTGTTTAAAATTGTGGATTGTGTCATCAAATGATTGAGTGCTAAATTTGACATGAAGTATCTTAGAGATGCCAAAAGAATTATTGGTATGAATATCCACAGGGATCGTAAGAATTCTACAATTATTTTAAACCAAGACACCTATGTGCAGAAGATCTTATCTAAGTTTTCTATGCTTTATTCTAAACCTGCTAGTGTGCCTTTAGCTAACCATTTTATTCTCAGTAAAGATCAGTCTCCTAAGACTGATGACGATATTGAATACATGAAGCAGGTGCCATATTCTAATGTTATAGGCTCAGTTATATATTTGATGGTTAGTACGAGACTTGATATTGCGTAGGCTGTTAGTTGTCTTAGCCGGTATATGGATAATCCGGGGCTCTATCACTGGAAAACCGTGAAATGGCTACTCGGGTATTTGAACGATTCTGCAAGGTACGGTGCAAAATTCTCTAAACACCCTCAAGGTGTTAAATTGGTAGGCTATATGGACTCTAATTATGCTGCAACCCGTGATAATCGTAAGTCTACTACTTCCTATGTGTTTGCTTTGTGTGGGGCACCCATTAGTTGGAAACCTCAGTTGCAACCTATAGTCGCTTTATCAACTACCGAATCTTAGTATGTTGCAATAACAGAAGCGTTAAAAGAGTCAAGTCGGTTAAAAGGACGTTTTATCAGAAACTGGTTTTCTAAAAGATAAAGTCGAGGTTTTCTCGGATAGTCAATCCGGAATACAACTATGCAAAAATCCTGTGTTTCATGATAGAACAAAATACATTGATGTTTGTTTCTATTTTATACGTGATGTTGTCGATAAAATAATAATCTATCTTGAAAAAACACCATCTCAATTTAATCCTACTGATATGGGTACTAAATGTTTACCCATTGAAAAATTTAAATCTTATTTGACGAGGCTGGATTTCGATTTAGTAGAATAACTTTTTCTAAACATTGTGTTTATTTGAGGTTCTCTTTGTGAGTTAGTTTTCTTTGTGATTACTTCACCATACTTACTTTGAGTGATAGTTTTCTTTGTGATTACTTTACCATACTTACTTTGAGTGTGAGTGCAGGTAACCCCAGAGCTAGGCAATGATGAGATCTCTCCGAACCCAATAATGCAATTTGACTAGTTGGTCTAAAAAGGTGGAGAAATATTATAATATTTTGGCCCAACTGCCCAATATATATCTCCATTTATTGGCCCATACCTTCTACTGGCCAGGCTCAGACCCATTGGCAGCCATTTTAAATTTGAGCCATCTGATTAAAAGGTTATCACCCCTTTTAGTCCTGACCATTGTTGTATCCTAACCCTAACCCCTGTCGTCACCCTCACTTTCTTCTCTCCCGATTCTTCTGCCTCTCTCTCCCCCTTCTCCCTCGGTCAACCTCTCCAATTCCACCCGATTTCTTTGACGTCCCGATGAAATCTCGCTACCCTCCTGCTGGTGGTTACCAATTTCATCTTATCCCCTTGTCACTTTGTGTGTATAAAAGGGCGTGGCCATAGTTGGAGTTAGAACACACCGAGCGAACGCTTTACTTTGTGAATCCGAGTGAAATCGTGAGAAATCCTTCTTATTCTTCTTTGTGAGATAAGTGAGAAAGATTGTGGTTTCGATTTCTGGGGTTTTTTTTTGGGTTTGTGAAGGAGATACCGGATTTGTGGCCGGTCGAAGACAGTTCGGTTCTTCTTCATTCGTAGAAGTGTGATTTCGGTATTAAATTTCCTAGGATCTCGGAGATCTGAGCCGCTACAATCTTGTTGCAAAGGGGGTTCCTTGATTCTTTTTCGTTTTCAGAATATTTGTTGTTCTTCATGAATATTGTGCTTGATTTTAATTTATATAACCTAAGTAGTCATTTTGGTCCATTATATTTGACCAAAGTTTTATTTTCGTCCTTTATCTTTCAATTATTTCGTTTTGGCCCCTCACATTTCAGATATATTTTATTTACGTCCCTGTCGTTAGATTTTTTTACAGACGCCATGTTGGCAGTTAACTGCTGACGTGGCGTCTTACACGTCACTATTGACGTGTCCGTTTTTAATGACGTGCATGCCACGCCAGTATTTATTTAATTAAAATTTTATAAAAACAATTAAATCGTCCATCATCTTTCTTATATGGTTTCAAAATGGTCCTCTATCTTTTTAAGTAGTTTCAATTTGACCCCTCTTGTTAATTGTTGTATGTTGTATCTGTTGTGTCGAGATTTATACACCTCAACAGGCGATCGGCACAAATACCGGGCGACCGAACCAGAGTCAGATAGACCAAGGCAGACTTGCCGATCGAAGGACCCAGAACAGGACCCAGCGCCGAGTGATCGACTGCCAAGGCGATCGTCTCCCGGCTACCAGCGATCGTCCCAAAGTGCCCGATCATGGACGACCGCCTCATGCTACGCAAAGCCAACATCCGTCTAGTCGGCGAAGGCCGAAGCTCGGGATAGAGACCCATGTGCAGATCCGCAAATGGCGCCGCAGAATATGGATCTTTGACTCCAGCCCATCAACAGCTGTCAAACGGCAAGGACAAACCTCACCTACCGACAATCCCGCCGAAAGGTCCAAAGTGGACCTCCCAAGATAGCGACGTAAGGCACATGGCGTCTTCTCATTGGTTCGCACAGCTGTCTGCCAGCAGCAGCCGCAGATTTTAAGGCAAGCAGCCGACGTGCTAAAAGACGATCGCCCCCTTATTGTAATACAGGAAAGGCGATCGCCCGTCTGGATTAAGGCATCCCAGCTCCTATAAATAGAAGGCATCCTGCACTTGGGAAAGGGTCTGCTCTCTAGCTGCTTTTCTCTCCCTGGGCAATGCTAAAAGCTTCGGACATCCTTCTCTCTCACTCTCAAAACCTCTTACACCAAAAGACGGTCGGCAGAAACGAGAATAAGAACTCAGAGCAACTCTAGTTCCCCCGGCAATCACCAGCGCTCAAGAGCTAGATAACTAGGGTCTTTTGCACTCATTGTAATCGCACTCTTACATTGATATTTGTACTCCAACGTATTCATATTAATAATATCTCGCGAGAGCATTCAAGCCCGGGCCTAACAAACCCGGCAAATCTTGTGTTATTTACTTTCCCCACGGACGTGCTCTCGCACTTTGTTTGTTATTCGTCCATTCCAGCAATATCATCTCCGGATAATATTTCGGGTAACAACAATTGGCGCTAGAGGAAGGGGATCTTAACCTTCATTTTCATTCCTACCGTCCCGAAGAACACTCACTGTTCTCCGGGGCATATACTTGAAGAGACACTCACTGCTCTTCAAAGAAAAACCTTCAGAATCATGGTGTCTGCCACCATAGCGAAGAGAGCCACTCTCAGAACCGCCGAACGTCTTGTTCCGGCTCAATCCGAGCCCCAACCTATGGCGGAGGGTAGCCGCGGCGGCGTGAGACTCTCGATCCCGCCCCCGAGGGACGGCCCTAGACTCTCGCTCGATCAGTTTCAAACAGCGGAACAGATCGAGGAGGCAATGGCCATCCTGCGGGAGACGGAGAGCATGCGGTGCGACCGCTATTACCCCATCAGCCATCCGCCGCGCAAGCAAACAGAAGCTCAAGTGGTTATCGAGCGATCGTCAGGAAGCCCCGATTCACGAGAAAAAGCACTCGCGAGACGGGACAGTTCCGTTTTCAGCCGCCTAGGAAGCGACCCATCATGGCGACCGGGGCACTCTGGTCCCAGCCATGAGACGACGGAGCCCGAATCCGTCACCAGGAGTTCGGCGTACCCAACTCCCAAAAGGCAGGTCGGCCACTTAGCTCCCCCTTGCTGAAGAACCAGTATCGGCAGTGATGATCTTATCGCCTACCGCGTAGCCAGAAGATCAGTACACGATCGCCTCGGCTCCCGCTCCGAGAGACCAAGCAACGGCGATGGCCGCAATGCAACGCCAGCTCGACGCCATGAAGGCGCTCCTAGAAACTGGGGCAGGCGCCAAGAGAAAATCGCTGGGCCGAGCGAGCCGCTCGCGACCCAGATCGAACTTGCCCCCGTGCAGCCAAGGATCGCTCCCCCTCAAACACCTTTGTACGAATGGAGATCGGACCCCGAGACTCACCTGAGCAAGTTCCGGATCTACATGACTGGATGCGGGGCATCTGACGCGACTAAGTGCCGAATGTTCCCATTGACATTGGGCGATCTGGCCCATAGGTGGTACACCTCACTTCCACCGCGATCCATCAGTTCCTTTGAACAACTGGAGAGCGACTTCACATCGTACTTCGCCGCCAAGGTCGCTCGACCAGAAGGTCCCCACCGCATGATGAAAATCAGGCAGGGGGAAGAGGAGTCCGATGAAGACTACATCGATCGGGTAGATGAGATAATCCTCAACGGCGAGCCCGTAAGCGACGAGATCGCCCTGTACTCGGTCCTAGGGGGATTCAATGGTCTTTCGCCCATGTTCAGGCACCTTACGAAGGATATCCCCCCAACATACGCAATCTTCCGCGCCAAGGCCGCAAACTTTTTGACCAGACGGAGGTTGCTCACCCTTCGCCAAGATGAGGGGGCAGAGACGGCGATCGCCAAGTCCAACAAGGCGGTCGCCAAGCCACCCGGAGATTTCAGGACCTTTGAGGATGTGGAAGCCCATCTTTACCACAACCTCAGTCTATCTCCGGCTCATATTTTCTATGCCATCCGGGGGCACGAGCGGCTAAGCAAGCCAAAGGCGGTAAGAGACCACGATCATCTGGACCGCAGCAAATTTAGTGCTTACCACAAGAGTCCCGGCCACAACACCGATCAATGCCGCGACCTCCTCAGACAACTCTGGAGATTGTTCGAGGAGGGCAAGCTAGACAGACTGATAACTTAGCCGGAGCCCCGGGCGGAAAGAATCAAAATGCCGCGATCGGCGTCAGAACGACGATCACCAGTCTTCCAACCCGATCGCCAGAATCAAGCAACATCTCCAAAAATGGAGGACTCGCTCGCCATCTAAAGTTCATCATCCAACATGATGGACCTAGGCACGAGATCGCCTCCCTCAGCACAACGTATACCATCGAGGATCGCCATCTAACATGACGATCCGAGGTAGAAGAGTGCAGCCATGGTCCTGGAAGTCGATGGAACCGACAGCTTCGTCCATGCAAGGTTCCTTTGGGCTGCGATCACTCGCCCTTCGTTTAAATACGAGGCAGGCGTAGCCGAAGGACCCTCCAAACAAATCTGTGGACACGCTCGCCCGCCCTCAAAGGTTCATCATCTAACTTGGTGGACCCGGACAATGCGACGCGTCCCTACCCCCGTCACAACGTATACCGTCGAGGATTGCCATCTAACATGACGATCCGAGGTAGAAAAGTGCTAACAAGCCACGGATGTGGAGTCGATTAATCCGATGATTGCAAGCATTAAACACAATTGGGAAAACTCAACAAAAAGGTAATTAATTGGATAATCTCAAGCAATTCGTCAAAACATAGGTTTCATCAAAACCCTAGATTAGGGTTTTAGCCTGACATACTAATAATTGAAAATACAGAATAAATGAATGAAAGCATTAAAATCAAACGCAGATGAAGCTCGGATTCCTCCGTTCTTCGGCTTCCGCCCTCTGCTCTTGAAGTCTTCTGCTTCCCTCCTCTTCTGCCGTCTCCAAGCTTAAGATCAAAAAGATCAAAAAAATCCAAAGATCATTAATTAGGGTCTTAAACCCTTATTTATAGCTCAGCACATTCTCCAAATCGCGTCCGTATGAGTAGGTCGAAAACTGGCTTCGAAACGGCCCAAATCCGCGCGGACATACAAAAACCGCTTAGTGTGCCGCGGCTCACTAAGTCTGTGCCGCGGCACACTGCCTTTAGCTGGATGCCTGGGCGTCATTTAATTCTTACGTACGCGGCTCACTGGGCATGCCGCGGCACATAGTACAGTTCACTTTGTGCCCAGCTGGGTGTCTTCCTGTGCCGCGGCCCTGCTTCCTTGTGCCGCGGCTCATAGCCAAAATATGCCGTTTTCGCCCGTTTCGCCTCGTTTTAGCTTCCGGACTTCAATTTCCTGTCAAACATACAAAATTAAGGCATTAAAGGCTCATTTAAACAATTTCACTCTCTAAAATAATACAAAATAATGATAAATAAGCGTATAAAAATACGCCTAACAATATACAGTGTGAAAACACGCCCCACGACGACCATAACAACGCCACCGACTATGTTTCAAAACAACGAGTAATTAACAACACATCACATGCACACATTTAATTAAAGAAACGTATGTGACAACAAGTCGCACCCGACTAAAACGGCTATGCGATAGAAACAAATAGAGTATCACGATAGAAATCATTCCGATTCTCATCAACAAGAAAATGTCTGACGTCAAAACACAAACAATTCAAGATAATGGAAAACGAGGGTACCAGATATTACATTCTATCTCACAGAAAATAAGTTTCGTCCCGAAACTTAAAATAAAACATCAGGGTAGAATACAAACAAAACCAAAAAGTTCACGCAACAAATATCAATCTCTACTCGAATTACAACACAAATACATCACGCAACTACGCTACGGGGCACAACTGAGTTCTCCATGCGTAGGGGCGGGATCTCGGCTCCCGAACATCTCAACGACGGTCTCGCAGTGTACCGCCTGATGTCCCACATGTCCACATTTGAAACAGTTAACTTGCGGCGAGCGACAATTCTTCCCAGTATGGCCCACACGGCTACAACTGAAACATAACTTCACGCCGCTTGTCTTACTCGGCTCGTGAGTAGGATTCTTAGACTGATCAAACGAACGAGGAGTGCTCCCAGAAGGAAACTGCGAAGCAACAGGCTCACGGATCTCACTTCTCTGGCCTCTTGAAGAGTTACTCGAGGTCTTATGTCTCTTACCTCCTGAACTACCCTCTGACATGGAAACAACCATCTCGATGGATAGAGCTCGGTCCTGATAATCTTTCAAGGTGGTACACATGAGCGGATCCATACTTTCACGGATATGGGGTTTCATGCGCATACTGAAGTATCGGACCTTGTCCGCTTCACTTCTCACTTGATCACGAACATAAGCCAACTGTCGATTAAAATCGACTATCGCCTGGGATATCGACACATCCTGGGGCGTAGCCGAGAAAAACTCAACGATCCTGCGTTCACGAACAGGCAACGGGCAATACTCTGCCCCCATGGCGGTCTTAAACTCAGCCCATGTAGGTGTACGATCTGCAGGTACTACAGCCTGCCACCAGTCTGCACCTTCTTTGTCAAGCAAGTATTGAGCAATGGGTACCCTCTTTTCATCCGAACAAGCTACAGCATCAAATGTTCTGTCCAACTGGAAGAGCCAGCTTTCCCAACCTAACGAGTCAGACGAACCCACAAAACGGGGCGGCTGCATCCTCATCACATCTCGTAACCACTTACTAGCCCCGTTATCCCCATCTGGATTCTCATTCCGATGTACGGCCTGATTCATCTGCACTAACTGATCAACCACCTGACGAAGGATGGTGGCGGCGCCAACGTCAACATTAACGCTAGTCGAATGTCCCTGATCTGTACTGAGCTCATTAGTACTCGGCAAGGAGGGAGTCGCCCTCTTACGCTCCTGATCACGACCACGACTACGACCACGTCTTCGGCCACGACCTCTCGGCATACTGAACGGACGACCAAACAGAATAACGCAACCAAAAAACCGTCATAACGTCAACATAGGACGATAAGAGCAGCACGATAAAGCATCAACTCCAAGTCATCACACAAGTGCACGAACTAACATTGTAATTTAAGAACTTCATTCAAAAATAATTCACACAGTCACATCAACAGAGGTGTTTGGATTTTACCAAATCAAACACCGTCAAAACCACACATATCGTAGGGATCAAACACTAGCAGCAAAAATAAAATATTTCCGGGGTATTATTCAAATGATAAAATTTTAAAATTCTCAAGTTTGAAAAATTTGGTGAAATGAAATTTTTGAAAACACTTTTAATACCTCGATCGTTTAATCAAAACCATGTATCTCAACATTTAGAAAATACTGAAACATTCTCCGGCGAGCACAACAACACTACAAACTTATCACAACCACTTAGCCCCAACACGTGGACATAAGAAGTTCAAAATTCAAAACCAAAAATCGTTCGCAAAATAAAAATTTCCCAAAATCCTTAAGTTCCTAACCAAAACGACGGTAATATTTTACATTGTCCGAAGTACTTCAAAACACATTTTTCAAATACCGTCTGATTGTGTCATTGGAAATACACGGCCCATTTGTCAAAAATTAACAAATTTTAAAAATCCACATAAACCGTGGTTTGACCGCACCACCAAAATATTTTCCAAAAATCGATTTCTACAAAAATTCTCAAACTGTAAAGTCCTTCAGAAAATATTCTCAAACTTACTCATAGCGAACAAAAATTACAACATTCCAAAAACAGATGAATTTAAAACCACATACTCAAATGGCAGCCAGGGTCGCCAATTCAATCAAATGCATCTCGTGGTATCAAGTTTAAACACACAACAAAATCATTCATCGGAGTTTCTCACAAACTCTACCGTTGATACCTTCACAGAACCCATCAATGTTTACATCTTTCACACCATACCACCCCACACGGTGGTTCAAAAGTAAAACAGCAATACGCCCAGCTATACTCATACTATGTGCCACAAGTATTAAACACAACTACATTACACAATACTGTGTAAATAAAATCATGCACCGCAATTAACTCACTAAGATAAAATCGAGATACACAGGTATTACGCATAAAGGAGGAGACTTACATCCACAGGTCGCACGGAGGTGACAGTCGCCCACGATACTAATCTCGTCTGACAACATAACTGACACATTGTGACTACACACAACTCAACGTGTCACCTGACGACTCGAACGACAAGCAACACATTACTCGACCGATCACGACTTGACCCGACAGCCTAGGTTTCCGCAACCTAGGCTCCGATACCATAAATGTAACACCCCCAAAACCATATAGGAATATTACACGACGTAGACCCTTTCCACAAGGATCTACCAGGCTAAACATCCATAAACAACCAAATGCTTGCCTGACCAGGGTCAAACAATAAAATAATACAGACCGTTATGGTCACTTACACGTGAATACACAGACCGATGAGGTCACACAACCCAATCAACAAAACTGACTTAAACAACAATACACACACATGGGTCGAAATACAATACAGCGGAAGACTGAAATCAACTCTGACAACACAACAAAAATCAGAACAACTCTCAACTCTTGATTAGTATCGCAGCTCGTCATCCTCTTGTGCCAATCCGGTGACTGCTCCCCTAAATCTGCATGTACCTGGACGCAAAACAGACATCCACCCCCCGATTACTCGGGGGTTAGTAAAACTCCACTGTTTTACTAGTGCAAGTATCAAATCATACGAAATGTAACAAGCAAATAATAATCGTGAATCAAATATAAAAATCAAGTATCAAGATATTCCCGGGAGGTTTTCACAAGGGAAGATAGGCTATGAAGCATTCGAAAATAAGATTATCATCTCGGGAATTCTTAGAATTTCAAAACCTTTCAAAAATCTTAGGGTCTTAACCCAAATCTCAAATTGCATTTCAACAATTTACAGTACGAAAACATTTCCATAAATCTCGTGGGGCTCGGCCCAACATTCTTTTCTTAAAACTTTATTACAAAAAGTTTGATTTACAAAACATGATTCGTGACACCGTGATCCCTTGTCACGTGTCTCCGTAGGTTCAACAACCCGCACGGACTTAACCAATCACAACAATCACAACAATCAATCATGCTCATGACTCCGTGATCGCTTGCCATGAGTCTACGTAGGTTCAACAACCCACACGGATTGAGCCAACACAACAATCACAACAATCAATCATGCTCATGACTCCGTGATCGCTTGCCACGAGTCTCCGTAGGTTCAACAACCCACACGGATTGAGCCAACACAACAATCACAACAACCAGTCCCGACCCCGTGAACCTGTGTCACGTGTCACCGTAGGTTCTGTCGAACCCGCACGGTTGGACGTACTGTGTCCTGATTCAATGGACCTGTGCCATGAATCATCGTAGGCCTCGTCAGACCCGCACGATTGGACCTCAGCACCACACACTAAGTTCTGATCCCATGGACCTGTGCCATGAATTCTCGTAGGCCCCGTCGAACCCACACGAGTGAACTTAGCGTTCCAGCACACCACATTCACATTCACATTACATACAACAATGAGCACAGTTAATCAATCACATTGATCACCACAACATCGTACATCACACGTACATAACACAATCTCAACACTCACAACAACTGTCATCAATCAACGGCACATAATCAACATAACACACAATCGGTACACAATACATTGCACAACCAAGTGTACAACCATCCCATACGTACGTCGCAATCCTGCACAAATGGCACAACACCTAACACGTATACCAATATAACACTATTACCACAAATCCTTCATATTTCGGAATACACAACCAATTCAAACAGAACATATTTACGAAGGCAAGCAAAATCATCATAAATCTAATACGTGATTACTAGTCGCAAGATACAAGTCGTATAATAAGATACTTGCCTTAATAACCGATACCGAATACCCCGAAGAACACGGTTCGACCGGGAAGCTTGTACCACGATGAAGACAACGAACGGAAGGGTTCCGACTCACGTTCTTCACAAGGAATTTGACCCTAACATCATAAAATCAATAAATTAACGAACGAACGAGGAAGAATAAGCGTAGAACGCTCGGATTCTCTTTGTGACATTTTATCGAACACCTTCAAGGCGTCGATAAGATACTCAATAAAACGACAAATCCGTGGCAATCCAACTGAGGAATAACAAGGAATTTGATATAATATAGCTTAAAAATCACCAATACATCACTATTCTGAGTTAAAACGGATTAAACGGACAAATCGAATAAAATCCCCAAAACTAGATTTTAAGAAAACTTGCCTTGATTCGGACGATCGGAGCAAGTTATGGAATGACTAATCGATGTTATGGACTCAGGAACTTCATGGATTTAACACCTAACAACATCCCTCCATGATCATCAAAGCTCCAGCCGCGGAAGAGGATGAAACGAGTGAGAAAAATGATGAAAAACCCGACTGTCCTGCCATATATATATATATACTGCTGCCGGACACGGTGCAACAAACGGCCCACACCAGCGCCGGGTGTCTCGGCCGTGTCTCGGCAGGCTACCGGTCCTGGCCGACCCGACGCAGGACACGGCGCTCGGCAGCGCCATTTTCAGGGCCGTTTCGCCTGTGTCCGCCAATGACCTCCGTGCACAAAATGAAGAATCACAACGACGATCCGAACGACCCCGAAACCCGAACCTGAATACGAATCGAAGATACGGTTATGAAGTACTCGCAAATATGAATCTAAGAGCTAAGAGAACACACGATTCCGACCACCTGAAGGCTCGAAATTCGACAACCGAAGTAATTACCCCAAACTTTGAGAAATTACGAAAACGGCCCAAAACGTCCGAAAATCACGATACATGATCGAAACAGTAATTTCGGACGAGATTCACAAGAATCGAACTCGAGTGCGGAAAAGTCGTTAAGAAACACGGGACTCAAAAAAATAATACCGAAACGAACTCGGATGAAAAAAAGTGCAGAATTAATCATTCTCAGAATGATGAAATGGTCCCAAGCGAGTCGTCGAAACGGACCTCCGCCGAAAAAAGAAAATTACCGAAAACCCGAAATTGCGGATATTACAAGGGTCGGCTCTCTAGCTGCTTTTCTCTCCCTTGGCAATGCTAAAAGCTTCGGACATCCTTCTCTCTCACTCTCAAAACCTCTTACACCAAAAGACGGTCGGCAGAAACGAGAATAAGAACTCAGAGCAACTCTAGTTCTCCCGGCAATCACCAGCACTCAAGAGCTAGATAACTAGGGTCTTTTACCCTCATTATAATCGCACTCTTACATTGATATTTGTACTCCAACGTATTCATATTAATAATATCTCGCGAGAGTATTCAAGCCCGGGCCTAACAAACCCGGCAAATCTTGTGTTATTTACTTTCCCCACGGACGTGCTCTCGCACTTTGTTTGTTACTCGTCCATTCTTGCAATATCATCTCCGGATAATATTTCGGGTAACAACAGTATCATTTCCTACAGGTGTAAATTTAGATAAAAATGCAAATTCATTAACAATAAACATACAATTGGGTTTTACATCAAAGGGTCACGAATGAAAATTAATACATAATTCGGTGTTCAATCAAATAGACACTCAAGAGGTTGGGTTGAGCTCGTGCATTAGATCCTCCCGTGTTCGAACACGAACTTCCAGATGTCATGGATTTGCGATTTTGTTCGTGTGGTCTGTGATGGTGTTGTTGAAGATGAGTATTTTCGTGTGAACAGAGCGAGAGAGATGAGGTCGTTTATCTCAAAGAAGATGATGAACAGTGATGTTGTTGAAGATGAAGATGAATAGTGCTGCCATTGTTGAAGGTGATGAAGGTGAAAAAGGTGTGTTCTTGTTCTTGAGCTGAGTTTGTTGCCGTTTATGATGAAATTGGATTTTTGGTGTTTATTAATGAAATTGATTTTTATTTACATTTATTTACTTTTAATTATAATTCAATTTCATTGTTTTAATTGTTTTTTTAATTTTTAATTAAATAAATACTGACGTGGCATGCCATGTCATTAAAAACGGACACGCCAATAGTGACGTGTGAGATGCCACATCAGCAGTTAACTGCCAGCGTGGCATCTGCCAAGAAAACTAACAGGAGGGACGTAAATAAAACCTATTTGAAATGTGAGGGGCCAAAACGAAACAATTAAAAGATAAAGGACGAAAATGAAACTTTGGTCAAAGATAAAGGACCAAAATGGCTATTTAGCCTAAATGCTGACGTGGCACGCCATGTCACTAAAAACTGACACGCCAATAGTGACGTGTAAGACGCCACGCAAGCAGTTAATTGTCAGCGTGGCATCTGTAAAAAAAACTAACGGCAGGGACGTAAATGAAACATACCTGAAACTTGAGGGGGCAAAACGAAACAATTAAAAGATAAATGACGAAAATGGAACTTTAGCCAAAGATAAAGGACCAAAATGAGTATTTAGCCATTTATATATATTCGATCTGCTATTATATACAAATATATATGATCAATATATTCTATATAATTCTCAGTGATGTTAGGGTTTTTCGACTCTACTTGTTTCTTTGTGATTAAAACCAATTCATGTGTCTCATACTATTTCAGGACTGCCCGAGTTCTACAACTTTGAGTGTCGACTGAAATTTGTTCTCACAGTGTATTGGTTCTCCGGTTAATCATTCTGATCCACTTCCGATAATTGGTAGATATTTGTTAAATGGCCTGTAATCTGTAAACCCTTATCCGTAGAATATAATTCTGTAGTTGTTATACTCGTTAATCTGCATTTATTATTTATCTTTATTTCGTTTAAGTATTGGATCCATAGCCAACCGAAATTAAACCGAGAAAATAAGAATGAGTAACATAGATCTCTAAAAAATACTGTCAGCAAATCGTTTGTAACATTTATAATAAGTTAAGAATTTGCCTCTCTTTATTTTTACCATTCTTTCAACCATCACCGCCATATGTGTGAGATTCGAATAGATAATAGATTATGATGTGGACTATAAAGATTCAATTTATTGACATGTATTAAATTGATTTCAAAAATGATATATAGGGAGTGACATGTCTAGAAGAGAGTGGATTAATTTTTTAATCAAATGTCCACCGTCTAAGTAGCATTACTCATAAATAAATATTTCAAAATCTTGTAATTGCAAACTCAAGGATAAATTGATGAACCGTAACCACCCAACACTCGACATGAATAGACTATCTAGGCCAGCACAATGTTCAGGAAGAAAGCACAAAGAAAAATTGGTGACCACATTGAATCACACAATATCGACATGATGATTTGTCTTAACTAACCTTGATGTTTAACACCCACAAGACAAGTTAAAACGAAAGACGAACTTTTAATGCACTAACCTGACGAGAAACTTGAGCCAATTGTCTATTGTCCCTCGAACCCGCAGCCAATTCGTAAATATCATATACTCTGAACTCAGTCCAACCCATCTTCCAACCGCTGGATATTTGGACCCAATATCAGCCTTAACCCAGACTGATAAATGCAAAGGCTTTTCTAATGGCCGGTCCAAAACCAAATACGGATTCCTCAACTGTTTTTGACTAAAATATGTGACTCTTTAGTATTATTTTAAAACTGGTTCCATATTTTGTGTTTTTAAAAAACGTTTGTTATGTACTTTTTGAAAATGTCATTCCTAGCCAAAAAAGAGTCCACTTGGATGAAAGAAGGAGAATGCTTTCACACCCCCGCCTAGTCCGGTCCAGTTGCCGTAACATTTTTTAACAAAATCTGAAAACTTTTTAGAACTCGTAAGGTTAAAAAGGGTCGACCATGAGCCTAGTGAGAGAAAGAGATGGATATTTTCATCAAAACAGTCACCAATATCTTCAACTGTCGACCTACAATCGAGAAAGGTCAATCTAACGTTACTGTTACCTTAAGCCCTAATCACAATAGACCTTTTGGTTTACATTTATCCTATCAATATCAATAACCACCTTTGTGTGATTTTTTGGAAGATGAGAACTATCTTTGTAATTGGGTTAAACCTGAAAGGATTTTTTGATAATTATCTTAAATGCAACGAAGATTTCTTTACAAGAATAATAATAAATAAATCAAAATTTGAAGGAGTAGTGATTTATATCTACAAAAACAATAAGAAAAGACTGGGAAAATCCATTATATTTACATATATTTGGGAAAATCCATGTCGATGTGCCTAATACTACTTTTTCAATGTATTTCCCTAAGAACACAATTCTGTTCATTAAAAATGAACAAACCTGACTAATCAAGAACTAATACATCCAATTTGATCTAATATTTGAATAAATGTCCTTGATTTTTATTGATAACCCAAGGGTGTTTTATATACAACGAGTTTAGATTATAGTTATGGAAAAGATAATTATTACAATAAATACAAATATCACAAATATCTCTATAAGATATTTAATAATAATAATAATATGGAGATCATTATCATTAATAGGGGATATTCTATGACACCCCCGCAGTAAAAGCGGGAGGTTCACGAACGCTGAGACTGTCCCGAAAATCATCAAATATAACTTGAGGAAGACCCTTGGTGAAGATGTCGGCAATTTGATAGCGTGATGGTATGTGTCGGACTCGGACTTGACCTCGTGCCACTTTCTCACGGACAAAATGGATGTCGAGCTTGATATGTTTGGTGCGTTGATGTTGCACAGAGTTGTCGGAGAGGCAAACCGCACTCACATTGTCGCAATAGACTAAGGTGGCCTTCTTAATGGGACAATGTAATTCGAGTAATAAGTTGCAAATCAACATGACTCGGCGACTACGTTTGTAATGCCACGATATTTGGCCTCGGTGCTAGATCGTGAAACAGTGGGTTGGTGTTTAGAGGACCATGCAATCAGATTATCCCTGAGAAAAATACAATAGCCGGACGTAGATCAGTGTGTGTCTGGGCATCCGCCCCAATCAGCATCGGTGTCATAAGTTGATGAATGTTTCTTGTGGGGGGCAGTCCTTATCTTGAAGTATTTCCCAGATGTAGTACTTCTCAGTAAATTGCTTTCTTTCACTTCCCCACATATGTTCTGCCTCAGCAGGCATGAATTCTTCAACAAATTGGAGTTTTTTGCCTTCCCATTGGAATCTCACCTCTGGGTTTTGTCCATTTCTTTTTCTCTTGGCTGCAGGTGGGTCTGATGGTGCAGCTGGCTCTTTCCTTTTCAGGCTAGAACTATCTGCCTGAATCAGAGGGAGGTCTTGTTGATTTTTTTGTTCTTGCTTCTTACTTTTCTTTCCCCTTATTCCCATCTTCCCCCTTTTTTCCAGCGTCAAGAATCTTGGCTAGCTAATCCTTCACCCTAATTATAAAGTCATACATGCCAAGAGGCATTCTGGAACTTGAGGATGGTGGTGAGGGTTCCTTCCTGTTGATAAGGTTGTCCAATTTGTCATTTATGGTTTCAGCTCAGGTTCGACCTCCGTTTCCAGGAGTTGGGCAACTGTATTTTCCACAATCCTTCTGACCATCTCAGTAAAGTTTGATGGCAGTTGAATTTCAGGTGCCATCTAATGAGCATTGTTCTCTCTTGAGATTTTCTGTGCTTATTTCCTTGCTGTTGATTTTTCAGATGGTATGCTCCTATCAGGTGCTCTCTGATCAGGTGGGGTTTTATCAGGAGTGCCTGATCTATCATCCGAAGTGGGCTGATGAGAGCTGGATGCTTGATCAGGTGCATCACCATCATTAGCCTCATCATCTCTCTTTTCCTCCTCTTTTCTATCTCCTTCTTCTTTTTCATCTTTTTCTTCTTTTTCTTCTTTTTCTTCTTCTATGATCTCCTCTTCTTCTTCTTCTACTTTCTTTTCAACTTCTTCCTCCTCTCTTGCCTTATCTTTTTCAACCTCTTCTTTTCTCTTCTCATCCTTCTCCTTATTTTCTTCTTCTTCATCTTTTTCAACTCCTTCCTCCTTTTCATTTCTTTCTTTTTCAGCTTCATTTTCTTCTTCTATGTCCTCCTTTTCAACTTCTACAATCATAATTCCTTTTTCTTTTTCTACTCCTCTATCTTACTTCTTTTCTACTTTCTCCTCCTCTCCAAGGGATTCACCTTGTGATACACCCCTCATAACATGAAGGACGAAGTGGTCCATGTTTTGTTTGAAGTGAGACAGGAACCAATTCTCCTTTAGCAATAAACTTACATCTGTCTATTGACAAAAAAACATCACGAGCTGCTCAGTAGCCGTGGGGTGATCCCAGGTACTTTTTTCAACAAACTCTCGCAATTGGGAGAGTTTTTAATTCCTTCCACTCTTTAAAAATATTGACAAATGAAAATTTAAGAGATTGTTATTTTACCATTTTGAATTGCTCTGTGGTGAGTTTTAGGGGATTGTTCTCCCCGATATTGAGATAATATCCAGATTCTGGTATATCAATGGTTTCCTCAGCTTCCTCTTCCTCAGTAACACTTGGAAGTGTTAAGAGAGGGATTATCTCTGCCACTAGCTCTAAGGAGCGAGCAGGTTCATCTTTAGGTTGATCTTCCAGTGCAGCTGGTGCAGGTGATATGACCATCTGCAATTGATCTGGTTGTTCGGGTGCAGGTGCAGGTGATGTCACATTCTGCAATTCTTCTTCTTCTTCTGAAGAGTAGTCCACCAGACCTCTCTGACTCTTTTGGGGTGATCAGGTGAGGAGTGGATGTAGACGACTTCCTCGGGTTCAGGTGATTTCCTCTTGAATATCTTGGATAGAGAAATTTTGTCCGAGTTAGAGTCATCTGCAGGTGGGATCTCAGGTGCAGGTGACTTTGACATAGTCTCAGCTGCAGGGGGAGCTGACGTCATCTCCTCTGCACTTACTTCAGATGGATGTTGGGTAGCTGTATCTGATTGGACCTCGTTTGATTCCGAAGGTCCTCTGTAAGGTGAGGTTCCACTTGTCATCTTTCTCAACATCTTGGCTGCCTTCAGCTGCTTGTCTCCCAGTTTCTTCAAGGTGTTTTGGTCTAGATGACCAAGTCTTTTGCTGATCTCAAATGTATCAGCTTTTCCTTTGGCCTTGCCAAAGAACTCCAAGATGGAGCTACTTTGAGTTCGATCACCGTGTATTTGGCGGAGGAAAGTTTATAAAAACTTCCTGCCATGCCCATGACTATCTTGTTGGTTATGTCCAAGACATACTTGTATTCTTTTTTCAGGTCTCCCTTCTTAGCTGTGAGTTCGACCTTCATAGGTTTTTCAGGAGACTTGATTTCGTACCAGGTTTCGGTTGGGCTCTGCTTCAGGTCTTCGACTATAACACCACCAATCCGCTCAGGGATATTACACGCCGTAGAACCTTTCCTCAAGGATCTACCAGGCTGGTAACAACATATAACAACTCAACCATGCCTTTAAGGCTAAAATGACTCAGTAGACCAATTTGGTCTTTCAATAAATACATACAACTCAAATACAACTCATGCCCACGCAGGGGTCAAAACACAACCACACCCGTACAACGGGAAAAATATAGCAGCGGAAAATAAAGTACAACTGAATCAATAAACAATGTACGGTTCCTCATGTGATTAGTATCGATCATCTTTCATCATCCTTCGAGCCGACCCTGTGTTATGCTCCAAAACCTGAATGCAAAAATAGACATCCACCCCCCGAATACTCGGAGGTTAGCAAAACTCCACTGTTTTGCTAGTGCAAGAACAAAGTGCAAATACGAGCCATACAATTCACATTCCACGAATAACAATAACCAGGAATCCTTAAAAATCCAAACGTAAAGAAAAGTACTTCCCGAGGCAAGAGTTTGGGTAAATATTTCCAAAACCGAAAGATCACAAATAAAGGGAAACAATTTATAAAACAGTTTAAAATGCCATCGAGAGTTTTAATAGAAAACAATTTAGGATTACTGAATCCTTCTCCTTCCAAAAATCAACAGGGTCACAACCCAAAGGTTTTGTTTTTCACGAATGAAACCAACAACATTACACAAGGTTAAAACCCACGTCACGCATCCTCGACGGACATAAAATACACACGCACCCGTGAAGTTTCACTCATGAATCTAGGGCGAAACCATTGGACTCCCTCCATGGCCCCGTCGAACCCTCCTGAGGTGAGCAAACACATTCACAAAACATACACACGCACTCGTGAAGTTTTTACTCGTGAACCCAGAGTGAAGTCATAGATTCCCCCGAGGCCCCGTCGGACCGTCCCAGGGTGAGAAAAATACATTCACTAAACATACACGCACAGGCATCGCCTAGGACCAGGACGCCACCATGAATCCCAGCCGAGGCCTCTTAGGACCCTCCCGAGCTAGCTAGCGAAACAATCAAGCACAGGCATCGCCTAGGACCAGGACGCCACCATGAATCCCACCCGAGGCCTCTAAGGACCCTCCCGAGCTGGCTAGCGAAACAATCAAGCACAAATAATATATCACACCAAGGATATCCAAAACAACTCAACAAGAGGCATCAAACACCTAGCAAAACAACACGTCAAACCATAACGCATCGAAAGGAGATAATATATCTACACACGCATTATCAAGCGCAACATCAACACCAAACATATCCATAAGATTCACATACTCATTCACGAAACACACTAATCACAAAACACACACGGTTTTGAAAGAGGGCCTTTAACGAGGCTAGCCGATTCTTTTGAAAACTCATTTCAAACAAATAAACAAACACACCAAGACGATCACCAATTATCATATCCACAAAACAAGAATAGTATGGACAAGGTACTTGCCTCGAATAAGAACAACGCGGAGAATCGACCGAAATATGTTGACACGAACCGACTACGAACCCGTCATAAACTACGAAGGACAAGAACAACAATGAAATGAATTCCATAACACGACTCAAAGCCGTTGAATTCAAAGAACGAATGATGAAAGTTCAAGTGTTTTCCTCAAAACGGCCAAGAAAACGATTTGTCCCGACAAAACATGAAAATGGAATTCCAAGTCGAAATATGGATATACAATCCATAGAATATGTTTAACAACATCATTTAACCATAATCTATCCAACAAAAATGGATGGAAAACGAGATCGAGAACAAATCCCCCAAAAAGTCGATTCGAAGGAAATCAAGAAATATACTTCGATTCGACGAAGAACAATGGATTAAATGATGTTAAATACAAGAATACTACCAAGATTAATCATACCCATCATGAATTAATCAACAACACGGAACGAATCGGATAAAAATCCAAAAAACCCCAAATTCACGAAATTAGGGTTCTAAGGTGAGATTACCTTGATTCCCTGGATCAAAGGATGATAACGGATGATTGATCAATGATATAACCTCAAGAACTTCATGGATTGTTGTTAAACAACATGGCTTCGCCATCTCCGAATCGCCAGCCGCGGACAGAAAAGGAAGGAAATGAAAAACGAGATTAAATGTGACTGCTCTGTCACATTTATACTGGGCCGGACTAGCGTGCGCTATAGGCTGCCGAGCTAGCGTGCACTATCGGCCCAGGCCGCAGTCCAGAGCCCCCACTGCCCTACTGACTCGGCCAGGTAGCGTGCGCAGCCTTTCGGCCGTAGCGCGCGCTACCTGCCGGTCGTAGCGTGCGCAATGCCCGACAGTAGCGTGCGCTACCTGCCGATCGTCCCCGAGTCCAGTACTCCAGTAACCCCTATGCCCATCCCGATAGCGTACGCTGGGCCAGCCGATAGCGTGCGCTACACCTGTCGGTTAGCGCGCGCAGCCTTCCGGCCGTAGCGTGCGCTACGCCGGTTCCTGCCGTGCTTGCCCGGCCAGTGCCCAGCACTTCCGACCGTGCCGGCCGCACCTGTCCGGCCAGTGCTCAGGCGTCATGACCCGACGACTCGATTTCCGAAAACGTACGGAACGAACACGACGAAAAGCTCGCGGACAACATCATCGACCCGAAATGAAAACATAATACAATAATTAATCATACGCGACCAAGAAATGGGTCGAGACAACAATTACAGATACGGATACCCATAACTTTGGGTAAATTATAAAATGGCCCAAAACGCCCGAAAATCACGATACGTGATAGAATAACCAAACCGAATTTCACAACACGTCTAACAAAGTTAAACGGACTTACGGGAAACTCGAAACAGCAGTTTCGAATGATATTCGCAAGAATCAAATTCAAGTGCGGAAAAGTCGCTAAAAAGCACGGAACTCAACAAAACGACACCGAAACGAACTCAGATGTCAAAAAGTATAGAATTAATCATTCCCAGAATGACGAAACGGTCATGAGCGAGTCGTCAAAATGGACTTCTACCGAAAAAAAGAAATTACCGAAAATCGAAATTACGGGTATTACATTCTACCCTCCTTAAAAGAAGTTTCGTCCCGAAACTTAAAACAAGTAAGGAGAAGCAATATCCCTTGCCAGGAAAACTCGACGAGATACGCAAAAACCGAAAACTCGCGCCCGACGGCGAAACGCTGCAAGAAACGCAAAGAGACATACGGCGTGAAAACACGCTCCACGACGACCAACACAACGCCACCGGTAGAAACATAATAAAACCAACAAGTGACAAGCGTCATCAAACAGATAGTACAATCAAGTCGATTATCCGAACAGTCACAAGACACACGAACGAAAATCAATACGATTGACCAACCCAACGGTTCATCAATCAAAACGCGAGCCAAACGCTGAACAAATACGGAATTCCACCGCCTAAGGGTTGGAAGATCGAAAACGAGACTAATTTCCCGAACTTAAGGGAATTACGAAGGAGTTTGAACGCTCAACAATCACGAAACGAGAACAAAAACCGAACAAACAAACGATCGAGACAACAAAAATCGAACAATCATGTCCGAAACACGAAGGATAATAAAATTCAAACAACAACTCCCAAGATGATCTGGTGAGAACAACGAGACATGCATTCCCATAAGATCCACAGGAAAGGGAATAGCGATTGAAAAGTCACAACGACAACCGAGTTATCTCGAAACAATACCACCCTCGTTCGATCAACAAAAGCAAGGGATAGGGAAAGTTCAGAAAATATTAACGAGCATAAACGAGTCGACAGATTCGAAAACACAGGAGTTCCAAATCCGATCCACTTCGAATAAAAGAATTAGTAGAACCAAAATATGTTACTTCCGAACAAGGTTCACAAAAATCGAACCAAATTCGGAAAAGTCACAGCAATAACCAGATCGACCCACAACAAGATCACAGTTCGTTCGGACGATGAAACCGAAATACAGAACAAGTTCATAAAGTATCAACGAACATGAGCGAATCGATAGACTGGAGAAAGAGGAAATACAGAAGTCAAAATAGTACGGGTATTACCTCCGACCTCGTCCACGAAATTCACAAAAACGGGAGCAAGGTAACAAGACATTAAACAACCGACACATAACGGAACCATCACCGATGCACACGGTCATACCAAACCAAGCTCTAATAGCTTGCACATGCGTGACAACACAGAAATCACTACGAGGCGACACTATTCAATACCAATATTCCACCTCTCACAGAAGGCTAACACAACAAATGTGTGGAAAACGACTCAACGCTCACACCGCCGATTCGATCATACTCGGGAGCAAACATCATAATGACAATGCGACATCATACATACCTACCCAGCCCTCAAACGGGATTGGATAGGTTTTAAAAACGAAAACCTCATTATGAAAATAATTTAGAAGAACACCGGTTGATCTTGAGTATCACCTTTCAAAAAAAGTACAAACGTGAGACATCGTTATCGAGACTTTGGAGAACCATTTCACGTTAGATAAAAATGAGGACACTTTCTCTTAGTAAAAACTTTCAGAATATTCAACCCTCGGGGTCTAAATAAAAGTGTTTCTAAAACATTGAAAATATCTCAAAATATTTTGGTCCTCGAGGTAGAAGAATTTTGAAACATATTGTGGCACCTTGGATGTACCACGAGAAAATAATTCATTTTAAAAGTACGTCTCGAAATTTATTTTCTAAGATACTCAAGGTTTTCAAGGATAATTCAATGGGCTAGAATGCCCAAAAATTTCAGGTAATTACACAAAACTTTATAGCGCTGTGGGTCCCGCATCGGAACCCACCAGGCTAAAAACTATTTACAAAAACGCCAAAAAGGCCGATGACGGTAATGTTTCAAAAACTTACAAAAGCCATTTACAACATGTTAAATACCGTCATAAGAATTTCGCTAAAACGATCAAGGCCATAATATCAAAAACTCGGTTAATGGAATCGATTTTCGAAATAAAACTCAGTAGGTAAAATACCGAAAGCCATTACAAAAGAACTCACGCAGCGGATAAAAGAAATAAAGTCAAACATGCACAATCCAGCAACACTACTCCACACATGAACGAAATATGAGGGTCAAATAACCACATATCAAGAAATCAAAATCCATAAGATGATTCCGCCACTTAGCAAATAAATCATACCAATAGCTCGTGTCACACGAGGCACAACACAAAGAAGGGAGACTTACATCCACAGGTCGCACGAAGATGATGATTGCCCCACAATACTAATCACGACCAACAAAACTCAGACGACGCTTCGCGACACGAATCAGTCAGACAAAATCCGACGAGACAAAACTCAACAGACACCACTGACCCGACAGCCTAGATTTCCACAACCTAAGCTCCGATACCATTTATGTAACACCCCAAATCCGCTCAGGGATATTACACGCCGTAGAACCTTTCCTCAAGGATCTACCAGGCTGGTAACAACATATAACAACTCAACCATGCCTTTAAGGCTAAAATGACTCAGTAGACCGATTTGGTCTTTCAATAAATACATACAAATCAAATACAACTCATGCCCACGCAGGGGTCAAAACACAACCACACCCGTACAACGGGAAAAATATAGCAGCGGAAAATAAAGTACAACAGAACCAATAAACAATGTACGGTTCCTCATGTGATTAGTATCGATCATCTTTCATCATCCTTCGAGCCGACCCTGTGTTATGCTCCAAAACCTGAATGCAAAAATAGACATCCACCCCCCGAATACTCGGAGGTTAGCAAAACTCCACTGTTTTGCTAGTGCAAGAACAAAGTGCAAATACGAGCCATACAATTCACATTCCACGAATAACAATAACCAGGAATCCTTAAAAATCCAAACGTAAAGAAAAGTACTTCCCAAGGCAAGAGTTTGGGTAAATATTTCCAAAACCGAAAGATCACAAATAAAGGGAAACAATTTATAAAACAGTTTAAAATGCCATCGAGAGTTTTAATAGAAAACAATTTAGGATTACTGAATCCTTCTCTTTCCAAAAATCAACAGGGTCACAGCCCAAAGGTTTTGTTTTTCACGAATGAAACCAACAACATTACACAAGGTTAAAACCTACGTCACGCGTCCTCGACGGACATAAAATACACACACCCGTGAAGTTTCACTCATGAATCGAGGGCGAAACCATTGGACTCCCTCCGTGGCCCAGTCGAACCCTCCCGAGGTGAGCATACACATTCACAAAACATACACACGCACTCGTGAAGTTTTTACTCGTGAACCCAGAGTGAAGTCATAGATTCCCCCGAGGCCCCGTCGGACCGTCCCAGGGTGAGCAAAATACATTCACTAAACATACACACCAAGCTGTGAAGTTTTTACTCGTGAACCCAGAGTGAAGTCATAGATTCCCCCAAGGCCCCGTCGGACCGTCCCAAGGTGAGCAAAATACATCCACTAAACATACATGCACAGGCATCGCCTAGGACCAGGACGCCACCATGAATCCCACCCAAGGCCTCTTAGGACCCTCCCGAGCTGGTGATCGCTAGGATTCGCGTAGTATGGTTTTCAAATCCGATCAATTTTAAAATTTGTAAAACCTCGAAGTATTTCCAAGGTATCGAACCCAAGGGAATTGATGTGTCGAAAATAAAGGAAGTAACTCTACTCAAAATTTGATTGCTATTTAGGAACCCGAAAATTTGGTTTGTTTCTAATTCTCTAACTTTAAAAATCGAAAAATAAAAATTAAATAAAAGATGAATTATCTAAATCAAACAAATAAAGCAAATTAGCAAGATAAAATCACAAGTTGAAAGCTAATTGATCCTAGGGTAGTATCATCTAATTGAGCTCACACAATCCATTCACTTGATTCCTTCCCCAAACTTTAATTCAATCCTAGAAATAATCACTCAGCCGATCTAGAATTCCGATCAAGGCAACCTAGAAAGATAGTTAATTTAAACCCTTTTCCCCGCCAGGGCTCAAAGAATTTAAATCACTTAAAAAGCGCCAACTTATTTATCTATGATTTATCTTTCTCCGTCAGGTCTCAAGATTAAATCATATTGTGCATCAAGTATTTCCACTAATCAATTACTCCTTCCGGACAAAATTAATTAGCTAACATGCATCGATTAAGGGCCCTTTAATCTAGCATGAGATTTAACACATCTTGAACACAAGCCTAGGATCAAAGGTCAAAAGGTAATCAAAGGAACATCATGTGAACATCAATTAAAATTACTAACCCTAGAATCAATCAATGGATTTAGCGAGACATAATTGAAATTAAACAAGAAATAGATGGAGAATGCATATTATTCATATGAAAAGAGAGATTACAACCCTTCTGGATGAACTCCGAGTCTTCAATCTCCGAAAAATAATAATAATTGCTCCTCTCCAAAAAGTTCTTGTATCAAAGGAATTAATCTTGCCAAAACGATGTAAAATTATGCTCAAGATGATAAAGGATGAAAAAGAATGATGAAAGATGGTAAAAATAGGTCTAGGAGGGGGTGTATATAGCCTAAGGGAGTTAAAATCCCGATTAGCCCAAATCTAGGAAACAAAAACTCTCCAAAAGAGTCATAATCCGTCAAAATACGAGAACCCGCTGAGCAGCCTATCGGCCGCACCTATCGGCCGATAGGCTGGGCCGATAGTTGGTTCGTCGGTCGACTTCACTTGATAGGGCAGGAACACCTTTCGGACGCACCTATCGGCCGATAGGCTGGCCCGATAGGTTCGTTTGTCTCTTGCAAAAATCCGTTTCTTCCGTCCGTGACTCGACTCTCGGTCCTTTGTCTCGTTTTGGGTCCTTTTGGCTCTAAAAACCTGAAAACACACTAAAACCAACCCAAACGCGTAATACGGCTCGACTAATCATAAATAAGCCAAATACGAGCACATTAATCACGAAACGAGATAAAAACCTAGTATAAAATCCTAGAAAAATGTGGTAAAATTACCACTTATCAAACCCCCCCAAACTTAAGCCTTGTTCGTCCCGAACAACAAAAAGAGAAGAAAAAGAATGTCGTGAATCATCGTCCAACTCATAGTGTTCAACCTAATCAATACTATCCTGTAATTCTCTCTAAATAATCCGAGTGTCGTAAAAGCGAGCTGCACTCAGAGTAATGATTCCGCAAAGTAGTCAAGTTCAGCCCTAATCATTCATTCATGAAGAAAATCCAGCTCAAAGATTAACAAAACGTGAGTCAAAACGACCGTCAATATGAAAGGCTAAAATAAACAAGCTAGTTCGTCCCGTTACACAGTCTAGTGGCACATTTTTCACGAGTTTCATAACTAATTTACCTCGGACAGTATTCCCTTATATATATGTTCAAGAATTTGATTCGAGTTGACCACTAGGTTAGGATCTCGGGATGTTTCATCGGGGTAATCCTAGGGTGGAACTTCCATTCTCATGTGTTAGGAAACCGTTTGACGTAAAAGACACTCATGGGGCACATGGATGCTTCTAGTTACTAAGTTCCCGTCTACAGCGGAGAAACAACTCGAATATATAATTTCCGCATGTCCGAATCAAGGTCGCCGTTTTGCGCGAGAGTAAACAGCGGGTCACGCGAATACCCCCGGTTACTAGGTTCCCTATCATTGGCACATGTGAAATATCTAAATCACTAGTCTAATCAGAGTCGTCGTTTTACGCGAGGGTAAACAACGGGTCGCGCGAATGCCCCCGGTTACTAGACTTCCCTTCATAGAACAACATTATCTCGATTTTTGGGAAAAACTGACCGACTCTAAACTCAATCTAAGTGCCAACACGACTAAAGAAACAGTACGACTCACTATCCGGAAGATGTAACCAAACGTATTGATGGTGATTTTAAAACAAGTATGTATCGTCTCTTATCTGCCAAGACCTCTACAATCACGAAATATTTTTAGCCTAAATGAATACTATGCAAAACAGAAATAACTGACTACAACTCGACTAAAACTCGACCGTTTCTTCAGAGAGAAAAACAGTGTCGTAACATCGGTATCACACAAATAGAAGCTCGAAAAATTCACGAATAAAGAAAAACTAAGACAAGCAAGGCTATCTAAAAAAAAAAATTTACGCAAAGTAGACCAAAATCTAAAAAGCGAACAACGAAAAGCAAATAAAAGCAAACACGAAAGCAAAACACTACTACGACCTAAAAAAAAAAACTAGCAAACACACCAAACAAAAATGAACATAAAAATCTAAAAACTAAGCAACAAAAGCCAAATCCACACGACACCAATATGAGAAGCACAAATAAAAACAACGGGCACCAACACAAGCAAATAATGATACAGGGCATACAAGGTACTCACACGTAAAGAAATTAACAAACCCGCACTTCTCCCTCCCCCCAAACTTATTTCGCATCCCAAAGGAGGAATAAGTTTGAAAAGAGAAAGGAGTGGCTTTGTTAACGGAGTACCTGATCACTGTGGCGGAAATGGCGGGTTTGTCGGCGAGCTCGGATCATAGCGGGCATGTGAATCGGGGAAAGGAGCAAAGTGGTACATCTCGTGTAGCATTCGGTTGTAGTGGTCCTCCTGGGCCCACCTATCTTCCTGCCTCTTCCTCTCTTGCTCCCTCCAAGCAATCTCCTCTTGTCGCCACACTCTGTCCTCTTCGGCTCGTTTCTCCACGAGCTCGTACAACTCATTGACCCGAGTGGCAACAACACCCACCCGAGTCTCAATCTCGCCCAGCCGAGTTCCCAAAGAACCAAACTCGGTTGTCAAAGAACGCATACTCTCCAAATGATAGTTGTCTTGCGCCTGCATACTCTCTTCGTGCATCTCTCTCTCTCTCTAAAAAAATCTCGACTCAAAAGCCTCAAAATCCGGAGCCCTCATCTGAAAACTACTACCTCCACCGGTGGGAATCTCGTCACGGCTACCCCCCTCGGGTATATCATCCAGCTCCTCCTCGGCTCCCTCCAAGAACGGCTCATCAATGGTCACCTCCCGGCGTTGCCTCTTATGAGACGCATCCAACGGTCGGATAAGTGCCAAATGAGCCTCGGAGCTCATACTCCACCTCGCATATACATCGAGCGCGTCGCCCATCACAGAGGTCAAGGTCGGAGAGGGGAGTCGGAAGAGGGACACGGTTTTGTTCCGACCGTGCAGTTTCCAGTCGAACCCCTCGGTGAAGGCAAGCATCTCTTGTCTCTGCAGTGTCGGTTTATCCAAATAGATGTCTCGGGACACCGGCTCTCCTCTAATGTGCACCCCAAGATGCTCCGCGATAGGGGTCACGAACGCCCCAATCCCAATCCTCTGCTTCCCGGTCAGCCGGGCTTGTTTCTCCATGTGCTTAATCAGAAAACATCCGGCGTGCTTCCGTGTACCGTTCAAGGCCGACCATAAAAGGTGAAGATCAGTGGACAAGCACGTCCCCGAGTCGGTACGGCTCAAAATCGTCGAGGTGAACAGACGGTGGATATAACGGAGAACTGGGTTCCTGATCGAGGAGGCCTTGGCATACGTCGGATTATAAATGAGAAGCGTCTCCTCCCTGCGGTAAATCATCTTGGACCACAGCTCTAAGTTTTCTTTGGCATGATCGCCCTGCTGGAATGACCCGTCCTCGGCCCCGTTGATAATGGCATTAACTTCGTCGCCCGAGAGCTCCCTTTCTATGTTGTCGATGTTGAAGCGAATAGATGCCGGAGTCCCGTGTTCCCTAAAAACCTCAAGTGTGGACAGAAACTCCACGGTGAGCACGTGGTAAGCGAGATAGTTTGCCCGAAAAATGTGCTCAAACCCGCACTGTCTCGCTAGTAACATAATATCATCATATATACCCATACCCCGAGCCGTCTCCTCATGCAAAAATCGGCAATGCTTGTGTGACATTCCGATAAGGTGCGACCACCTTCTTTTAGACTCAGATCCAGTCAATCTTAGCTTGAACTTCTTCGGGTTGAGTGCAGCCGGGATCGGAATAGCCGGCACTACCTTCGTCGGAGCCTTTTCCTTCTCTGTGGTTGCCTTAGACTTTCCGGCCTTACTCGGCTTCGACTGCTTGCTTTGATTTCCAGCCATTTCAAAGTTCCTACAAAACAACCATCCAATCAATATCCAATAAGCAACTCATAATGCAAACATTCAACGAGTGTCGACATAATCCAATAATCCCACAATATCAACTAAGAGCCCTATAATGTCCAATAAACATCAAAATCATAGACCCGACATCCATATACTACGATCAACAAATCACACAACCTCCCCCAAACTTAGACTCCCCCATTTCATATTCAAAGGATCAAAATCACAACCCACAATAACAGAACAACACACTACGATCATATTAGGGCAAATTCTCTCCAATCCACTCTAATTCATTCAAAATTCGAATCATCATCAACAATTCAACTCATATCAATCCCAATTAACAATTCAATTCAACAAATTTACCCAATTTCAACAAATTCGAAATTAGGGTTCTTCTAATTTGGGGGTTTTTTTCAAAATTCGTTCAATTTCATCAATTAATCCCCCAATTTGAAGTACCCATGAACAATCAAGCATAGATAACATGTTTCCATCAAGATTCTATCAACAATCGGGCATAAAATTCAAAGAACATCAAAGTCTAACAAAAGCCCCCAAAAAGTGGATCCCCAATTCGAAATTCAACAAAACTCCAAAAAGAATCCGTCAAAGTGCTTCAAAACATGTATAGAATTGAAAAACAAGAGGATTAAGTGTCGAAATTAAGTACCTTGATCGAGTTTTTAAGGAAGAACAATAGAAAGAAATCGCCCCTTGCTCTTATCGGCCGATATGTGTGTGTGTGTGTGAGAAAATCGGGTGGTGAAGGTGTTTAAAAGGGGTATTAATCAACCGGGTCGAAGCGGATACTGGGCCGGGTATGTCCTATCGGGCAGGCCTATCGGCCGATAGGCTGGGCCGATAGGAACTACTGAAACTTACGTACCTCATATCGGGTGGGATATCGGTCGATAGGATCTGCCTATCGACCACTGTTTGTAACATAAATATTTTTTCAATTTTCCTCAGCCTATCGGCCGGGCCTATCGGCCGATAGGCTCGCCCGATAGGATTGTCTGTCTCAAAATTTTTTCCAGCTTTTTCTATTTCGCACACTTGGTCCCGTTTTCGCTTGGATATGGCGATTAAAGACCTGCAAGTATCCAAAACTCGGCGTGCATGGATTAGAACTTAACAAAACTAACAAAGCTACTACGAAACTAGAAACTACAAAAATCACGCAAACGAAAAATCGAAAACAAACGAATAAAACGAACTAATATACATACGTTGGGCTACCTCCCAACAAGTGCTACGTTTAACATCTTTAGGTAGACGATACCTCATTCATTCCGGGTCTTCGAGGTAAGTAACATACTTCTCTTCGTGGTGCAACGGCTTGAAATAGTGCTTCATCCGATGTCCATTCACAATAAACTTGTTCCCATCTTCTTTCATCACGACACATGATCCATTTTGATTTACTTGAAAGACAGTGTATGGACCAGTCCACTTTGACATCAACTTCCCCGGAAATAGACGAAGCCGAGAATTGAAAACGAGCACTTCGTCTCCCGGGACGAAGTCCTTCTTCCGAATGCGATCATCGTGAAACTTTTTCGCTCTTTCCTTGTAAATCCTTGCATTTTCGAAAGCCTCGTTTCTCCATTCGTCGATTTCCAGCAGCTTCTCTCTTCTCGATCCACTAGCCTCAAGAAATTGGAAATTAATCCGTCTAGTGGCCCAATACGCTTTAACTTCTAGCTCCACCGGTAAATGACAGGATTTCCCAAAGACGAGCTGGTATGGAGACATTCCAATTGGAGTCTTATACGCGGTCCGATAAGCCCAAAGTGCATCATCTAGATATTTAGCCCAGTCCTTCTTGTTCGTGACCGTCTTCTCTAAAATTTGTTTGATCTCCCGATTGGCGAGCTCGGCTTGTCCATTAGCTTGCGGATGATAGGCGGACGTAATCTTATGTTTAACTCCATATTTTGCAAGAAGGGTTCCTAACCACCTATTATTAAAGTGGCTCCCCCCGTCACTCAACAAAGCTCGTGGAGTCCCGAAACGAGTCAAAATGTTCTTATTAAGAAATTTAATCACCACTTTCGAATCGTTCGTAATCGTCGGCATCGCCTCAACCCATCTCGACACGTAGTCGACCGCAAGTAAAATATACGAATAGCCTCGTGATTTTGCAAACGGACCCATAAAATCGATACCCCATACGTCAAACAACTCTACTTCCATAATAGCGTCTTTGCGGCATCTCGTCTCTTTTTGCTATGTTCCCAATCGTTGGCATCTATCGCAATGTTTCACAAAAGCTTGGCAATCTTTATGAATAGAAGGCCAATAGAAACCACATTGGTACACCTTCATGGCCGTTCGATTCGCTGCAAAATGACCCCCACTCGGTGCACTATGGCATTCTTCAATTATCCTTTGCCATTCGCTTTGTCGAACACACATGCGAATAATCCCGTCCGCGCACCTCCGATAAAGAATAAGGTCTTCCCAATAGTAGAATTTAACGTCATGGAAGAATTTCTTTCTTTGATGAGAAGAAAGACCCGTTGGAACATGCTTGATAGCAAGGAAATTAACATAGTCCGCGTACCATGGTGTATCGTCGGCCAAGGCTAGGATATGCTCGTCCGGAAAGTTCTCCTTTATTTCGACCCTCGAATCTTCTCCCTCAACCGGCTTCTCGAGACGGGAAAGGTGATCGGCCACAACATTCTCGCGCCCCTTCCTATCCCGAATCTCCATGTCGAACTCTTGTAGAAGGAGTATCCATCTCACTAATCTCGGCTTCGAATCCTTCTTGGCAAATAGATAGCGAATCGCTGCGTGATCGGTATGAACAATAGTGTGAGTGCCCACTAGGTAAGGTCGGAATTTGTCGAATGCATAGACCACAGCGAGCAACTCTTTTTCCGTCGTGGTGTAGTTCATTTGGGCCGAATCCATCGTCTTACTCGCATAATAAATTACCCGGAAAAGCTTATCCCGTTTTTGACCCAAAACGGCCCCAACGGCCCAATCGCTCGCGTCACACATCAACTCGAATGGTGCACCCCAATCTGGAGTGATCAAGACCGGCGTCGAAATTAAGGCTTGTTTCAATGTCTCAAACGCCCTTAAGCAATCATCATCAAACTGGAATTTCACGTCTTTCTCGAGCAAGGAACATAACGGCTTCGTGATTTTTGAGAAATCCTTAATGAACCGTCTATAGAACCCCGCATGGCCTAGGAAGCTTCGTACTGATTTAACATTGGTTGGAGGCGGTAATTTCTCGATAGCAACCACCTTCGCTCGATCAACCTCCAATCCTTCCGAAGATACTTTATGCCCCAGCACTACTCCCTCTTGCACCATGAAGTGACATTTCTCCCAATTTAGAACAAGGTTCGTCTCCTCACACCGGGCAAGTACCAAAGATAAATTTTTCAAGCAATGGTCGAAAGATGAACCAAAAACTGAAAAATCATCCATAAATACCTCCATTATGTTCTCGACTAATCCGTGAAAGATGGCCATCATGCACCTTTGAAAAGTTGCGGGTGCGTTGCACAAGCCAAACGGCATCCTCCGGTAAGCGTATACCCCATAAGGGCATGTGAAAGCGGTCTTGTGTTGGTCTTCCGGAGCGATAGCAATTTGATTGTACCCCGAATACCCGTACAAAAAGCAATAATACTCGTATCCGGCCAAACGATCTAGCATTTGATCAATAAATGGAAGTGGAAAATGATCCTTCCTCGTCGCCGCATTAAGTAGCCGGTAGTCGATACAAACTCTCCATCCCGTGACTAGCCTTGTCGCGATTAATTCATCTTTCTCGTCCTTGATCACGGTCATACCCCCTTTCTTAGAGACGACTTGAGTAGGACTCACCCACTCACTATCGAAAATCGCATATATCATCCCGGCATCTAACAATTTGAGCACCTCTTTTCTCACAACCTCTTGCATTGCTGGATTTAATCTTCGTTGCGGTTGCACCCTCGGTTTATGATCGTCTTCTAGCAAAATCCGGTGCATACAAATAGAAGGGCTTATTCCCTTAATGTCCGAAATTGTCCATCCAATCGCCCCTTTGTGTTTTCGCAGCACCCGTAATAGCTTCTCCAAGTTAGTAGGTCCGAGAGAAGAAGAAACTATCACGGGATAGGACTCGTTCTCGCCCAAGAAGCAATATTGTAAGTGATCCAGCAACGGCTTAAGTTCTAACTTCGGCACCTCGATCGATCGATCCTCAGCGACAACTCCCCCTTGAACGGGTTTGTTGACATCAAGATAGCATACGTCCCTCTCATTAGATCGAAACTCGTTCGCCTCCAACATTCGAACATACATTGGCAAATCCTCGTAAATTTCTTCAACATCGGAATGTGAGTAAATGGATTGTGAAATGCAATGCTCCAACAAGTCGGTCGGGGGCGGCATAATAGACTCAATTGCATAACATTCCTCGGGCGCATCCTCGGGCTTCTTCATCGCGTCATAGATGGAAATTTTCAGATTTTGGTCATTAACCCGGAAGGTAAGATCACCCTCTTGGACGTCTATAAGTGCTCTCCTCGTCGCTAGAAACGGTCTCCCAAAGATCAATGGTTGATTCTCGTCCTCGGGAATGTCAAGAACTACGAAATCGGCCGGGAAGACTAAGTGTTGGACTCTAACAAACACATCCTCCACAACTCCCCTCGGATAAGAGATCGACCGGTCCGCCATGAGTAGATAAATGGTAGTCGGATTCATCTCCCCAATCTTCAACCTCTTAAAGATGGATAAAGGCATAAGATTGATGCTTGCCCCGAGATCACACAATACATTACGGAACGTTTGGTCGCCAATCATGCATGTAAAAGTAAAACGTCCCGGATCCTTCTGCTTGAGCGGGAGCTTGTTTTGAATGATAGCGCTACACTCCTCTGTCAAATTTATTGTTTCAAACTTTGCCAACTTCCTCTTGCTTGCCACAGCGTCTTTCAAGAATTTCACGTACCCCGGCATGTCTCTCAAAGCGTCTAGAAGTGGAATGTTGATATTCACCTTTTGAAACATGTCGATAAACCGTTGAAGCTTTTCATCATGTCTCGACTTGGCCAATCGCTGTGGAAATGGAGCTTTTACCCCAAAATCCTTCACATTCGAACCTACAGGAGCCTTTCGACCGATAGGGGGGTCGATAGGCTCAACCGCCGCATTCCTGCAGGTATCGGGTGGGCTGTCGGCCGATAGTCTTGGCGATGGGCTGCTGCGTTCATCTTCCTTCTCGTTCTCGGCTCCGTTTCTAGTACATCCTCGTTTCCATTTCTCAACTTCAGCCCCATGATTCAGTACCTTGTCCCACTCCGAAGCTCGATTGCGTTGCATTGGTGCGTGTTCGGGTTGGTCTAGGTGATTCTCGGAAAATGGGATGGCTTATGAAATCCGTCTTGGGGGTTCGCAATTTGACTCATTTGGTTCTCCACCATCGACATCTTCTTTGTCAAGGCTATCACTGAGTATCCAATAGATGTCACACTATGCTCGAGAGCCCGAACCTCTTATGCCTTTATAAATAAAATCTTTTTGACTTGCCTCTAACCGTTCCAACATCTCTTCCATCGGTGTCTTAGTAATCGGCTCTTGAATAACCCCGTTTTTCACGTTAAATCCCGGTGGTGGCTGAACAGCATTGTTCGGGTTGGCATAGGAGAAATTAGGGTGGTTTCGATTGTTCAGATAATAGTTCCCCCTATTTCCCCCTTGCCGGAAGTTTCCTCCTTGCACGTAATTCACATCCTCCTCAATTGCAATAGGCTCGTTTAGCTCTTCAAAAACTGCATTGACTCCCAAAGTCTTCTTTTTTAGCATCTCAAGCTCTTTTTGTTGTCTTTCAAATTTCGCCTTCAAATCACCGTAGGCGTCCTCGTCACCGGAAGAAACCTTTCTTCTCGTCATCTTCCTATCGGTCACCTCCTCGTAATCATTGTTGACCGCTAGCTCGATGAGATTCTTGGCCTCTTCATAATCGTTAGCAAGAAATCCCCCTTTCGATGAATAGTCCAACTCTCTTCTAGCCTTCCTCGTCAAACCCCGATAAAACCGAATGTAGATTTCCTCCTTGTCAATTCCATGCTGTGGGCATTTGCGAAGTAGCTTCTTAAATCGGATCCATGCCTCGTATAAGTATTCATCCTCATATTGCTCGAATTGCAAGATATCATTGATTTGTTTTTGCACCTTCGAGGGAGGATAGAATCGTCTAAGAACAACCGAGTCATCTCTCTCCAAGTACCAATTTCCTTCCGATCTAGGCTCTTGTACCAATCTAGCGCATCGTCTTCTAAAGAGAACCGGAATAGGCGGAGCTTAATGACATCCGGAGGCACTCCGTTTTGCTTGATGGTGGCACATATGTCCAAAAACGACTCAAGATGAGCGTTTGGATCTTCATTAACTCCTCCTCCGTATGTTTGAGACTTCACCGTAGCGATGAGGGACGGCTTAAGCTCGAAGTTGTTGGCATCAATCTTCCCCCAACCTCCTTCTTGATAATCGTCCAGCTTAGGTCGAAAGCGGGCATTCAAAGGGATCTTCTCGGGACGAGCGAGTTCTCGTGGTGGGTCAACAATGCCGGCCATGGTATCAACGAAAGGTATAGAACTAGTCTCGGTTCTCGCTTCTTGCTTCTTCCTCCTCAAAGACTTCTCGATTTCCGGATCCAAAGGAAATAAGTCCTTTCCTTGGGATCTTGTGATCATGCACCGCCTACAAGGAAGAGAAAACAAGATGTGAGGAAACGAGATCGAAAATTAATAATAATAGTAAACAACCTAAAGTAACAATCCCTTCTTTTTCGAATAATCCCCTTAAGTTTTCTATCAATTCCCCGGCAACGGCGCCAAAAATTTGATCGCTAGAATTCGCGTAGTATGGTTTTCAAATCCGATCAATTTTAAAATTTGTAAAACCTCGGAGTATTTCCAAGGTGTCGAACCCAAGGGAATTGATATGTCGAAAATAAAGGAATTAACTCTACTCAAAATTTGACTGCTATTTAGGAAACCGAAAATTTGGTTTGTTTCTAAATTATCTAACTTTAAAAATCGAAAAATAAAAATTAAATAAAAGATGAATTATCTAAATCAAACAAATAAAGCAAATTAGCAAGATAAAATCACAAGTTGAAAGCTAATTGATCCTAGGGTAGTATCATCTAATTGAGTTCACATAATCCATTCACTTGATTCCTTTTCCCCAAACTTTAATTCAATCCTAGAAATAATCACTCAACCGATCTAGAATTCCGATCAAGGCAACCTAGAAAGATAGTTAATTTAAACCCTTTTCCCCGCCAGGGCTCAAAGAATTTAAATCACTTAAAAAGCGCCAACTTATTTATCAATGATTTATCTTACTCCACTTAGGTCTTAAGATCAAATCATATTGTGCATCAAGTATTTCCACTAATTAATTAATCCTTCCGGGCAAAATCAATTAGCTAACATGCATCGATTAAGGGCCCTTTAATCTAGCATGAGATTTAATACATCTTGATCACAAGCCTATGATGAAAGGTAAAAAGGTAATCAAAGGAACATCATGTGAACATCAATTAAAATTACTAACCCTAGAATCAATCAATGAATTTAGCCAGACATAATTGAAATTAAACAAGAAATAGATGGAGAATGCATATTATTAATATGAAAAGAGAGATTACAACCCTTACGGATGAAATCTGAGTCTTCAATCTCCGAAAAGTAGAAAAATAATAATAATTGCTTCCTTCCAAAAAGTTCTTGTATCAAAGGAATTAATCTTGCCAAAACGATGTAAAATTATGCTCAAGATGATAAAGGATGAAAAAGAATGATGAAAGATGGTAAAACTAGGTCTAGGAGGGGGTGTATATAGCCTATGGGAGTTAAACTCCCGATTAGCCCTAATCTAGGAAACAAAAACTATCCAAAAGAGTCATAATCCGTCAAAATACGAGAACCCGCTGAGCAGCCTATCGGCCGATAGGCTTGGCCGATAGTTGGTTCGTCGGTCGACTTCACTTGATAGGGCAGGAACACCTTTCGGACGCACCTATCGGCCGATAGGCTGGCCCGATAGGTTCGTCTGTCTCTTGCAAAAATCCGTTTCTTCCATCCGTGACTCGACTCTCGGTCCTTTGTCTCGTTTTGGGTCCTTTTGGCTCTAAAAACCTGCAAACACACTAAAACCAACCCAAACGCGTAATACGGCTCGACTAATCATAAATAAGCCAAATACGAGCACATTAATCACGAAACGAGATAAAAACCTAGTATAAAATCCTAGAAAAATGTGGTAAAATTACCACTTATCAAACCCCCCCAAACTTAAGCCTTGTTCGTCCCGAACAACAAAAAGAGAAGAAAAAGAATGTCGTGAATCATCGTGCAACTCATAGTGTTCAACCTAATCAATACTATCCTGTAATTCTCTCTAAATAATCCGAGTGTCGTAAAAGCGAGCTGCACTCAGAATAATGATTCCGCAAAGTAGTCAAGTTCAGCCCTAATCATTCGTTCATGAAGAAAATCCAGCTCAAAGATTAACAAAACGTGAGTCAAAACGACCGTCAATATGAAAGGCTAAAATAAACAAGCTAGTTCGTCCCGTTACACAGTCTAGTGGCACATTTTTCACGAGTTTCATAACTAATTTACCTCGGACAGTATTCCCTTATATATATGTTCAAGAATTTGATTCGAGTTGACCACTAGGTTAGGATCTCGGGATGTTTCATCGGGGTAATCCTAGGGTGGAACTTCCATTCTCATGTGTTAGGAAACCGTTTGACGTAAAAGACACTCATGGGGCACATGGATGCTTCTAGTTACTAAGTTCCCGTCTACAGCGGAGAAACAACTCGAATATATAATTTCCGCATGTCCGAATCAAGGTCGCCGTTTTGCGCGAGTAAGCAATGGTCACGCGAATACCCCGGTTACTAGGTTCCTATCATTGGCACATGTGAAATATCTAAATCACTAGTCTAATCAGTCGTCGTTTTACGCGAGGGTAAACAACGGTCGCGCGAATGCCGGTTACTAGACTTCCCTTCATAGAACAACATTATCTCGATTTTGGGAAAAGCGCCGACTCTAAACTCAATCTAAGTGCCAACACGACTAAAGAAACAGTACGACTCACTATCCGGAAGATGTAACCAAACGTATTGATGGTGATTTTAAAACAAGTATGTATCGTCTCTTATCTGCCAAGACCTCTACAATCACGAAATATTTTTAGCCTAAATGAATACTATGCAAAACAGAAATAACTGACTACAACTCGACTAAAACTCGACCGTTTCTTCAGAGAGAAAAACAGTGTCGTAACATCGGTATCACACAAATAGAAGCTCGAAAAATTCACGAATAAAGAAAAACTAAGACAAGCAAGGCTATCTAAAAAAAATTTTTTACGCAAAGTAGACCAAAATCTAAAAAGCGAACAACGAAAAGAAAATAAAAGCAAACACAAAAGCAAAACACTACTACGACCTAAAAAAAAAAACTAGCAAACACACCAAACAAAAATGAACATAAAAATCTAAAAACTAATCAACAAAAGCCAAATCCACACGACACCAATATGAGAAGCACAAATAAAAACAACGGGCACCAACACAAGCAAATAATGATACAGGGCATACAAGGTACTCACACGTAAAGAAATTAACAAACCCGCACTTCTCCCTCCCCCCAAACTTATTTCGCATCCCAAAGGAGGAATAAGTTTGAAAAGAGAAAGGAGTGGCTTTGTTAACGGAGTACCTGATCACTGTGGCGGAAATAGCGGGTTTGTCGGCGTGCTCGGATCATAGCGGGCATGTGAATCGGGGAAAGGAGCAAAGTGGTACATCTCGTGTAGCATTCGGTTGTAGTGGTCCTCCTGGGCCCACCTATCTTCCTGCCTCTTCCTCTCTTGCTCCCTCCAAGCAATCTCCTCTTGTCGCCACACTCTGTCCTCTTCGGCTCGTTTCTCCACGAGCTCGTACAACTCATTGACCCGAGTGGCAACAACACCCACCCGAGTCTCAACCTCGCCCAGCCGAGTTCCCAAAGAACCAAACTCGGTTGTCAAAGAACGCATACTCGCCAAATGATAGTTGTCTTGCGCCTGCATACTCTCTTCGTGCATCTCTCTCTCTCTCTCAAAAAATCTCGACTCAAAATCCGGAGCCCTCATCTGAAAACTACTACCTCCACCGGTGGGAATCTCGTCACGGCTACCCCCCTCGGGTATATCATCCAGCTCCTCCTCGGCTCCCTCCAAGAACGGCTCATCAATGGTCACCTCCCGGCGTTGCCTCTTACGAGACGCATCCAACGGTCGGATAAGTGCCAAATGAGCCTCGGAGCTCATACTCCACCTCGCATATACATCGGGCGCGTCGCCCATCACAGAGGTCAAGGTCGGAGAGGGGAGTCGGAAGAGGGACACGGTTTTGTTCCGACCGTGCAGTTTCCAGTCGAACCCCTCGGTGAAGGCAAGCATCTCTTGTCTATCCAAATAGATGTCTAGGGACACTGGCTCTCCTCTAATGCGCACCCCAAGATGCTCCGCGATAGGGGTCACGAACGCCCCAATCCCAATCCTCTGCTTCCCGGTCAGCCGGGCTTGTTTCTCCATGTGCTCAATCAGAAAACATCCGGCGTGCTTCCGTGTACCATTCAAGGCCGACCATAAAAGGTGAAGATCAGTGGACAAGCACGTCCCCGAGTCGGTACGGCTCAAAATCGTCGAGGTGAACAGACGGTGGATATAACGGAGAACTGGGTTCCTGATCGAGGAGGCCTTGGCATACGTCGGATTATAAATGAGAAGCGTCTCCTCCCTGCGGTAAATCATCTTGGACCACAGCTCTAAGTTTTCTTTGGCATGATCGCCCTGCTGGAATGACCCGTCCTCGGCCCCGTTGATAATGACATTAACTTCGTCGCCCGAGAGCTCCCTTTCTATGTTGTCGAGGTTGAAGCGAATAGATGCCGGAGTCCCGTGTTCCCTAAAAACCTCAAGTGTGGACAGAAACTCCACGGTGAGCACGTGGTAAGCGAGATAGTTTGCCCGAAAAATGTGCTCAAACCCGCACTGTCTCGCTAGTAACATAATATCATCATATATACCCATACCCCGAGCCGTCTCCTCATGCAAAAATCGGCAATGCTTGTGTGACATTCCGATAAGGTGCGACCACCTTCTTTTAGACTCAGATCCAGTCAATCTTAGCTTGAACTTCTTCGGGTTGAGTGCAGCCGGGATCGGAATAGCCGGCACTACCTTCGTCGGAGCCTTTTCCTTCTCTGTGGTTGCCTTAGACTTTCCGGCCTTACTCGGCTTCGACTGCTTGCTTTGATTTCCAGCCATTTCAAAGTTCCTACAAAACAACCATCCAATCAATATCCAATAAGCAACTCATAATGCAAACATTCAACGAGTGTCGACATAATCCAATAATCCCACAATATCAACTAAGAGCCCTATAATGTCCAATAAACATCAAAATCATAGACCCGACAGCCATATACTACGATCAACAAATCACACAACCTCCCCCAAACTTAGACTCCCCCATTTCATATTCAAAGGATCAAAATCACAACCCACAATAACAGAACAACACACTACGATCATATTAGGGCAAATTCTCTCCAATCCACTCTAATTCATTCAAAATTCGAATCATCATCAACAATTCAACTCATATCAATCCCAATTAACAATTCAATTCAACAAATTTACCCAATTTCAACAAATTCGAAATTAGGGTTCTTCTAATTTGGGGTTTTTTTTCAAAATTCGTTCAATTTCATCAATTAATCCCCCAATTTGAAGTACCCATGAACAATCAAGCATAGATAACATGTTTCCATCAAGATTCTATCAACAATCGGGCATAAAATTCAAAGAACATCAAAGTCTAACAAAAGCCCCCAAAAAGTGGATCCCCAATTCGAAATTCAACAAAACTCCAAAAAGAATCCGTCAAAGTGCTTCAAAACATGTATAGAATTGAAAAACAAGAGGATTAAGTGTCGAAATTAAGTACCTTGATCGAGTTTTTAAGGAAGAACAATAGAAAGAAATCGCCCCTTGCTCTTATCGGCCGATATGTGTGTGTGTGTGTGAGAGAAAATCGGGTGGTGAAGGTGTTTAAAAGGGGTATTAATCAACCGGGTCGAAGTGGATACTGGGCCGGGTATGTCCTATCGTGCAGGCCTATCGGCCGATAGGCTGGGCCGATAGGAACTACTGAAACTTACGTACCTCATATCGGGTGGGATATCGGTCGATAGGATCTGCCTATCGACCACTGCTTGTAACATAAATATTTTTTTAATTTTCCTCAGCCTATCGGCCGGGCCTATCCGCCGATAGGCTCGACCGATAGGATCGTCTGTCTCAAAAAAAATTTCAACTTTTCCTACTTCACATACTTGGTCCCGTTTTTGCTTGGATATGGCGATTAAAGACCTGTAAGTATCCAAAACTCGGCGTGCATGGATTAGAACTAAACAAAACTAACAAAGCTACTACGAAACTAGAAACTACGAAAATCACGCAAACGAAAAATTGAAAACAAACGAATAAAACGAACTAATATACATACGTTGGGTTACCTCCCAACAAGTGCTACGTTTAACGTCTTTAGATAGACGATGCCTCATTCATCCCGGGTCTTCAGCGACAACTCCCCCTTGAACGGGTTTGTTGATATCAAGATAGCATACGTCCCTCTCATTAGATCGACTCTCGTTCGCCTCCAACATTCGAACATACTTTGGCAAATCCTCGTAAATTTCTTCAACATCGGAATGTGAGTAAATGGAGTGTGAAATGCAATGCTCCAACAAGTCGGTCGGGGGCGGCATAATAGACTTAATTTCATAACATTCCTCGGGCGCATCCTCGGGCTTCTTCATCGCGTCATAGATAGAAATTTTCAGATTTTGATCATTAACCCGGAAGGTAAGATCACCCTCTTGGACGTCGATAAGTGCTCTCCCCGTCGCTAGAAACGGTCTCCCAAAGATCAATGGTTGATTCTCGTCCTCGGGCATGTCAAGAACTACGAAATCGGCCGGGAAGACTAAGTGTTGGACTCTAACTAACACATCCTCCACAACTCCCCTCGGATAAGAGATCGACCGGTCCACCATGAGTAGAGAAATGGTAGTCGGCTTCATCTCCCCAATCTTCAACCTCTTAAAGATGGATAGAGGCATAAGATTGATGCTTGCCCCGAGATCACACAACACATTACTGAACGTTTGGTCGCCAATCATGCATGTCAAAGTAAAACGTCCCGGATCCTTCTGCTTGAGCGGGAGCTTGTTTTGAATGATAGCGCTACACTCCTCTGTCAAATTTATTGTTTCAAACTTCGCCAACTTCCTCTTGCTTGCCACAGCGTCTTTCAAGAATTTAACGTACCCCGGCATATCGCTCAAAGCGTCTAGAAGTAGAATGTTGATATTCACCTTTTGAAACATGTCGATAAACCGTTGAAGCTTTTCATCATGTCTCGACTTGGCCAATCGCTGTGGAAATGGAGCTTTTACCCCAAAATCCTTCACATTCGAACCTACAGGAGCCTTTCGACCGATAGGGGGGTTGATAGGCTCAACTGCTGGCATTCTGTCTGGGTATCGGGTGGGCCTATCGGCCGATAGTCTTGGCCGATGGGCCTACTGCGTTTCATCTTCCTTCTCGTTCTCGGCTCCCGTTTCTAGTACATCCTCGTTTCCAGATTCCTCAACTTCAGCCCCATGATTATTGTACCTTGTCCCACTCCGAAGCTCGATTGCGTTGCATTGTTGCGTCTTCGGATGGGTCTCGGTGCTGCTCGGAAAATGACCCGGCTTATGAATTCCGGCTTGGGCGTTCGCCATTTGACTCATTTGGGTCTCCACCATCGACATCTGCTTTGTCAAGGCTATCACTGAGTTTCCAATAGATGTCACACTATGCTCGAGAGCCCCGAACCTCTTGTCTACTTTATAAATAAAATCTTTTTGACTTGCCTCTAACCGTTCCAACATCTCTTCCATCGGTGTCTTAGCAATCGGCTCTTGAATAACCCCGTTTTTCACGTTAAATCCCGGTGGTGGGTGAAGAGCATTGTTCGGGTTGGCATAGGATAAATTAGGGTGGTTTCGATTGTTCGGATAATAGTTCCCCCTATTCCCCCCTTGCCAGAAGTTTCCTCCTTGCATGTAATTTACATCCTCCTCAATTGCAATAGGCTCGTTTAGCTCTTCAAAAACTGAATTGACTCCCAAAGTCTTCCTTTTTAGCATCTCAAGCTCTTTTTGTTGTCTTTCAAATTTCGCCTTCAAATCACCGTAGGCGTCCTCGTCACCGGATGGGACCTTTCTTCTCGTCATCTTCCTATCGGTCACCTCCTCGTAATCATTGTTGACCGCTAGCTCAATGAGATTCTTGGCCTCTTCATAATCGTTAGCAAGAAATCCCCCTTTCGAGGAATAGTCCAACTCTCTTCTAGCCTTCCTCGTCAAACCCCGATAAAACCGAATGTAGATTTCCTCCTTGTCAATTCCATGCTGTGGGCATTTGCGAAGTAGCTTCTTAAATCGGATCCATGCCTCGTATAAGTATTCATCCTCATATTGCTCGAATTGCAAGATATCGTTGATTTGTTTTTGCACCTTCGAGGGAGGATAGAACTGTGCTAAGAACATTCGAGTCATCTCTATCCAAGTACCAATTTCCTTCCGATCTAGGCTCTTGTACCAATCTAGCGCATCGTCTTCTAAGGAGAACCGGAATAGGCGGAGCTTAATGACATCCGGAGGCACTCCGTTTTGCTTGATGGTGGCACATATGTCCAAAAACGACTCAAGATGAGCGTTTGGATATTCATTAACTCCTCCTCCGTATGTTTGAGACTTCACCGTAGCGATGAGGGACGGCTTAAGCTCGAAGTTGTTGGCATCAATCTTCCCCCAACCTCCTTCTTGATAATCATCCAGCTTAGGTCGAAAGCGGGCATTCAAAGGGATCTTCTCGGGACGAGCGAGTTCTCGTGGTGGGTCAACAATGCCGGCCATGGTATCAACGATAGGTATAGAAATAGTCTTGGTTCTCGCTTCTTGCTTCTTCCTCCTCAAAGACTTCTCGATTTCCGGATCCAAAGGAAATAAGTCCTTTCCTTGGGATCTTGTGATCATGCACCGACTACAAGGAAGAGAAAACAAGATGTGAGGAAACGAGATCGAATATTATTAATAATAGTAAACAACCTAAAGTAACAATCTCTTCTTTTTTCGAATTATCCCCTTAAGTTTTCTATCAATTCCCCGGCAACGGCGCCAAAAATTGATCGCTAGGATTCGAATAGTATGGTTTTCAAATCCGATCAATTTTAAAATTTGTAAAACCTCGAAGTATTTCAAAGGTATCGAACCCAAGGGAATTGATGTGTCGAAAATATAGGAAGTAACTCTACTCAAAATTTGATTGCTATTTAGGAACCCGAAAATTTGGTTTGTTTCTAATTCTCTAACTTTAAAAATCGAAAAATAAAAATTAGATAAAAGATGAATTATCTAAATCAAACAAATAAAGCAAATTAGCAAGATAAAATCACAAGTTGAAAGCTAATTGATCCTAGGGTAGTATCATCTAATTGAGTTCACATAATCCATTCACTTGATTCCTTTTCCCCAAACTTTAATTCAATCCTAGAAATAATCACTCAACCGATCTAGAATTCCGATCAAGGCAACCTAGAAAGATAGTTAATTTAAACCCTTTTCCCCGCCAGGGCTCAAAGAATTTAAATCACTTAAAAAGCGCCAACTTATTTATCTATGATTTATCTTTCTCCGTCAGGTCTCAAGATTAAATCATATTGTGCATCAAGTATTTCCACTAATCAATTACTCCTTCCGGACAAAATTAATTAGCTAACATGCATCGATTAAGGGCCCTTTAATCTAGCATGAGATTTAACACATCTTGAACACAAGCCTAGGATGAAAGGTCAAAAGGTAATCAAAGGAACATCATGTGAACATCAATTAAAATTACTAACCCTAGAATCAATCAATGGATTTAGCCAGACATAATTGAAATTAAACAAGAAATAGATGGAGAATGCATATTATTCATATGAAAAGAGAGATTACAACCCTTCTGGATGAACTCCGAGTCTTCAATCTCCGAAAAATAATAATAATTGCTGCTCTCCAAAAAGTTCTTGTCTCCAAGGAATTAATCTTGCCCAAAAGATGTAAAAGAGTGCAGGCTAGCGAAACAATCAAGCACAGGCATCGCCTAAGACCAAGACGCCACCATGAATCCCACCCGAGGCCTCTAAGGACCCTCCCGAGCTGGCTAGCGAAACAATCAAGCACAAATAATATATCACACTAAGGATATCCAAAACAATTCAACAAGAGGCATCAAACACCTAACAAAACAACACGTCAAACCATAACGCATCGAAAGGAGATAATATATGTACACACGCATTATCAAGCGCAACATCAACACCAAACATATCCGTAAGATTCACATACTCGTTCACGAAACACACTAATCACAAAACACACACGGTTTTGAAAGAGGGCCTTTAACGAGGCTAGCCGATTCTTTTGAAAACTCATTTCAAACAAATAAACAAATACACCAAGACGATCACCAATTATCATATCCACAAAACAAGAATAGTATGGACAAGGTACTTGCCTCGAATAATAACAACGCGGAGAATCGACCGAAATAGGTTGACACGAACCGACTACGAACCCGCCGACTCCACCGATCGCCCACTCGCGGTCATAAACTACGAAGGACAAAGAACAACAATGAAATGAATTTCATAACACGACTCAAATCCATTGAATTCAAAGAACGAATGACGAAAGTTCAAGTGTTTTCCCCAAAACGGCCAAGAACACGATTCGTCCCGAAAAAACACGAAAATGGAATTCCAAGTCGAAATATGGATATAAAATCCATAGAAGATGTTTAAAAACATCATTTAACCACAATATATCCAACAAAAACGTATGTAAAACGAGATCGAGAACAAATCCCCCAAAAAGTCGATTCGAAGGAAATCAAGAAATATACTTCGATTCGACGAAGAACAATGGATTAAATGATGTTAAACACAAGAATACTACCAAGATTAATCATACCCATCATGAATTAATCAACAACACGGAACGAATCGGGCAAAAATGCAAAAAAACCCAAATTCACGAAATTAGGGTTCTAAGGTGAGATTACCTTGATTCGCTGGATCAAATGATGATAACGGATGATTGATCAATGATATAACCTCAAGAACTTCATGGATTTGTAGTTAAACAACATGGCTTCGCCACCTCCGAATCGCCAGCCGCAGATAGAAAAGGAAGGAAATAAAAAACGAGAGGAAATGTGACTGCTCTATCACATTTATACTGGGCCGGACTAGCGTGCGCTAGGCTGCCGAGCTAGCGTGCGCTATCGGCCCAGGCCGAAGTCCAGAGCCCCCACTGCCCTACTGACTCGGCCAGGTAGCGTGCGCAGCCTTCCGGCCGTAGCGCGCGCTACCTGCCGGTCGTAGCGTGCGCAATGCCCGACAATAGCGTGCGCTACCTGCCGATCGTCCCCGAGTCCAAGACTCGGTAACCCTCGCCCGGCCCGATGGCGTCTGGCCCAGGCGGTAGATAGCGTCGCTACACTGCCGGTTAGCGTCGCGACCTTCCGACCATAGCGTGCGCTTCTGTTTGGTTCTGCCGTGCTTGCCGGCCGGTGCCAAGACTTCCGACCGTCTTGCCGGCTTTGTCCGGCCAGTGCTCAGGCGTCATGACCCGACGACTCGATTTCCGAAAACGTACGGAACAAACACGACGAAAAGCTCACGGACAACATCATCGACCCGAAATGAAAACATAATACAATAATTAATCATACGCGACTAAGAAACGGGTCGAGACAACAATTACAGATACGGATACCCATAACTTTGGGTAAGTTACAAAAATCACGATACGTGATCTAATAACCAAACTGAAGTTCAAAAAACGTCTAACAAAGTTAAACGGACTTACGGGAAACTCGAAACAGCAGTTTCGAACGATATTCGCAAGAATCGAACTCAAGTGCGGAAAAGTCGCTAAAAAGCATGGAACTCAACAAAACGACACCGAAATGAACTCGGATGTCAAAAAGTGTAGAATTAATCATTCTCAGAATGACGAAACGGTCATGAGCGAGTCGTCAAAACGGACTTCCTTCGAAAAAAAGAAATTATCGGAAATCGAAATTACGGGTATTACATCGACGACGATGCCCCTGTTCTCCATCTTGAAAGCGTCAGCGATGGTCTGTTGAGTTATCGTGACTTCTTCTCCAAAAATCGAGCTTTCGATGCAACGCTCCGTGACTCGTGCTTCCCTGTAGAAGCAGATGACAACCTCCTTGAAAAGTTGCTTGGGAGAAATGTCCAGAAAAATGATAGATACCATTTTTTTCATCCTACGGATAACATGTGCCATCTCCGCCATGTCGTTGGTTTCCAGTAGTCCTTCAAAGTCGACTATGATGCTAAAGATGATCTGTTCCTTTACCAGCCTCAGGTTGACTCCTTCGAAATAAGTGGTTGGGTCCATTTTTGCAAAGAAGATGTTTCGATTTAGTGTAGTGCAAATTCTAGGGCTATTTGCTTTTGTAAAATTTAGGGTTCTTGAGCTTGAAGACGATAAAATTTTCCTGAGATGATTTCCGCCGTCTTATATACCAGTTGAAAAGACCTTTTGAATTTTAAATAATCAAGCGGCGGTCCGAATTTTAATAAATATAGAATGGCGGTTAGAGTTGATTGGACATCATGGAGGTAATGTGATCATGCATTTTTATATACACGTGTAAATAATATAATAATTATATATCGGTCAAGGAATGATAAACTTAGATGGTTGACCGTTTGACTTCTGATGCAGCTGTGATTTTAATTTCTTCTCTGCTCTGATCATGGGACTGTCTGTGCTTCTGATCAGCTAGCTTTCCTTCGTCTTCTGCATCAGGTGGCTTTCTCGTCTGCTCTGATCAGGTGGCTTCCTCGTTTGCTCTGATCAGGTAACTTTTCCTCATCTCGTCTGCTTCAGGTCAGATGACTTTTCTTTGGGTCATATGACTTTTCTCATCTGTTTTTCTTATTTTGATCAGTTGACTTTTCTTGTCCTTTTCCTTGGATCAGGTGACATGTCTTTTCTGTGATTCGTGCAGATCAGGTGACATGTCCCTTCTTCTTTTATGATCAGATAACTTTTCTTGACTTATTCTGATCCTGTGACTTTTCTCAGCTGCATCTGATCAGGTGACTTCTCTTGTTTGGTTCTGATCAGATGACTTTTTCTTATTAGAGCATTCTTCAGCTAACTTTGAGAATTTCAATTAAGCACTTGATTTCTTGATGTTGGTGCATATGCTTCATCAAAATCTATTTCTTCATACTCAGTATGACTTTTTGCTACCAGCTTTGCTTATATTCCTAACAAGTTCCCCCTCTTTGGGATGTCAGGTTTTTCTTTGTGCTGTTATTCCAAACTGCTGATTTGTCCATATGAGCTCTCCTCTATTGATTCATTTGGGCCTCTTGATTCTCTTGATTAGTTTATACTGACATTTTTTTAGATCCCAGACATGTTTTTGATCCACCCAGAGATTGAAAACGATCCTTCAACCCTTAATAATGACTCTGTGATTGATACACAGTAGTCTTTCCATTTCTTCTGCAATCAAATAAGAAGAGATTTGGGTACCCAGATTTGAGTGGGTCCTCTAGGGTTAGTGATTTTCACTGAGGAGTGGTTTCTCCTTTCTCCTGTGAACCTCATTTCTATATGCATTCTTATGTTTTCTATATCCTTGGTTTAGATCATGCATATAATATGGTTGGTAAATAGTTCTATGTGGTCTGTTATGATAGTTCTGTTGTTTCCACATATTTTGAAAGTTATATTTGTTACCTCTATAAGATGCATACTGTCTATATCTATATCCCTGGTTAGGATTGTATACTGGATATGCCTCATAATGTTTCTGGTGTGAGCCATTCATAAATCTTGGCTGAGACCATTTATTAATGTTTTGGGGTCTCCACACCTGGTCATTTTGAAACTTTGGATAACCTTGAGGTTTCCATTTACCTCTCTCATTTTGAAATCTGTTTAATAAGCAGAATAATGCTGTTTCAGCCATTGCCTAGTCTTTTGTCTAGGTGGATGTTTTGAAAACTTTAGTTGTTGTATATTTATAAATACTGTAGGTTCAGCAGCCTGTGCAAGTGTTTCTCCCTTGATGAAAGAAGTTTTAGACGTAGAAGGAGTATTGGGGTCATATCCAAGGCCTGATTTTAAATAAAGTGGCCTTTGGTTTATGCACAATCCATCTAAGGTTACAGATGCCTTCAATGATGTAATTTCTTTAGCTTGAGCATCTTTTAATTGTCTGAGTTTTGAAAGTTCAGCCTCAAGATTTGTGAGTGCATCTGATTTTTATTTGTTCAAGGCTGTTAATCTATCGATTTCGGCAATAGCTATTTTTTCAGTTCCAGCCTGACTGGTTTTGAAATTTTCTGTATTTTGGCGGAGATTGTCAAAATTCTTCTCCAGCTGTGTCTTATCATTTCTAGTTGGGTATTGTCAGCTGTTGCATCCAGGTGTGCCTTTTTAAGAATTTCAAAATCTTTTAATAATTGGTTTACAGATTTGTGAAGATCAATATCTTCAGACATATCAGAACTGAAACCTTCTATAGTTTGAGGTTTAGATGTTACCTCTTCAACAACAAGATTGGCCATAAGGCAGTTGATTATGTCATCATCATCTGATAGGAATCCACTTGTTGATTCCATGTTCTCTTTGATCAGCTCTATTTCTTCACACATTGCTGCTAATGTGTCCCATGTTTCTTTGGCATTTTTGCAATGTTTGATTTTTAACATGGTGGCTTGATCAAAGGTATGATATAAGATATCTCTGGCTCGATTGTCAAGGTTTGCCAGCTTTCTTTCTTCGAAGGTCACCTCTGATCTGGTCTTGTGAATTTGTCTTGGTTTCCCAGCTGCAATATTCTCATCTGCGTTGTCCTTCATGTAGATGAAAGGACCTTCTTCAAATATACTCCACATGTCATCGTGGGCAGATGATAAGTGTGCCTGCATTCTTATCTTCCATAAGTCATAATCATCAATTGAAAAAACAGGAAGTCAAGAATGTATATGCTGCATGTGTTCCATTCTAAATGCGAGATTTATATATGCTCAGATATATGGATTTGGTTCTGTAAATTTGAACCAACCTCTATGATACCACTTGTAGGTCACAACTCGTTAGGAATAAGTCTAGAGGGGGTGAATAGACTTATTAAACTCTTTTCCTGAATCTCAGGTGAGTTTACTCAGCTGATAAAATGAGCAGCTAAAAACTTAACTGCAGATGATAATGCGGAAGCACGGCTGATAATAATGCAGGTGACTACTGCTGTCTGCAGGTGACTTGTAATACCCGAGATTTCTGATGTGTATTTGAACCTTGTGATATTTTATTTGTTGTATTTTGATCTGAGTATTATTCTCTGTATTTCTTGACCCGGTGTTGTTGAGCAGATGATTTCATGATTTTGTACAATATTGTGATTTTTCACATGTAGCGCACGCTATCGACTAGGCGTAGCGTACGCTAATTTGGGTTTAGTAGTGCACGCTATATATGAACCTTAGCGCGCGCTATACGTAGTCAGCATGATTGAGACATGTTGGTAGGTGAGATCAGGCCATGGATTTTGTTGGGATTATATCGGAATGAACCTGGACGGCTTTTGGGAAAAGCCAAGTCAACGCAGTAGCGCACGCTACTGATATGAGGATAGCGCACGCTAAACGCTGAGTACAGTGAAGTCAGTAAGTTTTGTATAGCCGTTAGCGCACGCTATGAATATGGACTAGCGCGCGCTAATAACCATTTTCTATATATAGGACAGCATCCTTTTTCATATTTTCAGACTTTTCACTTCCCACATCCGAATTCTTGGAATTAGAGAGTCACTCTCTTCATCCTAAAACCTTCATATCATCATCCTAGCCCGAGTTGAATATTGTAGATCATTGGAGATTGGTGTTCAAGCTCTCGGTGTTGGATTTCTTCAAAGTTCCTTCGTGTTCTTCGCTACTTTGAGGTAGGTGATTCTTCACCAATATTAGTGGTATTCTGAAGGATGTTTTGATCATGATTTGGGATTTTCTAGTCAGTTAAAATTCGTACGTAGTCGAACATCATGTTGTTAGAAGGATATTTTCGATGCTTCGGTACTTCTTCATCGTATAAACCGTTGAACCTTTTTAGTGTTTGGATTCCTAAGCATATTCATGTATCTTCTAACCGATATTGGCCAGTTCATGGAGATTATCAAGTTCTTAGGTCTTTACATAATGAAATCATACGTTTTAGAATTTGGAATGGATTGAACTTAAGATATTTTCTTGAAGATCAAGATGAATTAAGATGTTGTGATGGTTATACGTATCCTTGTACCTTGAAGTCGTTTAATCCGTAAAGATCTATCACAAATCGTATGAGCATGATATGCACGAAGATGGCATGTTTTAACACTGAAGATTTCATGAGTTTCTTCACCATTAGATTAAGTTTTCTGCCCAGTAGTAAACTGCCATACACAGGTAGCGTACGCTAAGATGTAGATATTAACGTGCGCTATCGGGAATGAGTAACGTACGCTACGTTTGGTAAGTAACGTACGTTATGTCATCAGGCGAGTCAGTCGGCTGATCAGAGAGGACTTTCGGTACATAAGTTAGCGTACGCTAGACTTCGTCGTTTACATACGCTAACGGGCAGGCTTAGCGCACGTTACGTAGAGTACGTAGCGTACGCTAAGTAGTCCAGGCAGATTGCATTTTTAGAGCTTTCGGCCGTAGACCGGGTTGTTATACATTCGTACGACATAAGATAAATTCTATATTATTTCTTTTGTTAAGGTTTGATCTTGGTACGTTGATCGAAGGAGACGGCCTTCTAGTGTGTTGAGATCGTTGGAGTGATTTGTTCTTGCCATCTTTGAGGCAAGTATCGTATTTTATGCTTATTGATATTGCATTGTTGATCATGTGTACGATTTATTCGTGGTGTTGAATATGAGATTATATTCTTTGAGTTGTCATGATATTTACGTCGATGAACGTGTTGATTTGCATATGTGTATGCATAATGGTAATGTTGTGTTGTAAATGATCCGAGGGGATCATGAGGATATATGCTGAGGGCGCTGGATCAAACGTCCACCATGCGTTGGTCCGACAGGATCATCATGGGGATCTATGCTGAGGGCGCTGGATCGTTGGACGGGTTTTCCACCATGCGTTGGTCCGACGGGATCATCATGGGGATCTATACCGAGGGCGCTGGATCGTTGGATTACCCTGTATTGTGTTGATGGAATCGTGAGGATTCACATCGATGGATTCCGATGACGGAAGTCTGTTTTGTATGTTTTATGATGCATTGATGATTTATGTATTGTGATACTTGTACTAGCATTGTTTTGCTAACCCCTTCGGGGGTGGACATTTGTTTTAATGTTCAGGTAGCCGAGGAGCGGGGAAGCAGCCACAGTACCGACATGACGATGAAGTGGCTCAGTGATGTGGATTGTATTATCTTATTTTCCGGTTATTTCAGTACTCGAGTACATTTATGTTGTTGTTGTCTTGGGAACACTTTGTAATAATGAACTTATTTGAATTGTAGAACGGGTTTGAATTTCCTTTTATTAATGTCGTTTTTGTACTATTCTCGTAGTCTTCAAATTAGCCTTGTAAATCCTTATACAAAGGATTTACGGCGCTGTAATTATTCCGAATATCTCGGGGTGTTACAGAATATGGTATCGGAGCTAAGATTCATGGATATCTTGGCAGTCGGGTTTTAGTTGGGTCTGTTTACGTTATTTACGGGTCGTTTGTAACATCACTGCTGAGCCAGCATCGTCATGTGGACCGTGGTTGTAAGTCTCCTAATCTCAGTTACTACCGTTTTATTTTAAATCCTTTTTGTGAATATTGACGGACTTTCTTTTAGAAGAGTTGCCCTGGATATTGAGTATTTGTGTTTACAGTATGTTAAGGGGAGGTCGTGGACGCGGACGCGGTCTTGGACGCGGACGCGGTCTTGGACGCGGACGCGGAAATGCGAGACACGAAGATTCGATGTCTACCCCAGAAATAACCGCTAGTCGAACAGATTCCCATTCCGGAGGACAGCAGGGATCAGCAAATAATGATGCAAATCCTAACGTGCCGGGAGGGCTTCAACAAGTGGTTGCCCAGATAAATCAGTTTGCTCAGGTTGTTGATCGCATGCAGACGGCGATGGGACAGCAGCATAACGAGGATAACCGGGAAGACAAATGGCTTACTGAAGTGGTCAAATTGCATCCTCCAAAATTTGACGGTTCTGCTGAGACGCTTTCTTGGGATCATTGGCTGAAGGAGTTAGAGAAGATCTTTGCAGGGATTAACTGTCCCAATGACAGAAAGGTTCCGGTCGCCCAGTATCTTCTGACGGGGGAGGCTTTCGACTGGTGGGAGGCCATTCGACCTGAGGAGCATAATGTTGACTGGACGGAGTTCAAATTAATGATGGAAGTGCAGTATTGTCCTCGCCCAGTTAGAGAGGCACGAATCCGGGAGTTTTTCTCACCACAAAATTAAGAGGCATCTGTGACCGACGTGATTAAGACTTTTAATCACCAGTTGACTTATGTGCGCCACTTGGTCAGGACCGAGGCGGAGAGGATTTTCCATTTTGACATGCGGATGAAGCCGGAGATTCAGCAATATATGTCCGGATTTTACTGTACCACCCTGCGACAGTATCAGGACAAGGCGCTGGCCTATGATATGAAAGAGGCGGCAGTAGAGAAATCAACGGAAGCAAAGAAGCAGAAAGTGTCTGGAAACTTCACGGAGAATAAGAGTAGTGGGCCCCAGGGCTTCTCATTTCATTCATCCAAGAGGCCTCGCATCCTTCTCGAGGTGGAAAGAAGTTCGGCGGCAAGACCGTTTCGAGATGCAGGAAGAAATGTTATAAGCGTGGCAAAGCGAGGCATGTTCGACGTGATTTCGCTTTCTTGTGACTGTTTTGAGTGTGGACAGGAAGGGCATCGCGCAACATTTTGTGGAAATGCGACTCGAGCTTTTGGTACTCGCACTCCTGCACCGGTTCCGAACGACACTAGTGTAAACCAGACGCTGCAAAGTGGTTTCCAGCAGCAGAATGTTGGGAAAAGAGAAGCATCTAGCGCTGGGTCCGTTCCTCCGCGTATTTATGAGATGAAGAAGTCAGACGATCAGAACACGGCTGTTGCATCAGGTGCGATTCAGATCCTTTTGCAACCAGTTAGTGTCTTATTCGATTTAGGAGCTACGCATTCTTTTATATCTTTGAACTGTGTTAATCGTTTGAAGATCTCGTGCTTGTATGATTGTGAAACTTATGTTGTGGGATTACCGAGCGGAGAGAAAATTGTGGGAACCCTAGAAACTAGAGATTTTCCAGTGGCTATAGGAGGGAGAGATTGGCCATCGAATCTTATTGTAGTTGACATCTATGGTGACGATTTAATTCTCTGAGACGATTGGCTCAACCGTTATGGAGCTATTCTGAATTACCGAAAGAGGGTCATTTCTATCATTGCTAATGATGGGTCTGAACACTTATTCAGAGGATGGAGACCGGGAAGCTCGGGAAAATTGATCAAAGCGATGAAAGCAGTGAAATTACTGAAGCAGGGATGTCATGGAATTTGGTGCTATGCCATGAAGAAAGAAGAAGGAGTAGAACTCTCATCTATTCCAGTTGTGAATGAATTTTCAGATGTATTCCCTGACGAACTACCTGGGTCACCTCCGCAGAGAGAAGTGGAGTTCACTATCGAATTAGAGCCTGGAGCCGTTCCTATTTCCAGAGCACCATACCGCATGGCGCCAACCGAGATGTATGAACTAAAGAAGCAACTCGAGGAATTATTGCAGAAGGGTTATATTCAACCTAGCGTTTCTCCTTGGGGACCGCCCGTTCTCTTTGTCCGGAAGAAAGATGGATCCCTCCGATTATGTACTGATTACAGGGAGCTAAACAAGGTGACGATCAAGAACAAGTATCCTATACCTCAGATCGACGACTTGTTTGATCAACTGCAAGGGGCAAGGGTATTCTCGAAGATTGACTTGCGATCAGGATATCATCAGTTGAGAATTAAGGAATCGAATATACCGAAATCTGCTTTCAGATCCCGGTACGGGCACTATGAATTCGTGGTGATACCATTTGGACTTACCAATGCTCCTGCGGTATTTATGCAATTGATGAATCGGGTATTCTTAGAATACTTAGACAAGTTTGTGGTCGTTTTCATTGATGACATCTTGATCTATTCGAAAGACACAGAGGAGCATGCCGAGCATTTGCGTGTGGTTTTGAGCATCTTGAGAAATGAACAGCTTTATGCGAAGCTTTCCAAATGCGAGTTCTGGCTTAGGGAAGTAACCTTCCTTGGGCATGTGATATCAGCTGACGGAGTTCAGGTGGACCCGAAGAAAGTCAAAGCAATCTTGGAATGGGAAGCTCCTAATAACGTGAAAGAAGTCTGAAGCTTCTTAGGACTTGCTGGATATTATCGCCGTTTTATAGAGGGATTTTCCAAAATTGCTCGTCCACTCACTCAGCTGTTACAGAAAACTCAAAAGTTCACGTGGGATGAGAAATGTTAGGTTGGTTTTGATGAACTTAAGAAGAGACTGACGACAGCACCTATATTAGCATTACCAGATGGAACTGATGGATTCATGGTATACAGCGACGCTTCAAATCAGGGTCTGGGATGTGTGTTGATGCAAAAGGATAAGGTGATTGCTTATGCTTCTCGGCAATTAAAACCGTACGAAGTTAATTACCCGACTCATGATCTGGAGTTAGCAGCTGTGGTCTTTGCCTTGAAAATTTGGCGACATTATTTATACGGCACTCATTGTCAGATCTTTACAGACCATAAGAGCCTCAAGTACATTTTCAGTCAGAAAGAATTAAACATGAGGCAGAGGAGGTGGCTGGAATTGATCAAGGATTACGACTTAGAAATTCTCTATCATCCGGGTAAAGCAAACATAGTAGCCGATGCATTAAGCCGTAAACCTATTTCTCTTCGAGTGTTGGAAGCACTTACGTCCCAAACCAGCATTCAACGAGAACTGATCCGCGAAGGGATTGAAGTATGGTCACCAGAAATCCAAGGACAACTATATGTAATGGAACTGACTTCGTCCCTAGTCGAGGAAATCAAATCTAAGAAGTTGAACGATTCTCTGATCCTTCGGTTATGTGACGAAGTAAAGAAAGGAAAGGCCCCAGGATTCGTGATACAAGATGATGGAGTTCTGAGATTTCAAAGTCGACTTTGCGTTCCCAATGATGATGATTTGAGATGGACAATTTTGAAGGAAGCTCACAGCGCTCCCTATTCTATTCACCCAGGCAACAGTAAGATGTATAAAGATCTCAAACAAAACTTCTGGTGGGGAAATATGAAGAAGGACGTAGCAGAGTACGTTTCGAAGTGTTTGACTTGTCAGCAGGTTAAGATTGAACATCAGCGACCTGCTGGAATGTTAAAACCGCTTCCGATTCCTGAGTGGAAGTGGGAGGATATCTCGATGGATTTCATCACCAGTATGCAAGGACCAAGACGGGAATGAACATGATTTGGGTTGTAGTTGATCGGCTAACCAAGTCGGCTCATTTCCTAGGAATTAAAGATACTTGGGGATCCGAGAGATTGGCGCGAGTATTTATTGCAGAGATAGTCAGATTACATGGGACACCGAAGACCATTATTTCAGATCGGGATGGTCGCTTCGTGTCGCACTTTTGGAAGGCAGTTCACAGGGCTTTGGGGACCGAGCTGAACTTTAGCACGGCTTATCATCCTCAGACGGACGGTCAGTCCGAAAGGACTATAGAAACAGTAGAAGACATGCTTAGAGCTTGTGCTTTGGATTGGTCAACTGATTGGGAAGTTCATTTGCCGTTGATTGAATTCACCTACAATAATAGTTGGCATGCTTCTATTATGATGGCACCATTTGAAGCTTTATATGGGAGAAGATGCCGATCGCCCCTATGCTGGGATGATTCTTCGGACTTGATCGGGACGGAACCGGAACTGATAGTTCACACTCAAGAGAAGATAGCTTTGATTCGGGAAAGACTGTTGACTGCCCAGAGTCGACAGAAGTCTTATGCAGATGTAAGTCGTCGCCCTATAGAGTTCGACATTGGGGACCACGTACTATTGAAGGTGTCTCCTACATGAGGGATTTTCTGTTTTGGGAGAAAAGGTAAGCTAAGTCCGAGATATATCGGGCCATTTGAGATCCTCGAGAGAGTTGGGGATTTAGCATACAGGTTGGCCTTACCGCCATCGCTGAGTCACGTTCACAATGTGTTTCACATATCCCAATTGCGTAAGTATGTACCGGATCCCAGTCATATCATTGAGTTCGATGAGATCGAGATAGCTAATGACGGCACCTTCGAAGAGAGACCAATCAAGATACTTGAGAGTCGGATCAAACAATTGAGGAATAAACCAATACACTTGGTTAAAGTGCAATGGTCACGGCATGGAGCTGAAGAGGCCACTTGAGAAACGGAGGACAGTATGAAGGCTAGATATCCAGAGTTGTTTTCATCTTAAGTTTCGGGACGAAACTTGTTTTTAGGGAGAGAGGATGTAATACCCGAGATTTCTGATGTGTATTTGAACCTTGTGATATTGTATTTGTTGTATTTTGATCTGAGTATTATTCTCTGTATTTCTTGACCCGGTGTTGTTGAGCAGATGATTTCATGATTTTGTACAATATTGTGATTTTTCACATGTAGCGCACGCTATCGACTAGGCGTAGCGTACGCTAATTTGGGTTTAGTAGCGCACGCTATATATGAACCTTAGCGCGCGCTATACGTAGTCAGCATGATTGAGACATGTTGGTAGGTGAGATCAGGCCACGGATTTCGTTGGGATTATATCGGAATGAACCTGGACGGCTTTTGGGAAAAGCCAAGTCAACGCAGTAGCGCACACTAATGATATGAGGATAGCGCACGCTAAACGCTGAGTACAGTGAAGTCAGTAAGTTTCGTATAGCCGTTAGCGCACGCTATGAATATGGACTAGCGCGCGCTAATAACCATTTTCTATATATAGGACAGCATCCTTTTTCATATTTTCAGACTTTTCACTTCCCACATCCGAATTCTTGGAATTAGAGAGTCACTCTCTTCATCCTAAATCCTTCATATCATCATCCTAGCCCGAGTTGAAGATTGTAGATCATTGGAGATTGGTGTTCAAGCTCTCGGTGTTGGATTTCTTCAAAGTTCCTTCGTGTTCTTCGCTACTTTGAGGTAGGTGATTCTTCACCAATATTAGTGGTATTCTGAAGGATGTTTTGATCATGATTTGGGATTTTCTAGTCAGTTAAAATTCGTACGTAGTCGAACATCATGTTGTTAGAAGGATATTTTCGATGCTTCGGTACTTCTTCATCGTATAAACCGTTGAACCTTTTTAGTGTTTGGACTCCTAAGCATATTCATGTATCTTCTAACTGATATTGGCCAGTTCATGGAGATTAGCAAGTTCTTAGGTCTTTACATAATGAAATCATACGTTTTAGGATTTGGAATGGATTGAACTTAAGATATTTTCTTGAAGATCAAGATGAATTAAGATGTTGTGATGGTTATACGTATCCTTGTACCTTGAAGTCGTTTAATCCGTAAAGATCTATCACAAATCGTATGAGCATGATATGAACGGAGATGGCATGTTTTAACACTGAAGATTTCATGAGTTTCTTCACCATTAGATTAAGTTTTCTGCCCAGTAGTAAACTGTCATGCACAGGTAGCGCACGCTAAGATGTAGATATTAACGTGCGCTATCGGGAATGAGTAACGTACGCTACGTTTGGTACGTAACGTACGTTATGTCATCAGGCGAGTCAGTCGGCTGATCAGAGAGGACTGTCGGTACATAAGTTAGCGTACGCTAGACTTCATCATTTACGTACGCTAACGGACAGGCTTAGCGCACGTTACGTAGAGTACGTAGCGTACGCTAAGTAGTCCAGGCAGATTGCATTTTTAGAGCTTTCGGCCATAGACCGGGTTGTTAGACATTCGTACAACTTAAGATAAATTCTATATTATTTCTTTTGTTAAGGTTTGAGCTTGCTACGTTGATCGAAGGAGACGGCCTTCGAGTGTGTTGAGATCGTTGGAGTGATTTGTTCTTGCCATCTTTGAGGCAAGTATCGTATTTTATGCTTATTGATATTGCATTGTTGATCATGTGTACGATTTATTCGTGGTGTTGAATATGAGATTATATTCTTTGAGTTGTCATGATATTTACATCGATGAACGTGTTGATTTGCATATATGTATGCATAATGGTAATGTTGTGTTGTAAATGATCTGAGGGGATCATGAGGATCTATGCTGAGGGCGGTGGATCAAACGTCTACCATGCGTTGGTCCGACGGGATCATCATGGGGATCTATGCTGAGGGCGCTGGATCGTTGGACGGGTTTTCCACCATGCGTTGGTCCGACGGGATCATCATGGGGATCTATACCGAGGGCGCTGGATCGTTGGATTACCCTGTATTGTGTTGATGGAATCGTGAGGATTCACATCATTGGATTCCGATGACGGAAGTCTGTTTTGTATGTTTTATGATGCATTGATGATTTATGTATTGTGATACTTGTACTAGCATTGTTTTGCTAATCCCTTCGGGGGTGGATATTTGTTTTGATGTTCAGGTAGCCAAGGAGCGGGGAAGCAGCCACAGTACCGATATGACGATGAAGTGGCTCAGTGATGTGGATTGTATTGTCTTATTTTCCGGTTATTTCAGTACTCGGGTACGTTTATGTTGTTGTTGTCTTGGGAAAACTTTGTAATAATGAACTTATTTGAATTGTAGAACGGGTTTGAATTTCCTTTTATTAATGACGTTTTTGTACTATTCTCGTAGTCTTCAAATTAGCCTTGTAAATCCTCATACAAAGGATTTACGGCGCTGTAATTATTCCGAATATCTCGGGGTGTTACATGACTTATGTCGACTGTAAAACTAAGATGTGCGGAAGACAACTGACTACTATATGGAACAGTTAATATGAATGCAGCAGATAAGTATGACGAATGCAATAAAACACGTAAGCACTTATAGTGGTTTCAGAGGTGGGGTAATCCTCTACTAGTCCACTTTTCTCCAAACCAATTGGAGATGAATTCACTATAAATCTCAACCAGTGATAAATGTTACAATGATTCAAACCAGTTACAACAGCTTCCAACCAGTGGAAACATGTGGCCGTTGCAACTCCCTTGACTGCCTAGCACCTCGTGATTGAAAACCCATGGATGCCTCAACAACCCGCAAGCTGTCTATCACCTTCCAATCAAGAACCCGTGGATGCCTTATCAGTCGCGAAACTTCTGAAACCTCATTCACAGAAGTACCTCGTACTCAAACTTTTAAGACAAAGAGTGTTGTCTTCTCCAACTTAAGAGCTTCTCAGTATATGATCTTTGAAACTTTGCTCTTCACGATGCTATAGTTCGCTTTGATCGCTTTAATTGCTTAGACCGCTTGTAAGTATTGTTCGCATAGTACTTTGCTCATTCTGATCTTCAGATACTTAGTACGAATCTTGAGCTTCTTCATAGTCGATGCATCTTATAACAAATTCGTCCGTTGGAGAGTGGACTTCTTTGTTTATTCTTTTATCTCTTTGCACGACTTGATTCCCTTTCTTCAAATCTGTCCGTTTTGAAGAATCTTCCCGTTGCGCCGCTTTTATTGATTTATATATTCATAAGTCTTCCGGGCGCAGATCTCTAGGAATAAATTATTCCTTAATTTCCGAGAATCACTCACTTTGTCTCCTTGAATTCACGTCCGCATGTCTTTCTGTTATTGTTGACCTTTCAATGCTTTGCTGACGTCGACTGAGCTTCTTCAAAACTTCGTTGCAGAATAAGTTTGGCCAACCTCCTCTGATGATCTGTTTGACCGAGAACCTTGTCTGATAAAGAACTTGTCTGTAGTCAACCTACAACTGTTGTTTTACTTTGACCAAATGTTGCCTGAAAACTCGTCTGATGATATCTCATCTGTGGTCAAACCTAGTTGATGTTTTGTGTTGACCAGGCCTTCTCTGATAATAAGTCTTCTGTGGTCAAACTTCACTAATATATTTTGTTGACCAGAAGTCCCTTGATAATAGGTTGTCTGATGATAAGTTGTTTGTGGTCAACCTTCTCTGATCTGATGAGTTGACCAAGACTCGGCCGAACTTTTCTCGCCTGATGATAACTCGTTTGCTCCTCGGCTGCTATAGTGTTTTGTGTTGGAACATTTTGTCCCATACATAAATTAAAAGTGTTTTGATGATTAAAGGCGATAAACAAAACAAAACAACAAAGAGGCGAAGCAAGCATCGAAGGAAAACGAAGTGCAAAATGCTGGATAAAATCAAAGCTAAGATACGTAACAAGGGTATGTTAACGTATGTAATATGGGAAAGCTAACGTATGTAATGGAGGTTGTATAATATACATAAAGGAGTTCAACCAAGTGAACGTTGGATGAGTCAAAGTCAGAAAAGCATACAACGGATATATGACATCATCAGTGATGTAATGTTAACGTACGTAACGAAGTCAATGCTAAGGTACGTAACCAAAGAAACGAAGCTCACTGGACAGAAACTGGACTAGGCTAACGTACGTAACCTGAAGTGGTTAGCGTACGTAATGAAGCTTACGTACGTAATATGTAGAGGATAGCGTACGTAAACAAGTCTGCAGAAGCTAACGGCTAGTTTGATGATGGAGCCTATAAATACCATGTCTATGGTAGTGATTCACACAACAACTTCAAGCATATTACACATTCATCTGAGATTGATAGTCATTGTACTGTTGTTGTAATATTGAGCTTACATTGAGTGATTGAGTGTTATACACAAAATCATACACGAATGGTAAAAGAAAAGATACGATTGGATTCGGTGTTATTAGGATCAAGGATCTGGCATTGTTAGAATCGCAATCGCTATCTTCGTCAGGTTTATCTAGTACCCATAGAAAGCTAGAGAGGTTGATTCCTTGTCCTACTAAAAGTAAAAAGGTTTAACTTGGACCGACGCAAAGACAACTACGAGTGGTTTATCACGGACCAATAGAAGACGTGATTGTAACGGTTATAGCTCGACCGATAGAAGATAGGAGAAGAGGTTTTTCTTTAGCCTATTGAAAAAGATACCAAGAGAGGACGTAGGCTCGTTTATAGCCGAACCTCTATAAATCCTTGTGTGCTTTAAATTTCCGCACTTAATATTTACGCTTCCGCAACACGGCGCATTATCCGATCCCGTACCCAACAATTGGTATCGGAGCAGTACTCCAATCCACGGCTTAACATCCGAGGAGAAAAGATCCAATGGCATTTCATTTCGCTCCTGTCGAAGGCCTTGCTCTCAACCGACCACCATTCTTCGATGGCTCAAATTATTTGACATGGAAGAAAAAGATGTCAATCTTTATTCGTGCCTACGATATAGAGATTTGAAAGATTATTTGTCTCGGCCCAAAAGTTCCTATCAAATCTGACGGTACGCTCAAGTCTTTTGAAGAATACGACGATGCCGATTGGAAAAATGACCATCTAAATTGTAAGGCCACCCAACTTTTGTTTTGTGCCTTAAATCCCGAAGAGGTCAATCGAATCTCGTCATGTGAAAGTACGAAAGAAATATGGAAAATTCTTGAAATCACACACGAAGGGACAACTCAAGTCAAGGAGACGAAGATCAATATGCTTCTCCATGACTACGAGTTATTCATGATGAAGGGTGACGAGTCCATCACCAATATGCTCGACCGATTTTCGGTCATCACCAATGGACTTGCTTCGTTCGGAAAACCATTATCTAGTAGTGAGAAAGTTAAGAAAATCTTACGATCACTACCTAGTTGGTTCACTAATCAATTATGAGATTGTATTAAAATCACGAAGTGTCAGGCCAAAGCCGAAGGAATGATCGTTAGCCATGAAGGCTAAGATATCAAGAAAGAAAGAAGAAATCCCGGTGGAGGAAAGCGACGAAGAAGCGGCATATTATGCCAAGAATATTAATAAATTCCAAACTTTATTAAACCGGAGGAAGAAGGATATCTCGAGCGAAACGAAGAAATTCGACAACATTTGTCGACTATGTGGAAAATCAGGCCACTTCGCTAAGCATTGCCGTGCCAAACCCAAGAAGGAGGTCCTCGTGGCAACATGGAGCGATGAAGACGAAGACGACGAATTTATCGAACAAAATAATCTCGCTCTCATGAACCGGAGTTCGTTCGACGACAACGACGTCGAAATCCAGGTTAGTACATCCTCCCGTGATGAACTTTTTGATGCATTTGAATTACTTCATACAGATTTTTAAAATGCATTATCGGAAATCAAATCCCTTAAGTCCAGAATTAAATCTTTGGAAATTGAAAATTCCAAAATTATCGAAAAGGAAAAATTTGTTAAAATCGATCATTCAAAGTGTATTGAAAATGAAAATATTTTGAGGAATGATCTCGCTAAAATCCAAACCGAGCTTAAATCTTTGACAAAGAAATTCTCGCGCGGAAACAAGAAATTTGAACAAATGCTTGGTATTCAAAAATTTACTTTGAATAAAGAGGGGTTAGGATTCAAAACTCGTTTGAAAAACGAATCCGTTAATTTCAAGATACCCCATTGCGAAAAGTGTTTAAAAATCGGGCATCATATTTCAAGTTGCAAAATCCCGAGACGAACGATAAAAATGAAGAAAATTTGGGTTCTAAAGTAACAATCGTTTCAAAAATCGTCTACTTTTCTAAACAAAAACCAACTATAGGTTGGATCCCCAAATATTGATTTTTGGTATTTTAATCAGGGGGAGTAATTTTTTTTAAAAATGGATAATATTTCCAGGGGGAGTTAATACCCTTGTATTTATTTTTGCATATTTCATTATTTATTGAATTTTTTTATTGGTATTTTATTGCATTTTTTTATGAATACAAAAAGGGGAAGAATTAAGTCGAAAGTGTGATTAACCGTGAAAGGGGGAGAAAAATCGAAGAAAATCGATAGCATACAAAAAGAATTGGAAAAATGAAGGAGTTGAACAAAAATGAGGAGACGTCGAAAAGACGATGAAAAATTAAAAAGGAGAAAAGGAAATGAGAAAAGAAAGAATGAGTCAAAAAATAAATGGGGGAAGAACTAACGAAACGGACAAGGTCGAAAACTTTGGTCTGTACACATATACATATATTTGTATTTTTGCAGGTAAATTCCATTGACGAAGTTTTGTTTTGTAATCATCAAAAATGGGGAGATTGTTGGAACATTTTGTTCCATACATAAATTAAAAGTGTTTTGATGATTAAAGGCGATAAACAAAACAAAACAACGAAGAGGCGAAGCAAGCATCAAAGGAAAACGAAGTGCAAAATGCTGGATAAAATCAAAGCTAACGTACGTAACAAGGGTATGTTAACATACGTAATATGGGCAAGCTAACGTACGTAATGGAGGTTGTATAATGTACGTAAAGGAGTTCAACCAAGTGAACGCTGGACGAGTCAAAGTCAGAAAAGCATGCAACGGATATATGACGTCATCAGTGACGTAATGTTAACGTACGTAACAAAGTCAATGGTAACGTACGTAATCAAAGAAACGAAGCTCACTGGACAGAAACTGGACTAGGCTAACGTATGTAACCTGAAGTGTTTAGCATACGTAATGAAGCTTATGTACGTAATATGTAGAGGATAGCGTACGTAAACAAGTCTGCAGAAGCTAACGGCTAGTTTGATGATGGAGCCTATAAATACCATGTCTATGGTAGTGATTCACACAACAACTTCAAGCATATTACACATTCATCTGAGATTGATAGTCATTGTACTGTTGTTGTAATATTGAGCTTATATTGAGTGATTGAGTGTTATACACAAAATCATACACGAGTGGTAAAAGAAAAGATACGATTGGATTCGGTGTTATTAGGATCAAGGATCCGGCATTGATAGAATCACAATCGCTATATTCGTGAGGTATATCTAGTACCCATAGAAAGCTGGAGAGGTTGATTCTTTATCCTACTAAAAGTAAAACAGTTTAACTTGGACCGACGCAAAGACAACTACGAGTGGTTTATCACGGACCAATAGAAGACGTGATTGAAACGGTTATAGCTCGACCGATAGAAGATAGGAGAAGAGGTTTTTCTTTAGCCTATTGAAAAAGATACCGAGAGAGGACGTAGGCTCGTTTATAGCCGAACCTCTATAAATCCTTGTGTGCTTTAAATTTCTGCACTTAATATTTACGCTTCCGCAACACGGCGCATTATCCGATCCCGTACCCAACAATTAGTATCGGATCAGTACTCCAATCCACGGCTTAACATTCGAGGAGAAAAAGATCCAACGACGTTTCAATTCTCTCCTGTCGAAGGCCTTGCTCTCAACCGACCACCATTTTTCGATGGATCAAATTATTTGACATGGAAGAAAAAGATGTCAATCTTTATTCGTGTCTACGATATAGAGATTTGGAAGATTATTTGTCTCGGCCCAAAAGTTCCTATCAAATCTGACGGTACGCTCAAGTCTTTTGAAGAATACGACGATGCCGATTGGAAAAATGACCATCTAAATTATAAGGCCACCCAACTTTTATTTTGTGCCTTAAATCCCGAAGAGGTCAATCGAATCTCATCGTGTGAAAGTGCGAAAGAAATATGAAAATTTATTGAAATCACACACGAAGGGACAACTCAAGTCAAGGAGACGAAGATCTTCTCCATGACTACGAGTTATTCATAGTGAAGGGTGACGAGTCCATCACCAATATGCTCGACCGATTTTCGGTCATCACCAATGGACTTGCTTCGTTCGGAAAACTATTATCTAGTAGTAAAAAAGTTAAGAAAATTTTACGATCACTACCTAGCGAATGGGACGGCACCGTGACCGCGATTATGGAATCCAAAGATCTCAACACGCTCGATTTTAGTGCCCTTGTTGGTTCACTAATCAATTATGAGATTGTATTAAAATCACGAAGTGTCAAGCCAAAGCCGAAGGAACGATCGTTAGCCATGAAGGCTAAGATATCGAGAAAGAAAGAAGAAATCCCGGTGGAGGAAAGCGACGAAGAAGGGGCATATCATGCCAAGAATATTAATAAATTCCAAAATTTATTAAACTGGAGGAAGAAGGATATCTCGAGCGAAACGAAGAAATTCGACAACTCTTGTCGACTATGTGGAAAACCAGGCCACTTCGCTAAGCATTGCCGTGCCAAACCCAAGAAGGAGGTCCTCGTGGCAACATGGAGCGATGAAGACGAAGACGACGAATTTATCGAACAAAATAATCTCGCTCTCATGGCCCGGAGTTCGTTCGACGACAGCGACGTCGAAAGCCAGGTTAGTACATCCTCCCGTGATGAACTTTTTGATGCATTTGAATTACTTCATACAGATTTTCAAAATGCATTATCGGAAATCAAATCCCTTAAGTCCAAAATTAAATCTTTGGAAATTAAAAATTCCAAAATTATCGAAAAGGAAAAATTTGTTGAAATCGATCATTCAAAGTATATTGAAAATGAAAATATTTTGAGGAATAATCTCGCTAAAATCCAAACCGAGCTTAAATTTTTGACAAAGAAATTCTCGCGCAGAAACGAGAAATTTGAACAAATGCTTGGTGTTCAAAAATTTACTTTGAATAAAGAGGGGTTAGGATTCAAAACTCGTTTGAAAAACGGATCCGTTAATTTTAAGATAACCCATTGCGAAAAGTGTTTAAAAATCGGGCATCATATTTCACGTTGCAAAAGCCCGAGACGGACGATAAAAATTAAGAAAATTTGGGTTCCTAAAGGAACAATCGTTTCAAATATCATCTACGTTTCTAAACTAAAACCAACTATAGGTTGGATCTCCAAACATTGATTTCTGGTATTTTAATTAGGGGGAGTAATTTTTTTTAAAAACGGATAATATTTTTAGGGGGAGTTAATACCCTTGTATTTATTTTTGCATATTTCATTATTTATTGAATTTTTTTTATTGGTATTTTATTGCATTTTTTTGATGAATACAAAAAGGGGAAGAATTAAGTCGAAAATGTGATTAACCATGAAAGGGGGAGAAAAATCGAAGAAAATCGATAGCATAAAAAAAGAATTGGAAAAACGAAGGAGTTGAACAAAAATGAGGAGACGTCGAAAAGACGATGAAAAATTAAAAATGAGAAAAGGAAATGAGAAAAGAAAGAAGGAGTCGAAAAATAAATGGGAGAAGAACTAACGAAACGGACAAAGTCGAAAACTTTGGTCTGTACTCATATACATATATTTGTATTTTTGCAGGTAAATCCCATTGACGAAGTTTTGTTTTGTAATCATCAAAAAGGGGGAGATTGTTGGAACATTTTGTTCCATACATAAATTAAAAGTGTTTTGATGATTAAAGGCGATAAACAAAACAAAACAACGAAGATGCGAAGCAAGCATCGAAGGAAAACGAAGTGCAAAATTCTGGATAAAATCAAAGCTAACGTATGTAACAAGGGTATGTTAACGTACGTAATATGGGCAAGCTAACGTACGTAATGGAGGTTGTATAACGTACGTAAAGGAGTTCAACCAAGTGAATGTTGGACGAGTCAAAGTCAGAAAAGCATGCAACGGATATATGACGTCATCAGTGATGTAATGTTAACGTACGTAACGAAGTCACTGCTAACATACGTAACCAAAGAAACGAAGCTCACTGGACAGAAACTGGACTAGGTTAACGTACGTAACCTGAAGTGGTTAGCGTACGTAATGAAGCTTACGTACGTAATATGTAGAGGATAGCGTACGTAAACAAGTCTGCAGAAGCTAACGGCTAGTTTGATGATGGTGCCTATAAATACCATGTCTATGGTAGTGATTCACACAACAACTTCAAGCATATTACACATTCATCTGAGATTGATAGTCATTGTACTGTTGTTGTAATATTGAGCTTACATTGAGTGATTGAGTGTTATACACAAAATCATACACGAGTGGTAAAAGAAAAGATACGATTGGATTCGGTGTTATTAGGATCAAGGATCCGGCATTGTTAGAATCACAATCGCTATCTTCGTGAGGTTTATCTAGTACCCATAGAAAGCTAGAGAGGTTGATTCCTTGCCCTACTAAAAGGAAAACGGTTTAACTTGGACCGACGCAAAGACAAGTACGAGTGGTTTATCACGGACCAATAGAAGACGTGATTGTAACGGTTATACCTCGACCGATAGAAGAGAGGAGAAGAGGTTTTTCTTTAGCCTATTGAAAAAGATACCGAGAGCGGACGTAGGCTCGTTTATAGCTGAACCTCTATAAATCCTTGTGTGCTTTAAATTTCCGCACTTAATATTTACGCTTCCGCAACACGGCGCATTATACGATCCCGTACCCAACATTTTGGTCAAACCTCTTTGACCAAAACTCGTCTCATAAAAAAGTCGCCTGGTAACTTATCTGATATATTGGCGGTTCTATATTTAGCCGATTTTTAACTGATTAACTTCAGATCAATCTTAGCCTACATCAATGTCTCATAGAAGATACTCATTAGGTTCTTCTTTACACCGCCAAGTACTTAGAGTATTCATTTGAATAAATCACAAGTACAAGGATGACATCATCAAAATCTAACAAGTATTCCTAACATTCACATTTCTAGACTTAGTCTTGAAGATTAGATCAATCGGACAGAAGACCTGAAGACAGCCTCTTTGTATCCAGATGAAGTCATCTAAAGAAGAAGTTTTGGCATTATCAAAAATGGTGAAATTATTGGGAAAAACATTCCTGTTTTGATAATTGCCAACATACAGCAAAGTAGTCTCAAAGGAGTCAGAATTTTGTTAAGTATGGAAGCTGTTAGGATTGTCCATACAGTACGTCCCTACAGTAAAAAAATTTTCTACAGCCCATCCTACAGAGCCCTCATCATACAGCAAAGAGACTTAAAACGTTGGATACAGCATACAGGCTGAAGATGTTTTACTTGGGAAAAGTAAAACATATCCAATAGGACTGATCAAAAGAAGCTTTAAACCGTTGTGAGATAAACATTGTTTATTCATAAAGTATTCATGGTTAAAGCAGCATTTATTGCTGATAGGACAATATTTAATGCAGCCGGAGAGAAAGAAGTCTGAATGCTCTAAAGAGTATTTAATGCAAAGACAGAAAGGATGGCTGAAGCATTATGCAATCTGCTTTAATTCAAACATTCAGCAGCCGCCAATCAAGAGACAGACGTCAACATCTCACCAACCATCAACGACTACATTTATAACTGATGCAATTCCAAGGTTATAAATAGCCCCAAGCAAGAGGACTTCAAATACACATTATTCATTATCGCGAAAGCTGACAGATTACTCTAACATTCTAGTGATTAAAAAAAAGTATATTTCGTGAGCATACAACAGTATCCAAGCGAGGAAATATACTAAGTCCTCAACGCAAACAGCACAACATACAGCGATCATTCATCAAGATAAAGCTGTTGTTTGAGATTTGTTCTATCCTTATCGTTGAGATTATCATTAGCCCTGTGCGGACTAAGGATCCTTGCATATTCCGACCTGTGTGGGAAGAATAGCATTGAAGATAAATATTCGATATGTGTGAGAAGAAGCGAGTCGAAAAAGCTCAAGCCAATCTGTGTGAATGGCCCAAAGCTACTGTCCCTGTATCAATCTGTGTGAAAGATACAGAGACAGGTTTAGTTAAAGTCACGTAGTTGTGTACGTAGTGATTTTAATAAACTATATTTATTTTAATATTTTTCTATTAATTATATATGTTTTTACTTTTTGATAAACTTTTTCTTTATTTAAGATTTTAAAAATATTTCCTAGTATTTTTGAGGATTTTATGGTACTTAAATTGGAAAGAGGGGAAAATGCGGTCAGGTCAGATGTTACAAGAAAAAAACATCGATATGAGATATAGGGAAATCACGACTGTTAATTAAATTATGGAGAATAAAACACAGTTTAAAGGATTGTGGGGTACGGCAAAAAGTAACACCATTTATGACTAGGGTTGTAAATGAGCCTCAAGCTCGAATAAAAATACTATTTATGAGTATGGTTGTAAACGAGCATGAAAGCTCGACTAGACTCAGAAGGTTCAACTCAAATAGTCAGTTCGTGATTCGGCTCGGATAATTAAACGTAGAATCGGACCTTTAAAATAGGGCTCGACTGAACGAGCCGAACCGTTCAGCTCGATTCGGGATTTAAAGGGCTTTTTACTCAAACTTTAAACTCTTAATCTATTTGTTCAAATTATATCTCCAATAACATTAACCCCCAAACTACAAGTACCCAACCAACTAGTACTTAAGTTGAACTATCTTAAAAGACAAGCCGAATCGAGTTTCATTCGAACGATTTGAAAAAACGATTTGAATCGAATCATCTATAAATTATAGTAATTTATAAATCAAACTCAAAACGAACCTTAAAAATTAAGGTCCCACAAGCGTCCATGATTCATGAATCAAATTCACAATTATATACTCCCTCCGTCCATGATCTCTTGACCCAAAATATTGAGTACGGTATTTAATGTATTGTGATGATGTGTTAAAGTGATTCTTTTGGGTCTCATTAATTAGAATAGATTAAATATTTAAATGATTGAGTGATGTATTTGAGTAAAATAATTTATGTAATTGAAGAATAAAATATATATTTTATTATGGGTCTACTCCATAAAAACAAAAGTTCAACAAATTGTGGACGTTAGTAACGTACCAGATCGTTGGGAGTACATGCTTAAAAGTTAAAACAAATTTACAGGTCTATAGGGTGAGGGGGTAAAGGAAATCGCTGTCCTAATTTTTCAAAACCTGAAAGCTCTTCATTACGGTAATTACGTGGGAATGATCGCCCCAGAATCAGATGTTCTTCTATCTTCCTGCAAACATTTGTTCTTCTAGTCTTTAACCTTATTTTAAAGGAATTCTTTTCTTTTTGCTTTTTTTTTTTCCTTTTTTCGTTCTTTAGCCTTTCAGTATGGCTGGATTAAGGTTCTGGGTTCGTGCAACATGAGATTCTAATTATTTGATCAATGACCCAGGGGCAATATTTGTTGTTCTATAATATCCTATATTGTTATTCGGGCTATTGGGGCATTAGCGCCAGGAGCCAAAATAGCATCTCTTGGCTGAGGGGGATCTCCAGTAGAGGAGCCAAAAGCCGAAATATAGATTAAATTGCAAAAATCGTCCGTGTGGTTTGGCCAAATTACACGTTTCGTCTAAGTGCAAAGATCGTTCTTATTTTGCACTGTTACGTGCACTTTTGGTCCTCCATCATTGCAAAAATCGTCCTTATGGTTTGTCAAATTTCACTTTTGAAGGACAAAGTGTATCTAACAGTGCAAAATAAGAACGATCTTTGCACTTAATGAACCACAAGGACGATTTTTGCAATTTACTCCGAAATATATGTCTTCCAATCATTTTTTTTTGGCATCCCCACATGACTGTCTCCGTTTTGGTTCAACTCCCCGATATGCCTACTGGACGTCACAATCCTCTCTAAAAAGCCTCTCTATTATTGCTTTTGGCTTCCTTGTTGGAGATGCCCACTCTATGGGAGTTGTGCTATGTTTCTATTTTTCATTTTTTTGTTGGCCTTTATTTTAGATAATCAGAAGTTCACTTAATGAGTTATTCTGAATGAAATAAAATGAAAATAAGAAAACATCATATATTCTGTGAGTGTATATGCTTGTATTGAATTTATTATTTGCAGATGTCGGGTAGATTAAGTGGCGGTAATGACTCTTTTCTCGATGAAGATGATTTAGCAGAGATCAGGGAACGATTTAAGGAGGTAAATCTATGTTTCCAATTTGATTGGATAAATTGAAACTTGGACAGTATGAGCAAAAAGAAAAAAAAAAAAGAAGGTAAGAAAAGACGAATATGAAGATGAAGATACTTAACCTTTAGTTAGATGTGTTATGATGTTGTTTTTTTTGAAATTAGTTTCTTAGTTGATTACGATCATCTGCTTGTTTTATTTATTGCTATCCAAATTCTTCAAGTGCATTTTGGTTTTCTTGGTCGAATACGAGCCTGTTGTGATGAATAATGCATCCATAGTAATGTAGCAGACTGTTATCTTTATTTGTGAGCTTATGATCTATGTGCATTATGGGTTACATGGTTAGTGTAGATTGGTCAATTATAAGAATAAGATTGACAAGTGCTAATTTGTTCTCTTAGTCATTTAGTACTTGATTCTTTGTTTTCTCTGATACAGCTGACGAAGGAAAAGGAGATGCTAAGAGATTCAAAATCCGAGAGCTTTGATTTAATCAGAGTAGTACCTTTCCTTTTTTAATCACATTTAATCCGAGTATTACCTTTCCTTTTACTCACATTCTGATATAATATAAATAAGGTTATAAAGCATCTTAGGGTCCTATGTTTCCCCTCAATCATGTTGTTTCGACATTCACCCCTTTGTATAATGTGAAAAGCTTCATTGCTAGTTCTAAATGTCTTCTCCAGGTTGACTTACTAATACGTAACCAATTGTGGTTCCAATTTTGTTTAACCAATTTTTCATATTTTAGTGTTTAATTAGGTGAATTTATTCGGTAAAAGTTCCTTTTGTCTTTATTCAATTTGAGATGCTAAGAGTAAGCTTTTTTGAACTTCCATGCATTCTTACTGGGTTAGAATGGTAAGAACATATCCTGATTTTGGAATATGGATAATGGAGTATGAAATCTTGCATTACCCATTGACCCTAAAAGTTTAAGGAATCTAGAACAAAGAAAGAAGAAACGGAATTTTGATTTAGTTGGCCTCGAAGACACTAAATTATGGCTATTTTTAATGCAGAGACTAGAACACCATGTTAGGGCAATATCCGAATCTCGTGAGAAAGACAAGAAACACATTGCTGAATTGGAAAGAGAACTCAGTAATTGCAGCCAAGAAATAGGTGGTGGCGTTGTGTGTGTGTGTGTGTGTACTTTGTGAGTGTAATTGTACATGTGTAGAAGAACTCTTGGGTTTCCGTAATTGCCAACAGAGTTCAACTCAAGCCACTGACACAATCGAGAATGAATTTCTCTTTTCTTTCTTTTTGCCGTTGTAGATATTAAAACCAGATGTCTATTTAAGCCCCATTGTTTCCTCATAAGATAAAACGTCTAGTAAGACATAGAAGCATCTTCGATCCTCACTTCAAATTGCTTTGCTTGTATAAGTACAAGGACACACTCGGAAATACAGACTCGCTCTGTTCCACATAAGAGTCCTGTTTCAAAAATGTTTTTAGTTCCATTTAATGAAACGTGTTTCTGTTTCTTTACATGTCATGCGGTATGTGTGGTCTAAAATATTTCCCTAACTATTAAGGATAGAATTGAAAGATGGTAACGAGAATCTTATTTCATGTATTGTACGTTAGTAGTCCATAAAAAGTTGTGTCCAAAGTGGATGCTTTATGTTGATATGAGGGAGTATTTGTTTTCCTTACATCCCTCCCTGCCATTTCCTGAAGTTTCGTCTCCATAATTCTGTATGCTTATATCACTTGTCCATTGTAAGTTTAGGGGATGGTTTCTCTTTTGTATCTGTATGGTCTCTTTTAACATTTAATATTCTATTGTTTGCTGTTTTTGTCGAGATCTTTTAGAGGACATTTCAAAGGTTTAGAAGAGGATGCTATGCTTACACGCCTTCTAGTGTCAATTTCACTTGTTTTTTTTTATGGTTTTGCATGGACTTTTTTTTTTTCTTTTTTTATTTTTGTATTTTTCTTACTTGAACCATTATAAACTTCCTTCCTCACAGATTACCTGCAGGATCAACTGAACATGAGGAACTCGGACCTTAGCTGTCCTGGAGATCAAGTTTGCAGCCTCCAGTTTGAGATAAATACAGACACGAAATATCTAGCATCGGAAGTAGGAAAGTTAAGGGAACAGTTGAAGATATCTGATTTTGAAAGGTTTTTGCTAATGCAAGAAATAGAGGATAAGGAAGTCGCAATGAGATATTCAGAATCACGCGTTGAAAAGCTGGAGGAATCAGTTTCATCTATGGCATTGGAATATCAATGTGAATTGGAGAGCACAAAGCTGGAGTCAATTTCCTTGCAGCAGAATCTTTTTGAAACTAAGAAATTGCTGGAAGAAAAAGCTAGTGAGAATTCCAGGTTGAAAGAGTTCATTCAAGAGCTCGAGCTCGAGCTTCGAAATATGGATAGAAATAAGGTGATTGAGAGCTTAGCAAAGGAAAATAAAGATTTGAAAGAAACGCTCGAAAGGTCTCATATGAGGTATATGCTTTAACATGTACGATTGTGTGCGTACCTCAGTGTGAAGTTTGGCACTTAATCATCAGCTTTTATTATCTGCATTTTTGGTTATTGATTTATTTGAATAATAAGAAAGGGACGAGCTTTCACAACTCATTTTTGATTAGTCTCGATGCTTTTAGTCCACCACCAACTTCATGCGACAAAATTGCTGAGGGAGAAAAGTAGAATGATCTTTGGATTCCACCACATGCGTCTTTACATTAAAAGATGGTTTTATAGTGAGAATCCTATGTGGTCATGCTTGAAAAGGCTTGAGATGGCATATCAAGATCTATATATATATATATATATATATATATATATATATATATATATACGTATATAAAATGATCAAGAGTGAATTTCATCCTGGTGTGAGAATTAAGAACCACTCTTGTCCATTGGATTAATCAAGACATAGGGTTGAGATGTATGCGCGCGCCGCTTACACTCATGAGATGTTCTGGATCTATAAGAAGTGTAATTTTGTCCTCATACAAATAAATTTTGGTCACTTAAAATACAGTAACTTAATTATTTCTTGTCCATTTTTTCTAAAAAATATATTAAATTAATCGCCTTTTCATGATCTACGATTTAAGATGCATACAACATACCTAAATATATTAAATAAAAGAACGTTATTTTTATTTTAGAAAAATCGGGAGTCTGTATTAGCACCATTTTTGTTCTGTGATAGCATTGTAATAAGCCTATAGTAGCATTACAGTCAAAGTATTATAGCACCGAAATTCTGTAAACACCAAGTGAGAAAATTAAGGTTTTAATTGTTAATCCAATTCAAAATAACGTAAAATCATAAAAAAATATTTACATATAATGTACAATAGCATTATACACAATAACATTACATATAATACACAATAGCTACCGTCTTGAATTGGTTATTTTAAATAACATAATCTACAGTGCTACTATATTCGATCTTGTGTCACATAATACTGCTATTAAAATATTTTTACACTACTTTGTACATTTTAAAGCAGTGCATTATTTGTTAAATGTTATAAGTTCAAGAAGTAGTAAGTTATAAGTCACATAAGCAGTACTTTGTACACTATAAAGCAGTTCATTGCACACTATAAATCAGTGTAGTTATAAGCTAAGAAGCAGTATATTATAAGTCAAAAAGCAGTATTATGTAGATTATAAAATAGGATGTTGTACATCATAAAGCAATACAATTATAAGTAAGTTGAAGAAGAAGTACAATGCACATTTAACGCCTGAAACATAAGAAGCAGTGTACTTTTATAAAAGAAACAGTATAATATGTTTATATATGCAGTATAATAACAATTAACAGTGAATATTATGCATGTAGCATACTGCTATCCCTTGGCTGCTATTATGTGTTCAACAAACTGCTATTTTAAATTTATTGCGCTGCTATTATGTATTCAACATACTGCTACTTTGAACTTATTGTACTGCTATTATGTGTTTAGCATACTGCTAGTCTGAACTTATTGCACTGGTATTATGTGTTAAGAATACTGCTACTTTAAACTTATTGCACTGCTATTATGTGTTTAAACTGTTTTTTTAGTTTTTATAATGCTTTTTATTATTACAATGCACTTTTTTTTTTATATTTTTAGGTATGCAATATGCATCTTAAATTGTAGATCATGAAAAGACGATTAATTTGATATTTTTTGTTTTTCCTAAAACGGATAATTAGATGAACAAGTTATTGTATGTTGTGGCATGCATGGATGTCTTTTCTGCCTTAGCCATTCTTCCTACTAGCAACTTTAAGTAGATGATAGATGGGATGAGATGCTAGCCTTAAATGGGGACAATTTATATGTAAAATGACAAAATTATCCTTCTCCTTAATTTATGCAATTCACACGCCACTTACAGTGAAGATGTGGCAAAATTTTAATGTTTTCGATTGGTTCCTCACACTAGGGATGGTTGTTACCGAAACCGTACTACACACACACGCACACACATATATATATTAAGTTAGAGTGATGGCTTTCCTCCATGTGAGAATTAGGAACCATTCCAACAAGAAATTATTAATTACTTGAGATCGAAGGTTGAGATTATATCACACACAAAGAAAGAAAACAAACGTCGCTCATTAAATTTCAAATTAGAGGGTAGAAGGATAATCTCACAAATAAATTATCTCTAATTAAAATACAACGACTTACTCGTTCGTTATCCATTTTTGATGAAAATTATGTCAAACTAATCGTGTTTTCATGATTTACGACTTAAGATGTATATTGTATACCTAAAAATGTAAAAACAATGTTGTTTATAGTTTTAGAAAAAATGCGCTTGGGCAGAATAGAAGCAGTATATTTGTATAATAACACCAGTTTAATCTGTCTATATAAGCAATATACCTAGAGGCTAGAGGTGGCCAGTGGGCCGGGCCGGCCCAGCCCAGCGCGGCCCAGCCCGGATTCTCTAGGCCCGGGGCCGACCGGGCCAGCCCGGACCGGGACCGAGCCCAGCCCCTCTGGCCACCCGGGCGGTCCCGGTCCCGAACTCTCCAGCCCAGGCCCAGCCCAGCCCAGCCCACCTCCGAGCCCAGCCCGGCCCACCCCGCAGCCCACCCCCAGCCCACCATCCAAACTTCAAAAATAATCTAATTTTTACAAATTAAGTCCGATTTTTTTTTCTTTTTCTCCCCATTTAATTTAATGTTAACATATATAAAAATTCAAAATGAATTTTCTTAAACTTGAAATAGATTATTAAGTTTTACAATTTTTTTTAATTCAAGTTTTTTTAAATTTATTTTTTAATTAATTTATTTTAAAAATTGAAAACAAATTTTTGCAAAATGATTTTTAATTTAATGTTAACATATAATTTTTTTTTTCAAGTTTCCGGACCGGGCCCGGCCCATGGGCACTTCTAAATATACCCAATGTATAAAAGCATTGAAAATATTTGCTTTATGTAAAATTGAATATTTGATTGTCAAACCAACTTAAAACAGTGTAAAAGTATAAATAATTGTATACATAGTGCATAATAATATCATACTCAAAAAACAATGGCCCTGAAAAATATACAAAACATAATTATTTTATAAAAACTGCCTGGACAAAAGAAGTACTATCTTTGTATAGCATAAATAGTGTAATCTGTCTATATAAGCAGTGCTCAACATATACAAGCATTATCATTAATTCTAAAAAGTTAAGATGTTAATAAATAATGATGATATTGTCTTCTTATACTTCTTTTACATATTATTGTTATCGTACACTGCTTTTATTGTTTTGTATTTATGTTTTAGACATTCTGAAAAATCTATTTGATAATAAATAGTGCTATCATGTCTGTTGGGACATTGTGTAAAATCGGTTTGATAATAAATATTTTTGCTATTATCTTGTTACACTGCTTTTGCTTTATAGTAATACAACAACATCAGAGCCTTAGTCTCAAAATGCTTTTGGGTCGGCTAACATGAACTAATCCCTGAAAACGTCAAGTCATCTCCAATAAAATAGTCCTATGAAAAGGCAAAAGTGATAGGTGAAAAGTTTAGTACCAAAAAAAGTAATAATAAATATGTAAAAATAAACAAATAATAAAAAGTAAATAAAAAATAGTAATAATCATTATGCAAAAAAAAAAAAACTCAAATATAATCAACCACCCGAATTCTCTCCCTCCACGTCGTCCTATCCAACGCCATAACTTCTCCAATCCCAAGAAACCTCATATCATTCTCAATCACTCTTATCCATGTCTGTTTAGGTTTTCCTCTACCCCTCACCTGCCTATGCGCTCCCCATTCTTCAAGCCTCCGCACCGGTACATCAATCGACCTCTGTCTCACATGTCCGAACTATCTTAACCGATTCTTCAATAGTTTATCCTCTATAGGGGTCACTCGTACTTCTTTCCTAATTACATCATTTCTAAGTCGATCCTTTCTCGTATAGCCACACATCCATCTTAGGATACGCATTTCCGCCACATTCATCTTATGCACATGACTATGCTTTACAAGCCAGCATTCAGTGCCATATAAAAGTGCAGGCCTAATTGCTGTTCGGTAAAATTTTTCCTTTAATCTGTAATGTACGCCTTGATCACATAATAACCCTGTTGCACTCTTCCATTTCAACTATCCCGCCTTAATCCTATGGGCTACGTCACCGTCTAATTCTCCATCCTTTTGAAGAATAGACCCAAGATAACGAAAAAACTCCGATCCTCGTATAACATTCCCATCAAAAGTGATTGTACCCGCCTCTACTACTTCCAGTTCCACTAAAGCTACACTTTAAATATTCAGTCTTACTTCTGCTCAGCCTAAACCACGAGTTTCGAGCGCATTTCTCCAGATTTTCAACTTTCTTTCAATTCTGTCCTTCGTTTCATCAACTAATACTATATCATATGCAAACATCATGCACCAAGGAATATCGTCTTGAATTGACCTTGTCAATTCGTCCATGACTATGGCAAAGAGGAAAGGACTAAGAGCCGAGTCTTGATGCACCCCAATCATAATAGGGAATTCCTGAGTCCTTCCCACGGTAGTACGTACACTTGTACTAGCTCGTTCATACATGTCCCTAATGATGTCAATATACTTCTTAGACACGCCCTTTTTGGCTAATGCCCACCAAAGTACCTCTCTTGGTACCTTATCATAAGTCTTCTCTAAATCAATAAAAACTATATGCAAGTCTTTCTTCTTAAGTGTTCCATCATCCGTCTCATCAGAAATATTGCTTCCACAGTCGATCTCCCAGGCATAAATCCAAATTGGTTTTCTGATATCTCCAAACACTTTCTAAGACATTGCTCAATCATTTGTTCCCATAATTTCATGGTATGACTCATCAACTTAATCCCTCGATAATTAAAGTACTCTTGGACATCGCCTTTGTTCTTATATAAAGGGACTAAAGTGCTTTTCCTCCATGCCAGTGGCATCTTATTGTATTTCCAAATCTTGTTGAAAAGTATAGTCAACCATTCGATTCTCCTCTCTCCCAAACACCTCCATCCTTCATTAGGTATACCATCTGGCCCTTCTGTCTTTTTCAAACCCATTTTCTTTAATGCAATCCGTACTTCACCCTTTTGAATTCGTCGCATAAAATCCCGATTAACCAAATTTGAAGCAATACTTACATCCCCAATATCTTCCTCGCGTTGTCCATTAAATATGTTATCAAAGTATGCCCTCCATCTTTCTCTTATCTCCTGATCTCCGACTAAAACCTTATGATCCACATCCTTCATACATTTAACTCTCCCAATATCTCGTCTCCTATCTCTAATACGAGCAATTTTATAAATATCCCTTTCCCCTTCCTTAGTATCTAATTTCGTATACAATTCTTGATTAATCTTTGACCTAGCATCACTGAAGGCTTTCTTGGCTTCTCTTTTAGCCTCCTTATATTTCTCAAAGTTCTCCTCACTCGGGCATTTTCCTAATGCCTTGTAGCATTCACGTTTAGTTTTTATCGCCTGCTTTACCTCATCATTCCACCACGATGTGTCCTTACCTGATGGCTTGTGTCCTTTAGATTCTCCAAAAACTTCTTTTGTCGCTTCCTTAATATTATGTTCCAACATAGCCCAAGTTGAATCTACATCCATCTCCGCGCACTCGAAATCATTACATCTAGTGACAATCTTATCCACAAAAGTTTGCCGACTCTCCCCTTGAAGCTTTCACCATCTAACTCGAGGGTCCACTTGCGGACTTCTCTTTTTATAAAACCTCTTACCTTGAAAATCAAGCACAACAAGTCTATGTTGAGTCGCGGTACTCTCTCCGGATATCACCTTGCAATCTGTGTACCTCTTTCTCCACACGTTTCTCACTAAAAAGAAGTCTATGTTGAGTCGCGGTACTCTCTCCGGATATCACCTTGCAATCTGTGTACCTCTTTCTCCACACGTTTCTCACTAAAAAGAAGTCAATTGGACTTGCATTTCCTCCACTTCTATATGTCACCAAGTGAGATTCCCTTTTTTCGAACCACGTGTTCATGATACTTAAGTCATATGCTTGCGCAAAATCCAATATACCACATCCCGCTTCATTTCGATCCCCAAAACCAAAACCACCATGAACACTCTCGAACCCGTCTCGTTCAATCCCCACATGACCATTGAGGTCCCCACCAATGATCAATTTCTCCTCAATAGGGACTCGTTCGACAACCTCCTCTAAGTGCTGCCAAAATTCTTGTCTCACCAATTCACTCAATCCTGCTTGAGGTGCATAAGCACTTATGATAGTTAGAATCTCATCCCCACCACAAGCTTAATACTCATAATCGTATCACTCTTTCTAAACACCTCTACCACGTCGTCTATGAAGTCCTTTTCCATGACGATACCCACTCCATTTTTTCCTCTCTCTTTTCCCGACTACCATAGTTTATAACCCCACGGAGCCAAGGCCTTTGCTTTTTCCCCAACCCACTTAGTCTCTTGTACGCACATAATGTGGATCCTTCTCCTTTTCATAACTTCCACCACTTCCACTGATCTTCCCGTCAAAGACCCAATGTTCCAAGTTCCAAACCGCATCTTACTACCCTTACTAGGCTTGTGGACTATCTTCTTTGCACGCCTCTGTCCACATTGCAATGATCCTTGCATATTTGACGCCACACCCATACTTCGAGGTGGCGCACCGCTTCCGGGCGATGACCTAGCAACCCTTGCAAATTTTTCACCACACCCGGGTCTAAGAAGTGTAGCGCACCCTTGTTTATTTGACACCATCCCCAGGCGTAGAGATGGTGCGCCGCTTCTGGGCGACGACCTAGCAACCCTCGCAAATTTTTCACTACACCCGGGCCTGAAAAGTGTAGCGCGTCGCTTCTAAGGAAACGCCCCAACGATATTCAAATTATGATTCATGTCCATCAAATGTGACTGTATTTTACGCTGGCTGCCACAGACATACCGCAACCCTCCTCCTTTATCCGGGCTTGGGACGGGCAGTGAATGCCAAACAACAATCACAGGCGGAGTTTTTATAGTAATACAATATTACATATTATATATAGTGTTGTTATGTAGTATTTTCAATGTTTTTTTTTTTTTTTTTACATTGCATATACTGCTCTTATATATACAGATTACACTGCTGCAGTTATAGAAATACACTGCTTCTGTTTTGCCCCGTCCTATTTTTTTTTTCTTCATTTTTTTACATTTTAAGGTCCCTTATATTGTAGAGCATCAAAGGACGATTTATTTGATACATTTTTCATCAAAAACAGGTAGTAAATGAATAAATTATTGTATTTTGAATGGAGACAATTTATCTATGTACGGACAAAATTATCCTTATCATATCGTCCATGCATCTCACTAGCCCTTTAAATCCAATACTTTCTCTTTTATTTACTCAGCTAATGGATGAAATTGGTTCGTAGTTGTCACAAAAGGGTATAGTTCTCACTTGAACTCTATCATCTATATATCTATCTCTCTCTCTCTATCTATATATATACACACATATACATATACACACATGTCATTTGCCTGCGGTATGACCTCATTTTGTACCTTAGGACAAGAATGTATGTGACAGTGATTAACTGATATCTTGAAAAGTTGTTGCAAATATGTACGGTCAGGCTTTCTAGTAGTATCAAGCTGCTAACTAATCATGTCAGATTGGAACTGTGATGTTTATTCTTTTTCGATATCACTTTAAACTTTTGCTATTACTTGTGATTAGGAATTCTTTTGAAAAAGAATTGCGTTGTCCTATTACATTTGCAGTCCTTAGTCCTTTGTATACCATTTAAAGGTGAATGGCGCACCTTAACCAAGGTTATGAGCTCCTATCGGCCAAGGCGCTAGGCAAAGGGTGCGCCTGGCCCTGACAGAAGTGATGCATGAAAGAATTATAATAATAAAATGAATAATTCTATAATATAAAAGGACATTGGTCTTTTTTGGTCGTCATCCTAGTTATCACCTGAAAAGTCCGTTAAAAATAATAGTTCCTAAAAGTACCCTTAAAATATTAAATTAAAGGGACAACTAATGTCTAAAAGTACCTGTCGGGCCCCCTGTCGAACAGACCTCCCGCAGACGTCTCCGGACATCAGGCTATCGGGATTTTTCTTTCGTGCGTCTGTCTGCAGGCTTATATTCCGTCGGGCCGGCTGCCGGCCGTTGGCGGACCTCGGCCGACCGGTCAGCTTTTTTTGTCTCCGGACGGCAACATGTTTTTTTCTAGCAAGGTAATCTGGTAATTTGATAATTTTGATTCAAATATGACACCGCCGTCGTGTCAATATGGTACAGGTTATTCACTAGTAAACGTAGAAAACCCAACACAAAAAATGAAATTATAACAACTCAGAAGCAACTCAAAAGTGCAAGACAAGAAAACTGAAAGTTCTAAAACTAGTCCCTTATTTTTCGCTTTTCTGTTATCGACCTCTGTTCTTTGCCTCTGTTCTTTCTATGAAATAAGTGGGAACTTAAAAATCTTACAAATCCTTCCAAGTTTTCTAAAAGAAAAGAACCAGAATATGTTTCCCAGACATTCCTTTCGTGCGCCTGCCTGTGGGTTTGGATGCGCCGTAGGCCGCACTCTTAAAATATGGTCACTTGCTCCTCGATGACAGGAAATTATGACATTTGTTGTCATTTAGTCGATAAATTGAGTTTTGTCTGACTTATTTATGACATTGAATGAGTTTCTGTGCATATTCCTCTATGTTTTTTCACTAAATTAAGTTTTTTGACCAATTTTTTTGATTTTCCTTATTTTCTCTCCTTTGTTTTTTCTTGCTTTTTTCTTTTTTGTGAACTACATGCACAAAAAACATGGATACAGGTGATTGAAAACATTATGAGGTTCCTCGAGATTGGAGAAAATATGGTGATGTAAGGTCGTGGAGGGAAAATATACGGGTGGATGATGAAGTTTGAATCTTATTTATTTTTATTACTTTTATTCTTATATTTTATTTTAATTATATTTTTTGGGTTTTCCGGTCTTTAGAAACTTTTCGCTAATCTTCTACTATCATTCTCAATATTTGAATGATTTTTCTCGAGTCAATTTGATTTTTCTTTACGCTTTGTATTTCCATTTATTTATTTCCTATTTTTTAATAATAGCTATTTATTGATTTCTTTTCTAAATCTTTATAAAGAAGACGTTTTTCACTTTTTATGACTTTCATATCCTTATTTGTAGATTGACTATTTATCAGTTTTTCCTTTTCTTTGTTTCCTTTTATTTTATTTATGTTACCGGTTGTGGATGGTTTTAAAAAATGATTCACGTTAGCCGACCCATATCATTTTGGAATTAAGACTCAGATGTTGTTGTATATGCAAAAGAATTTTTTCTTAAAAAAAATAATTCCTTGATAGATGACCAACACTAACATTTTTTTTCTTCTTAAATTGTTTTTCGTCATCTCTTATCATGATGAATTGTAAATACTTTGTGAACAGTGTCAACATCAACATATTGACAATATGGAAAGGGAATTTGAATCTGAAGGGATAGAAACCTACATGTCAAGATTTGTGACTTCCATTCTGAAATTGATATTAATGATAGGCATTAGAACTTTGTGGAAATAATAATAAGCTGAATCACAGGCATTTATATACTAATAGAATACTATCATACCTCGACTCTGATAGGAGTTGTGCTGAAAAAACTCATACCTATCGAGCTTCAAGGCCTTGTTTGTTAAACATTACTTTTTGTCAGGTTTGTTGGTCAGGGCCAATAAAGTTTCCCATTAGGTATATAAACGTCCTCTGCTGTGCACGAGCTTTTACCGCAATTATTATAATCTTGGTAGTGCATCATTAACTTGTTTTGACTCCTGTTAACCAATACTTGCAGCACAAAGGGCACTATTTTAGGCCCGCTCTTCTCTAAACTTACCATTCCAAGGGCGGCATCAGATGCAGATTTGCAGAACAAGATGGCTGAAATGTCACGCCAGATAGCTGACTATGAACTTCTTGTAAGTCGGCTGAAGGTATGTCGCACGATATCCATGTTAAACAGTTATCCTTGGAACATGGTTTAAATTCTAATACTAACAATTTGGACACATCAAGTCGTCAAGTCATAGCATAATTGGAATTGCTCAGAAAAAAGAAGAAGAAATATTTTATTTTATTGATCAGTTATCGTTATTCTCATTATTAGTTCCTTTTGTTTTTTCCAAATATAACCTATATAGCGGCAAACTTAATGAGAACATTTACCAGGAAGAACTAAGAGAGGAAAAGTTGAAAGCAAGAGAAGAAGCAGATGATTTAGCTCAGGAAATGGCCGAGTTAAGGTATCATCTGACACTCATGCTTGAAGATGAGTGCAAACGCCGTGCAAATGTCGAACAAATATCTTTACAGAGAATAGCTGAATTGGAGGCTCAGGTAGGTGAAAATAGATCCTCACTGTTCTCCAAGGAAATTAAGGTTCAAGATGTTCGACTAACTTTTTCATGTGTAATAAAGATTGCAAAAGAACGGCAGAAGTCTATCAGCTCTCAAGATATTGTTGTCAAGAACCACTTAAAAACATAACAATGCCTCAATATTAGAAGAGCCCTTCTTCATGTGAAAATTGTGTTCCAGGTTTGCATCTCAAGTCACCTTATCATTCCAACCACTTTTTTTTTTTGTTCCTTTTTTTCATTTTTTGCCTCGCTTGTAAAAGTTCCTTCCTCCGTCCCACTTGAAGAGGGTAATTTCAAAATATGATTTGTCCTTTCAAAATAACATCTTAATATCCAATTAAAATTATATAATATTCCTTAAAATCAAAGTTTTTCGTTATATAAATTACAATATTAGTTGACTGAAAAAATATAAAAAATGAATGAGAATAAATGGTTTACAACGGGTTGTACCTTCGTTAAAATAATAAAAATTAAAAAGTTCTAAATTAATCTCTTCAAGTGGGACGGATAGAGTATTATAAAACCTTGATGGTACTTTTGTTGCAGAGTTTAACATTTTATACAAACTTTACTGCAGGTGCCTTCGTCTCAGTCCCTTATTCCCTCGGGTAATTTGAGCCTAGGTGGGGGATTTCGTGTACATAATTAATTTAGCACATGGGTTTATGGTTGGGAGGGTAAAATTGGAACTTCTGAGGAATTGTTTTCAAAGAATACTGTGTCTAAAGCATGAGTTAACAGATCGACTACACACATTCATTGGATGTTTTATTGTCAATAGACCGATGACGAAATATTTCTCTGCCCTGTAATTACTTGCGGGATTTTATTGAATTTTGCCGTTAGTTTTTTTTTTTTTTTTGTTTGGTTCCCAATCCAGTAGAAGAAACTTTGAATTATGATCAACTTGATACGGTTTGCCAAGGAGCATATTGGTTGTTGAGGTGTTTTTTTGTAGTATCATGATGTAATGATCGAATGAAGGACTATTGTTACGTATGCTGTAGCATTACCTTCTTTTTTATTAATAAATGAGAAAAGATCAGATATACAATTTTCTTAAGAGTTGTAAATAGAATATATTTGGAATTTTGAAGAGTTGTATGCTTGGTTTTTGTTTGGATCTCTCTCTCTCTCTCTCTCTCTCTCTCTCTCTCTCTCTCTCTCTCTCTCTCTCTCTCTCTCTCTCTCTCTCTCTCTCTCTCTCTCTCTCTCTCTCTCTCTCTCTCTCTCCCTCCCACTCCCCCCCCCCTCTCTCTCTCTCACCCAACATTTTATTTCCATTTTATTTGCATAATCATTTTGTGCTTCATTAATTTCACAAAATTCTCGTAGCTCGTTTTTTTGCCAAGTGATTTAAAGTGTTCAATCTTTTTCTAAGCCAGAAATTTCGAAACATTGCTTAACATGGTTCGGGTCATCCTCTTTTTTTTTTCAGATTTCACCATGTTATATATGTTGCACTATTACCTTATTTTTTTAGTAATAAAGGGGAAGAGATCACATATACAATTTATTAAGAGCTGTAAAATTGTGTTCCCAAATAGAATATATTTGGAATTTTGAGAAAAGGTTGTATTCTTGATTTTTGTCTGGATATCCAGTTAAGAACTTGCTTGTAAGTCTCTCTCTCTCTCTCTCTCTCTCTCTCTCTCTCTCTCTCTCTCTCTCTCTCTCTCTCTCTCTCTCTCTCTCTCTCTCCCTCCCTCCCTCCCATTTTGAGCTTCATTAATTTCGTACTGATTTCATAGAAATTCTCATATCTCGTTCTTTTGCCAAGTGATTCAAAAAGTTCCTCTTTTTTTAGCCAAAAGTCATGTAGACCTATTGCTTAACACTGTTCGGGTCCTCTTTTATTCAGATTTTGATCCAAATGGAATAGATGACTGTACTCTTTTAATACTCTCTACTTCCCAATTTAAGTGGGAGTCTCACTTTTTTTGAGAAAAATTTAGGAGGGGGTCTCACTTTTTTTTTTTTTTTTTCATTTCTCAAAATAAGTTTTTCATTTGAATATGATTCATCTTTATACCCAAATTATCCTTATTTCACAATTTAATTTTTATGAAACTAAAAAAGTATAATTTTGCAGTTTATTCTTATGGAATATTTTATGGAACTACAAAAATTACCTGTATTTGTTTGAAATTATACTGATTGTTATGATTACGAATTTTCATTAATTGTTTGATATAGGAAAAGTAGAGGATTTTTTTATTTTAAAAAAATAAGAATTCCATGAGAATCCTAGGGTAAGAGGTTGAATTTATTATTCAATTAAAATTTTGTAGTTCCATAAGATAGTCCATGAGAAGAAATTGTAAATTTTGTTGTATTTCCATAAAATATAATGAAAAACTTATTTTGAAAATTAGAAAAAAGTGAAACCTACCATTTTTAAGTTATATCAAGGGTAAAATATGTACTAAATTTGCAATCCTTAATAATAGAAAAAATAGAAACATCCCACTTAAATTGTGAAGGAAGGAGTATAATAGGATTCTTTTTTCCCCCAAGTTTAACAACTCTTATTATACCCAAATTATCTGATTTGACATTTACTCAAATGCGTTCGAGTCAAATTCGTAGTATTTGAGTAATCAAGCCACAATGTACAATTTCAAGTAACATCGACATTCGAGTAACTATTCGAGTCAAATATTCGTTAGTTTTCTTTTCGAGCAAGTAATTCGAATAAGCTTTTGCAAACGATTAACACTCCGAGTAACATAATTCGAGGAAAGTCAATCTCGAGTCACCTTCAATTCGAGAGACATTTAATTAGGGAGATCTGAAACACGAATATATACAATCGAGATTGACTTACACGATTCATTCGAACAACATTTTCGATTGATTTTAGAGCAAGATATACGAGTGATAATTCGAGCAGCTTCAATTCTTTCGAGTAACTATCTTCCTCGATGGCGATTCTACTTCTTCCCTGAATGTGCGAAGTTCCCCGAAGGGCGCCACCGACTCCTCCACGAACTTCTTCGCCACTGCACCTGACGGATCTACCGAAAACCCGATAACTCAAATACCTTACTCGTTATGAGTCGAATGGTGTTTTTAGTTTGCTCGAGTAAGTTACCGTGTTACTCTATCGTGTTACTCGAATGGTGAATCTACTTTACTCGAATAAGTTTATTCTTTACTAGTTTTGTTTCGTCTCTGCTTTACTCAGTAGGTTTCCTTTATAGGTGACTCGAAATAGATTTTCGATCCTCGATAGGTTTATGTTCTAGGATCACTCTCGAATAGGTTCCCTCGAATAACTGTACTCGAAACATATGATTCAAATGGTTTTTTTATGTTACACCAATGTAGTTTTTTAAATTTTAGGTGACGTGATTGTAGTTAATTGTTTTAATTAAACACAAATTGGTGACTCGAATATAATTTAATCTTACACGAAAAGTCATTTTTTAATTTTTATCCAACTTATATGACTCGAATGTAGTTTGATCTTACTCGAGTGTGTTGAATGTTACTCGAATGGTTAAAAACAAAAAAGATATGTATATAAGTGGTAACTTGACACGGTGATAATCGACTTTTTGAAAAACTCATTTGAATTGATTATTCATTACTATTGTGCTGACACTGTACGTTTTTTGAACATTCCAGCTGTTGACTATTTGGATACATCCGCGGACATGAAGCATGGACATTGAGTTTCACTCCATATTGAGTTCGGGCATAATATCGCCATGCACGATTCTATCACTCAAGAAGACCAAGCGTGAATGGATCTAAAGGCAAATAGTCGTTGTGTATACAATGCTTAATTCTTGTAGTTCTACAGCATGCTGGCTTTTACGAGCGCCATCCTGATATCACTCCGATTAAGGAGTTACCGAGAAAGGATTTATGCTACATACAGGTGGACTCGGCTTCTTTCGGTGCATTTGCGATTTAGACTTTGAAGTATATCGTTCAAAAATCCTTCTCTCATGGGAAGACCGAGATGGATATTCGCTCGTTTAGGGGACATATGACACGCGCTATCTGGAGGTTTAGAGATGACGAAGATACTGTAGCATTGTATGCCGCTAGATTTTTTGTAGGGTGGAGGAGGATTAGCGAGTTTACGCTTGTTTTTTTTAATGATTATCGTATAATAATTAAAACTACAACTTATTCTGGTGTTCGATATAATAAACACATAATGGAAATACCTCAACTGTACATAAATATGAAAAATACAATTATTTATTCTGGTGTTTGGTATAATAAACGCACAATAAAAGTACTTAGACTGTAAATAAACACAAAAAATAAATATTAAAAATACAACTACTTAATAAAAGTACAACTACTTTTATGTAGGTATTTCTTTAGGTTGAAACGATGCTTGATTGAATATTTTGGAGGAGTGTGTGGTCATCAGAGTTATATATACTCTACTTTTTTTTTGCACGTCCTTTTTTAGACGGAGTTGATTCTGTTGTTTGATCCTCAAAGAGTTGAGAATAACTGCAGTGCAAGTCTTTCTATTGTGCCTTGTACCTCCACATCTAAGGCATGCTTGAACTTTACGAATATTAGTGGAGGACTCCACCCCATATGTGTATCTCTTTTATTTGGGTTGCTCTGCCTGTCTTGGGTCGTCTGGTGGCTCACATTTATGTTACGGGGCACGAATCATTAATTGGGGTGAGGTACTCGAATCACCGATCGTCCCTACATTTGGCAAAGTGTGGACACTTTGTAGTAATCATGTATATACATAATTTTGTCATAATTGAGGTACCTTATAACTGCAGCGGCATACTTGCACGAGATCATATCATGCTATAACTGTATACAAGTGTGTTTTTGCTCTCCCAAGTCCACAACATAATGTTTTAGGTTAGAGGTCACTTTGAGCACCCCACCCCTAAGCAATTGAACATTCATGTTAGATCTAACTCCAACTGCCTTCAACAATGTTTCGTAAGCATGATTTATTAAAGGCTAGGACACTCGTCTGTGTTCCTGTGTCGTGCAAATGTCCATTCTTTTATCACAGTTCGAGAAACCTCGAGAAGTGGGCAAATGGGCAGCCTTATAGCTCACAGGAGATTGTATTCATGCTTTCCACAACATTTGAATTCATAATCTCAATTCACTGGATTGAACACTTCACACGAGCCCATTTATTCTCACCAACAACTTCTTTCAGGTGTGCAACCGCAGATGGACACGCTATTTCTTAACTTCCCATGTACCTATTATAGTCCTCAATATGATACTTGTAAGCTACAAAATTAAAAATTGCCACCACATATTGACCATACTTATCCAAATTCTTCTTAATATATTAACTAGATAATTCGTAATACGCCAATGGGAATACTTATTCTATAGCATTTGCTATAGATTTATGACGGTCTGAAACAATCAAGAGGTTTCTTGGACAATCAAATGCTGATTTCAGTTTGTACATGAATCAAACCAATCATTCTCTTTGATCTATCTCTGTAGATTTTTATCTAAAGAATATAAGTAGCTTCTCCTAAGTCTTTCATGGAGAAGCAACTTCCCAACCAAGTCTTGACTGTCTGCAAGGTGGGTATGTCATTTTCAATGAGTAATATATCATCTACATATAAGATTAGGAAGACGACTACGCTCCCACTAACCTTCTTGTACACACATGGTTCATCTTCATTTTGAATAAACCCAAATATTGACAGTTTCACCAAAATGAAAATTCCAGTCACGAGGATATTATGTCATGTCGACATGGATCTCGAGATGGTGGTTTGTTGATAGTGATGGACTGTACTTCATTCGAGATTATTCGAATAATTGTGTATTCTTTCACGGATGTTTGTTCATGAGAAGGTTAGTGTCTCCGGCTTCGAGGTAATTCAAGTATTGCTCAATTATGAGGATAATTATTCTGATGCATTGTTGTATATGTTGTATGTTGATGTTTCATATAATGAGCGTGCATTGTTTTTTGGTGTATTTTTGTGTTGTTGTCTTTCTTTAGAACTGTAATATTAACGGGCCGATGTGTTGGTGGTAAACCTGAATGGTACCTGCGTGGAAATGTGTTGAGGGATAAAATCTAAGTGGTACCCATGCCCGGAGTATTCCTTGAGTGGATGCTTCTGTGACCCTTGCTTGCGACCGTGGGAGTTTATGTGTTGATAGATAAGACATCGTTGAGCATTCTAAGAACTATTATCTAACGGGAATAAGATATTGTTGTTGTGTCGATCTTTCATTATCGAGTTGTCGTTGTTCACTTTGGTAAGTCCTTTTGACCCTTATTGGATATGTTTTCTTTGAGTTTCGTTGTCATGTTGCATCGTAACATATCTGGAGTCATATATGCGCGCCGATTGGTTATGTGTAAGATTTTCAGGGCGGGCACATATAGTCATGTGTTGGTTTCGACCTCACATTGAGCTATGCACACGATGTAACACCCCCAAGACGATCAGGGCATATTACAGCACTGTGGACCCCACACTGTGGAATCCACCAGGCTAACATACCAAAATGACATCCGACAAAGACATACAATCATCAACAAAATGACAATTCAAATAAAAGACTACTATCCGACAAATAAAATCTAACATCAAAATCCATTTCCCAAAACGGGAACACAATATTAACAAATTCAAAAAGGAAGTACTCAAGTACTTAAACCAAATTTTATAATACAGAAATCCCAAAACAAGACATCCGTTTGCGGAAGCGTAAATATAAGTGCGGAAAATAAAGGACACGAGGATTTATAGAGGTTCGGCTATAAACGAGCCTACGTCCTCTCTAGGTATCTTTTTCTATAGGATCAAGATAAAAACCTCTACGCCTCTCTTCTATCGGTCGAGGTATAACCGTTACAATCACGTCTTCTATTGGTCCGTGATAAACCACTCGTACTTGTCTTTGTGTCGGTCCAAGTTAAACCGTTTTCCTTTTCGTAGGACAAGGAATCAACCTCTCTAGCTTTCTATGGGTACTAGATAAACCTCACTCGATAGCGATTGCGATTCTAATAATGCCGGATCCTTGATCCTAATAACACCGAATCCAATCGTATCTTTTCTTTTACCACTCGTGTATGTTTTCGTGAATTCTCACTCAAACACTTACAATTAAGCTCAATATCAACAACAAGAATGTGTATAATAATATCACAAGAATAGACTATTTGCTCAAGGTTGTTGTGCTCAAACAATACCATAGGGATGGTATTTATAGGCTTCATCATCAAACTAGCCGTTAGCTGCTGAACCTTCTTTACGTACGTTATATCCATTCCATTACGTACGTAAGCTCCATTACGTACGTTAACCTCTACAGGTTACGTACGTAAGCCTATTCACAAATCAGTTCAGGGAGTTTCGTCATTTTTGATTACGTACGTTAACATTTCATTGGTTACGTACGTTAAGCCTTACGTCACTGCTAACGTCATATGTCCGTTGCATGCTTTTCTGACTTTGACTCCTCCAACGTTAATCTGGTTTGAACTTGTTTACGTACGTTAACTTCATACTATTACGTACGTTAATTGTCATACATTACGTACGTTAACCTTTCCTTGTTACGTACGTTAGCTTTGTGATTTTCCAGCTTTTTGCACTTCGTTTCCTTCGATGCTTGGCTTCGTCTCTTTGTTGTTTTGTTTTGCTTATCAACATTAATCATCAAAACACTTTAAATTTATGTATGGAACAAAATGTTCCAACAATCTCCCCCTTTTTGATGATTACAAAACAACCCTTCGTCAATGGGATTTTCCTGCAAAAATACAAATATATGTATATCTGTACAGACCAAAGTTTTCGACTTTGTCCGTTTCGTTAGAATCTTCTCCCATTTCTTTTTCGACTCCTTCTTTTCTTTCTCCTTTTTAATTTTTCATCGTCTTTTTCGACGTCTCCGCATTTTTGTTCAACTCATTCGTTTCTCCCCCTTTCACGGTTAATCACATTTTCGACTTATTTCTCCATTATCCTATCTCTCCCCCTTTTTGTATTCATCAAAAAAAATGCAATAAAATACCAATAAAAAAAATCAAAAAATATTGAAATATGCAAAAATAAATATAAGGGTATTAACTCCCCCTGAAAATATTATCCGTAAAAAAAATTACTCCCCCTAAATAAAATATCAAAAATCAATATTTGGGGATCCAACCTATAGTTGGTTTTTGTTTAGAAACATAGACGATATTTGAAATATTTGTTCCTTTAGGAACCCAAATTTTCTTAATTTTTATCGTCCGGCGAGGGCTTTTGCAATTTGAAACGTGATTCCCGATTTTCAAACACTTTTCGCAATGGGGTATTTTAAAATTAACGGATTCGTTTTTTAAACGAGTTTTGAATCCTAAACCCTCTTTATTTAAAGTATATTTTTGAACACATAACATTTGTTCAAATTTATCGTTGCCGCACGAGAATTTTCTTGTTAAAGATTTTAGTTCATCTTGAACTTTTAAAAGATCATTCTTCAAAATATTTTCATTTTCAATACACTTTGAATGATCGATTTCAACAAATTTCCCTTTTTCGATAATTTTGGAATTTTCAATTTCCAAAGTTTTAATTTTGGACTTCAGGGATTTGATTTCCGATAATGCATTTTGAAAGTCCGTATGAAGTAATTCAAATGCATCAAAAAGTTCATCACGGGAGGATGTACTTACTTGGCTTTCAACGTCGCTGTTGTCGAACGAACTCCGGGCCATGAGAGCGAGATTATTTTGATTGATGAATTCATCGTCTTCATCTTCATCGCTCCAAGTAGCCACGAGAACCTCCTTCTTGGGTTTGGCACGGCAATGCTTAGCGAAGTGGCCTGGTTTTCCACATTGTCGACAAGAGTTGTCGAACTTCTTCGTTTCGCTCGAGATATCCTTCTTCCTCCGGTTTAATAAAGTTTGAAATTTATTTATATTCTTGGCATAATATGCCGCTTCTTCGTCGCTTTCCTCCACCGGGGTTTCTTCTTTCTTTCTCGATATCTTAGCCTTGAAGGCTATCGATTTTTCTTTCGGTTTTGGTTTGGCATTCCGAGATTTTAGAACGATCTCGTAGTTTATAAGAGAACCAACGAGAGCACTAAAATCGAGAGTATTTAAATCTTTGGATTCCATTATTGCCGTAACCGTACCGTCCCATTCTCGAGGTAGTGATCGGAGAATTTTCTTTACTTTCTCACTACTCGAAAGTGGTTTTCCGTAACATGCTAATCCATTAGTGATAATCGAAAATCGGTCAAGCATAATCGAGATGGATTCGTCGTCCTTCATTTGGAATAATTCATAATCGTGAAGGAGCATGTTTATCTTCGTCTCCTTGACTTGAGACGTACCTTCGTGTGTTACCTCAAGCATTTTCCAAATCTCTTTGGCACTATCACACGATGATATCCGGTTGTGTTCTTCCGTATTTAAAGCACAATAAAGGAGTTGAGTTGCCTTACAATTGAAATGGTCATTTTTCCAATCGGAGTCGTCATATTCTTCAAAGGATTTGAGCGTACCGTCGGATTTGATAGGAACTTTTGGGCCGAGACAAATAATCTTCCAAATCTCTATATCGTAGGCACGAATAAAGATCGACATCTTTTTCTTCCATGTCAAATAATTTGAGCCATCGAAGAAAGGTGGTCGGTTGAGAGCAAGGCCTTCGATAGGAGCAAATTGAAACGCCATTGGATCTTTTCTCCTCGGATGTTAAGCCGCGTATTGGAGTACCGGCTCCGATACCAATTGTTGGGTACGGGATCGGATATTTGCGCCGTTTGCGGAAGCATAAATATAAGTGCGGAAAATAAAGGACACGAGGATTTATAGAGGTTCGGCTATAAACGAGCCTACGTCCTCTCTAGGTATCTTTTTCTATAGGATCAAGATAAAAACCTCTACGCCTCTCTTCTATCGGTCGAGGTATAACCGTTACAATCACGTCTTCTATTGGTCCGTGATAAACCACTCGTACTTGTCTTTGTGTCGGTCCAAGTTAAACCGTTTTCCTTTTCGTAGGACAAGGAATCAACCTCTCTAGCTTTCTATGGGTACTAGATAAACCTCACTCGATAGCGATTGCGATTCTAATAATGCCGAATCCTTGATCCTAATAACACCGAATCCAATCGTATCTTTTCTTTTACCACTCGTGTATGTTTTCGTGAATTCTCACTCAAACACTTACAATTAAGCTCAATATCAACAACAAGAATGTGTATAATAATATCACAAGAATAGACTATTTGCTCAAGGTTGTTGTGCTCAAACAATACCATAGGGATGGTATTTATAGGCTTCATCATCAAACTAGCCGTTAGTCACGAACCTTCTTTACGACGTTATATCCATTCCATTACGTACGTAAGCTCCATTACGTACGTTAACCTCTATAGGTTACGTACGTAAGCCTATTCACAAATCAGTTCAGGGAGTTTCGTCATTTTTGATTACGTACGTTAACATTTCATTGGTTACGTACGTTAAGCCTTACATCACTGCTGACGTCATATGTCCGTTGCATGCTTTTCTGACTTTGACTCCTCCAACGTTCATCTGGTTTGAACTTGTTTACGTACGTTAACTTCATACTATTACGTACGTTAATTGTCATACATTACGTACGTTAACCTTTCCTTGTTACGTACGTTAGCTTTGTGATTTTCCAGCTTTTTGCACTTCGTTTCCTTCGATGCTTGGCTTCGTCTCTTTGTTGTTTTGTTTTGCTTATCAACATTAATCATCAAAACACTTTAAATTTATGTATGGAACAAAATGTTCCAACAAATAACAACTGACAGAACAGAACACCAACAATTGACTATTGAACAGTATCATGCTTGCCCATCCTCCTCATACGGCTCGAGTGCTCGCTTATCTCCAAGACCTGTACCTGAAATACAAAAGTATTTCCCCCATTTAAGGGGTTAGCGACAATTGCTAGTGCAAGTACAATCCATTTGAACTACATTCTAATCAGATGAATATATGCGCCAAAATCATTTTAGAAATCATTTATATTCCGGAATATTTACGGTGCACATGCACAAAACACATTTTCTCCAACAAAACAATTCAAAGTTAACTTTGGTACGAGACTCACGGCCACCGTACCCCGTAGAGCCCCGTCGGACATCCCTGGGTGGTTAACCATAGTTCGTGATACGCACACACATGTCAATACGTATCCCTAGAGGCCCCGTCGGACCGTCCCTAGGTGAACATACACATATCCATCCACACAACCACGAATAGCCATAATTCAAATACTAGAACAGGTAAATGTGAAGTACTTGCCTTTGAGACATGTCCGACGAAATGGGGACGAACAACGACTGCGAATGATCCGGACGAAAAACGACGGTTCCTAAATGAAGGATCAATATAACTCAGTCCTAACGGACAACAATAATCGAATGGAATACACCCATAACCCCGATTACAATTCATGACAATATACGTTCAACCGATACGGGCGAGGGTTTACACAAAATCTCCCCGTATCAACAATTCACGAATTAAACTCGAGGAAAACGGATTAGGAATCACCCAATAACAACAATCGGTAAGGAATTTCATAACATACATGAACAATTCGGAATCAATCACGAAAAACCCGAAAACCCCCCAAATCAGACAAGTTAGGGTTCCTGAAGAAAATACATCGGATTCGGATGATGGAGGATGATTACGTTGATGATGATATGTTAGCACGAACCTACGGTGATGGAATACGAAGAATTCTCCGATCAAAACTGAAGGGAATCGCCCTCTGGAGTCGCCCGATGAAGAAAATGAAAGAAAAGAATGAAAACTGTTGTTCTGACCTGCCCGGTGATCTATATAAACTCCATAGTTAGCGCACGCTAACTATCACAAGGTAGCGCGCGATAACGGGGCTATAAACGGTCCAGTAGCTATTGCCCGACGTCGCTAGCGTGCGCTAGACATGCTTAGCGCGCGCTAAATACCACTCGCTAGTGCACGATAACAGTAACGAGTTAGCGTACGCTAACTGCACATCGATAGCGCACGCAAGGTAACAAGGAGTAGCGTGCGCTACCCACGCAGCAGTTTAGTACTGCCCAGATCAGTACGCTGCTGCCGAAGGTACGAAACTCGAAACGCACGACAAGGCCAGGATCCAAAAGTACAAACACGAAATATGCAAGGCGACAGAGCTAAACGCTGAAAGAAAATATAATTCCGACCACCGGTGAGTCCGTAATGCGACAAAGGAAATGAAATTCCCTAAACTTATAGGAAATTACAAAAATAGCCCAAGTGCCCGAAAATCACGATACGACGTCGGATTTATAATCTGAAAGTCTCAACACGACTAACACAACCATACGAACTTGCACAAACCAAGGAACAACAAAAACGAACGAGTTTTATGAGAATCGAATGTTCATACGGCAAAACATGTCATAAAATGAAATTACGTGAAAACATCACCAAAACTCGTACAAATGGAAAAACTCCAAGAATAAAGTAGATTCAAAATGTCAAAACTGTTACAAGCGAGTCGATAAAAATAGACATACACCAAAAATGGAAACTGCTAAAAATGGAAAGGTACGGATATTACATTCTCCCTCTGTAAAATAAAGTTTCGTCCCGAAACTTAAGAATCAAAAAGCTCGGGGTGTCTCGAATGCATATCCTCCTCTAACTCCCACGTCGCTTCTTCTACTCCATGCCTCGACCATTGCACCTTAACCAAAGGAATGGTTTTGTGCCTTAACTGCTTGGCTCGATGCTCTAAAATCCTGACGGGCCTCTCCTCAAACGTAACATCCTTCTTGATCTCCACGTCTCCAAAATCAATAATGTGGGACGGGTCCGGAACGTACTTCCTCAATTGGGAGACGTGAAATACGCTATGAACATGACTCAACGACAGAGGCAAAGCCAAACGGTATGCCAACTCACCGACTCTCTCCAATAACTCGAAAGGCCCAATATACCTCGGGCTGAGCTTCCCCTTTTTCCCAAAACGGAAAACTCCCTTCGATGGAGACACTCTCAACAGAACATGATCTCCCACCGCAAACTCCAAAGGTCGACGCCTAACATCCGCATAAGACTTTTGTCGACTCTGAGCTGCCAACATTCTCTTTCTAATCAACTCAACTTTCTCCCTCATCTCTAACACAAGGTATGGCTCGGTGCCAACTAGATCGGACGGCTCATCCCAACATATCGGTGATCGGAAACGTCGGCCGTAGAGTGCCTCATATGGTGCCATCTTAATCGTCGCGTGCCAACTATTATTATAAGTAAACTCAATCAAGGCCAGATGCTCCTCCCAGTCACTACTCCAGTCTAACGCACACGCGCGCAACATATCCTCGAACGTCTGAATGGTATGCTCAGACTGTTTGTTGGCCTGAGGGTGGAAAGATGTACTCAAACGCAAATGTGTCCCCAATGCCTTATGTACCGCCTGCCAGAAGTGCGATACAAACCGGCCGTCTCTATCCGAAATAATAGACTTCGGCGTACTATGAAGTCTCACTATCTGTGTGATAAAAACACGAGCCAACTTTTCTGGACCCCAAGTATCCTTGATGCCCAGAAAATGTGCCGACTTAGTCAGTCGGTATACGATCACCCACACCATATTCATTTCGGTCTTCGTTCTCGACAAATTCGTGACAAAATCCATGGAGATATCCTCCCACTTCCATTCCGGGACGGGAAGTGGTTTCAACAATCCGGCTGGCCGCTGATGCTCGATTTTGACTTGTTGACAAGTCAAACACTTAGCCACAAACTCGACTACCTCATTCTTCATGTCATTCCACCAGAAATTCTTTCTCAAATCTTTATACATTTTACTCGAGCCCGGATGGACTGAGTAAGGTGACGCGTGAGCCTCTCGCATAATACTCTGCCTTAATTCTAAGTCGTTCGGAACACAAAGCCGACCTTGGAATCTCAACACACCATCCTCATGAATCATGAATCCCGGGGCTTTCCCCTTCCCTATATTCTCTCGAAGCTGAATAAACATTGGGTCCTCAAACTGTCCCGACTTAATGTCGTCGACTAAAGACGACGAAATCTCAAGTGTACGCAACTGCCCGGAACTCTCTGGTAGCACAATCTCAATGCTCAACCTCATAAACTCTTGCTGAAGTCCCGACTGAGCCATAAGCAACTCAAGCGCCCGAAGTGATACCGATTTTCGGCTCAAGACATCTGCCACCACATTTGCCTTGCCCGGATGATAGAGAATCTCGAGGTCGTAATCCTTAATCAACTCCAACTACCACCGATGTCTCATGTTAAGCTCTTTCTGCGTAAAAATGTATCAGGCTCTTGTGATTGGTGAAAATATGACACGACGAGCCGTACAAGTAATGACGCCAGATCTTCAACGCAAATACAACTGCGGCCAACTCAAGATCGTGCGTAGGGTAATTCAACTCGTATGGTTTCAACTGACGGGAAGCATAGGCAATCGTCCTCCCGTGCTGCATAAGTACACATCCGAGTCCTTGGCCCGAAGCATCACTAAAAATTGAGAAACCCTCATTACCACTCGGTAAAGCCAAAACAAGAGCGGTCGTCAACCGCTTCTTCAACTCCTCAAAACTATTCTGCCTCTCATCGGTCCACACAAACTTCTCCGACTTCTGTAACAACTGAGTCAGCGGTTGAGCGTGCTTAGAGAACCCCTAGACGAATCTACGGTAATATCCGGCCAAACCCAGAAAACTACGGACCTCTTTCACGTTCTTGGGCGGCGCCCAATCCAACACTGCCTCTACCTTATGTGGGTCCACACGAACACCCTCGGCCGAGATCACATGACCGAGAAACATAACCTCCCGTAACCAAAATTCACACTTTGAGAACTTCGCAAAAAGACGCTGCAATCTCAAAATGTCTAACACGATATGCAAATGACGGGCATGCTCCTCCTCTCTCCTCGAGTAAATCAGGATATTGTCGATAAAAACAACTACACATTTATCGAGGTACTCGATAAAGACTTTGTTCATAAGCTGCATGAACACGGCTGGTGCGTTGGTTAGCCCAAAAGGCATAACCACAAACTCGTAGTGACTGTATCTCGTCTCAAAGGCCGTCTTCGGAATATCGGTATCCTTCACTCGGAGCTGATAATACCCCGATCTCAAATCAATCTTCGAAAATACGGTTGCCCCTTGCAATTGGTCGAACAAATCATCGATCCTCGGGAGCGGATATTTGTTTTTGATGGTCACTTTGTTCAACTCTCGGTAGTCGATACACAAACGAAGTGACCCATCCTTCTTCTTCACAAACAGGACCGGTGCGCCCCAAGGTGAAGCACTCGGTCGAATATACCCCATGTCTAACAACTCCCCTAACTGTTTCTTCAACTCAAGCATCTCGGCAGGCGCCATACGATATGGCATCTTAGAAATCGGTGCTGCACCCGGCTCTAGATCGACGGTAAACTCAACTTCTCGGCCCGGCAGCAAACTCGGCAACTCGTCTGGAAAGACGTCAGGATACTCACACACTACCGGAATAGACGAGAGCTCGACTCCCCCTTCTTCCGATCTCAAAGCATAACACCAGTAACCCGTGCAACCTCCCCGAAGAAGTCTCACCGCCCTCAAGGCGCTGATCAGGAATCTCTGGCTACTCCGCTTACGCCCCACAAAAGAATGCTCGGTACCGTCAGAGGCTAACATCGAAACGGTTCTCGTTCTATAATTCATGATCGCCCCATGACGGTCCAGCCAATCCTCGCCCTGAATCAAATCCTCATCTCTAATATCTACCGCAATCAGATTAGAAGGCCAAACTCTCCCCGCGATACTCACTGGAAAATCTCTAATCTCACGATCCCCCACGATGCTATCCCCACTAGGCAGTTTAACAACAAATGGTTCACACGCAACTAGGCAATCAATATGCAGACGATGCACACAATCTAGGGGTGTTCAAAACAATCCGATATCCGATATCCGATCCGAAATATCCAAAAATCCGAAGTTTCGGATATCCGGAACTTCGGATTCGGATATCGGATAGTACTTTTCAGAAAAATCGGATATTAGGATATCCGAAATATCCGAAAAATCTTAAAATTTTTATTTTTTTATATTTTAAATAATATAAGGTATTTGGATATTCGGATATTCGATATCCATATCCGAAGTTTTTTCCGGATATTCGGATATCCGATATCCAAATCCGAATATTTTTTTTCCGAATATATGGATATCCGAACATAATTCATATTTTTTCCGGATATCGAATATCAAAATCTACTATCCGAATTTTTGGATATATCCGGTTTTGAACACCCCTAACACAATCCATAGATATGAAAGAATGCGTAGCACCAGAATCGAATAATACGGAAACAGGATGGTCAAGGATGTGAACGGTACCTGTAGCCACCGTCGCATCAGGATCTCCTGCTCGTCTCATCTCATATACTCGGGGCGAAACAGACCCTACACTAGAAGCTCTCCCTCTAGAAGGTTGTCTACGTCCTCGACATCTACCAAAACTCTGTTGTGGTTGAGGAACTGTCGGTGTCTGATTCACACTCGGCTCTCCCGCAGCTGGGGCTGATATCTGAATAACTGGCGCCCGAACTGCATCCGTACAAAACTTAGCATGATGTCCCATCCAACCGCACGCAAGACACTGAATCGGGGGCCTATCACACTCACTTATCATGTGGCCGGGACGACCACAGTTAAAGCACGTAGGACCGCGAACGGAACCAGTAGGAGTAGACTTAGAACCGTTTTCTCACCCAAATGACGAAGACTGACCCCCGAAGACTCTCGAACCAGACTGCGCCTTCGGATGCCCACCAGACTTGCCTCCCGAAAACTAGCTGGAGGTCTTCTGTTTCTTCCTCTCGGTTGCCGTCTCTGTCGCAGCAAACGACATCTCATAAGCCATCGCCTTATTCTGATACTCTTTCAAAGTTGTGCATCCCAGACCAGACATGTAGTGACGCACCCTCAGTTTCATCCTCATATCGAAGTGGCAGATCTTATCAAGCTCATCTCGGACTTGGTTTCTCACACAATGAAGTTGTTGGTTGTAGTCCTTGATCGCTTGAGAAATAGGAACATCCTGGGGCTTAGTCTCAAAGAAGGCTCGGATCCTCCCCTCTTTCACTGGCCATGGTCTTCCATCAACTCCCAGAATTCTGCCCACGTGGCTGCCCGATCACGTGGGTTCACCGCTTGCCACCACATTTCTGTCTCTTTGGCGAGGAAGTACTGAGCGATGGGTACCTTCCCCTCCTCAGAGCAGTTAGCAGCCTCAAACACTTTTTCCATCTCAAACAACCAATTTTCCCAATCGGAAGGGTCGGAAGCACCATCAAACTGTGGAGGACGCATACGAATCACGTCCTGAAGTAGCTTATCATTTCCGGATCCAGTAGGCGGAACCGGGTTGGCATTAGCTTGGCCGACCAGGACAAACTGAGTTAGTAGCGTCATCTGGGTCGCTACCTGCTGCAAAATGTTCGCCACTCTGACATTCTCATGTGCATTACCGGAGCTAGCAGACTGATCCTACTGACCCCCGGAACTAAGTGGAACACTGTTCGACAAAGAAGGCATAACCGAATCAATTCCTGAGTTATCGGACATGGACGCCCCACCGGATGCGCCACGTCCCCTACTGCGTCCGCGTCCTCTACCAATAAGAATTCTGAAGAAGTAGTGGGTGAGTACAATCCAAACGCAAAACACAACAAGATACCAAGAAAGGAATAAAACAGAACAACACAACGAGTCAAGTTAGGAAAACTTACGAGCATCGGCGTACTGAGATGATGGCATAGCAGTGATACTGTTCAAAAACGACACTCGACTAGACCCAAATAACCGACAACCTACGTATCCATAAACCTAAGCTCTGATACCATATTCTGTAACACCCCCAAGACGATCAGGGCATATTACAGCGCCGTGGACCCCACACTGTGGAATCCACCAGGCTAACGTACCAAAATGACATCCGACAAAGACATACAATCATCAACAAAACGACAATTCAAATAAAAGACTACAATCCGACAAATAAAATCTAACATCAAATCCATTTCCCAAAACGGGAACACAACATTAACAAATTCAAAAAGGAAGTACTCGAGTACTTAAACCAAATTTTATAATATAAAAATCCCAAAACAAGACATCAATAACAACCGACAGAACAGAACACCAACAATTGACTACTGAACAGTATCATGCTTGCCCATCCTCCTCATACGGCTTGAATGCTCGCTTATCTCCAAGACCTGTACCTGAAATACAAAAGTATTTCCCCCATTTAAGGGGTTAGCGACAACTGCTAGTGCAAGTACAATCCATTTGAACTACATTCTAATCAGATGAATATATGCGCCAAAATCATTTTAGAAATAATTTATATTCCGGAATATTTACGGTGCACATGCACAAAACACATTTTCTCCAACAAAACAATTCAAAGTTAACCTTGGTACGAGACTCATGGCCACCGTACCCCGCAGAGCCCCGTCGGACATCCCTGGGTGGTTAACCATAGTTCGTGATACGCACAAACACACGGCAATACGTATCCCTAGAGGCCCCATCGGACCGTCCCTAGGTGAACATACACATATCCATCCACACAACCATGAATAGCCATAATTCAAATACTAGAACAGGTAAACAAATGTAAAGTACTTGCCTTTGAGATATCTCCGACGAAATGGGGACGAACAACGACTACGAATGATCCGGACGGAAAACGACGGTTTCTAAATGAAGGATCAATATAACTCAGTCCTAACGGACAACAATAATCGAATGGAATACACCCATAACCCCGATTACAATTCATGACAATAGACATTCAACCGATACGGGCGAGGGTTTACGCAAAATTTCCCCGTATCAACAATTTACGAATTAAACTCGAGGAAAATGGATTGGGAATCACCCAATAACAACAATCGGTAAGGAATTTCATAACATATATGAACAATTCAGAATCAATCACGAAAAACCCGAAAACCCCCCAAATTAGACAAGTTAGGGTTCCTGAAGAAAATACCTCGGATTCGGACGATAGAGGATGATTACGTTGATGATGATATGTTAGCACGAACCTACGGTGATGGAATACGAAGAATTCTCCGATCAAAACTGAAGGGAATTGCCCTCTGGAGTCGCCCAGTGAAGAAAACGAAAGAAAAGAATGAAAATTGTTGTTCTGACCTGCCCGCTGATCTATATAAACTGCATAGTTAGCGCACGCTAACTATCACAAGGTAGCGCGCGCTAACGGGGCTATAAAAGGTCCAGTAGCTACTGCCCAACGTCGCTAGCATGCGCTATACATGCTTAGCGTGTGCTAAATACCACTCGCTAGCGCACGCTAACAGTAACGAGTTAGCGTACGCTGCCCAGATTAGTACGCTGCTGCCGAAGGTACGAAACTCGAAACGCACGACAAGGCCAGGATCCAGAAGTACAAACATGAAATATATAAGGCGATAGAGCTAAGCGCTGAAAGAAAATATAATTCCGACCACCGGAGAGTCCATAATGCGACAAAGGAAATGAAATTCCCTAAACTTATAGGAAATTACAAAAATGGCCCAAGTGCCCGAAAATCACGATACGACGTCGGATTTACAAACCGAAAGTCTCAACACGACCAAAGCAACCATACGAACTTGCACAAACCAAGGAACAATGAAAACGAATGAGTTTTATGAGAATCGAACGTTCATATGGCAAAACAAGTCATAAAATGAAATTACGTGAAAACATCACCAAAACTCGTCCAAATGGAAAAACTCCAAGAATAAAGTAGATTCAAAATGTCAAAATGGTTACAAGCGAGTCGATAAAAATATACATACACCAAAAATAGAAACTACTAAAAATGGAAAGGTACGAATATTACACACGAGACGTACTTCGTGAGACTGATTACGTACAAGACCACACATGTATTCGATCGATACTCATTGGTGTCTTGTGCACGGACACATTTCCGGATTGGGCGTATCGTGACCTCCATCTTGAGCCATATTGATTGGTCGTTCATAGTCCATGTATGATTGGGTATGTTCGACTATCAGGCTTGTCTTTGAGATCCATTGTATGTGATTTATATATCGTTTGATGATTTTATTCTCTCGTATATCTGTCCCTGTGGTCCCTTTGTTGATCTTGCTTGGAGTTTACCATATCGATGGTATTCTCAGTCGTTGTTGATACTTTGTTGATCTTGTTTGGAGTTTACCATATCGATGGTATTCTCGGTCGTTGTTGATCCTTTGTTGATATTGTTTGGAGCTTACCATATCGATGGTATTCTCGGTCGTTGTTGATCCTTTGTTGATCTTGTTTGGAGTTTACCATATCGATGGTATTCTCGATCATTGTTGATCCTTTGTTGATCTTGTTTGGAGTTTACCATATCGATGGTATCCTCAGTCGTTGTTGATCCTTTATTGATCTTGCTTGGAGTTTACCATGTCGATGGTATTCTAGGTCGTTGTTGATCCTTTGTTGATCTTACTTGGAGTTACCATGTCGGTGGTATTCTCGATCGTTGTTGGTCCTTTGTTGATCTTGCTTGGAGTTACCATGTCGATGGTATTCTCGATCGTTGTTGGTCCTTTGTTGATTTTGCTTGGAGTCTACCATGTCGATGGTATTCTCGATCGTTGTTGGTCTTTGTTGATTTTGTTTGGAGTTTACCATGTCGATGATATTCTCGGTCGATGTATTGGTTGTTTATTATTATTGATTGTTTGAGCGTTCAAACTTTGTATCGATGTTTCGGGACTTGTTGTCATTATTTGGGGTAGTTGATCTACGGATGCATTGTGTATTATTGGTATTATCAGGATTGGGATTTGATTGTGCGATCCGGCAGACAGGATTTGGCATAGATAGATTATTCCACACTTGAGTTATAATGCTGTTTTGAGAATCTTGGTATTGATTGAATACAATACAGATGGTTGTATTTGAGTTCATTCGTCATTTGAGAATGCAAAATGTGGATTATGGTAAGGAATGATTTGATATGAATCACCATGATTTGGTAAGGTTATGATGGTAAGATTACATTGGCGGTATTCTTACTTTGTTATTATATTGGTATGTAATTGTTTATGATGATGTGATAGATATCATTGTTGAGTATTGTGGATGACCCCGTCGTGTGCTTTATTTTTAGGTACTCAGAGATTGAGCTAGTAGCGGTCGTGAAGAGATAAGCTTCCCGGGTGATACTGGTTATGACATGTAATTGGGGAATCGAGTATTATTGCTGGTTGATTATTTCTGCTGCAAATGTATATTTTTTAACTGTTTGTTATATCCGTTGCATGAGTATTTTAAAATGGCCTTTTGGTATTTTGCAACTAAGGTTATTTTGAAAAATTGTTTTCTAAACTTTTTGTCAGTACGTATAAGCATGGCTTAACATATACTTTTAAATCTGTTGAGTTTTGGCATTTTGGCCTTGTACCTCCAAATGAGATTTTACAACGGTATTTCATAAATAAATTTTATAAAGTCTTTCAATATTTTAAAAGATATTACCGTCATTTGCCTTTTGGAGTGTTTGAAATGATTACGAAAATAATTTTTAGCCTTGTGGGTTCCGGCGTGGGGCCCACGACGCTATAATATCCCTGGATGGTTTTGGGGGTGTTACATGTGAGGATATATCGATGAATTTTATCACCAACATGCCGAAGGCCAGGACGAGAATGAATATGATTTGGGTGATAGTTGAGCTTTCTGAAGCTCATTAGACATAGAGCCCATTATATAGCCACGGACTATAATGTCATCCTTAAACCACTTTTCTTGGTTTTCACCATCTTCCTGACTGGCTCTGGTCCGCACTAGAGCCACCAGAATGTCCGCCTCCAAGACGTATCTCAGCATCTTCATATTGAGGACAATCATCATATTGCGGATCTAGTCCACAAAGTTTGGTCTGGTTAAGTTGTTCTTCTTGAGTAGAATTGCGAGTGGGTTCATTGTCATTATGAGAGTTGTTATTTTGTTTGTCTGCATTAAGTAAGACAGATTGATTAGTGACTCGTTTAATTATGTTCTAAGTTTAGAATTAAGGTCTTTTATATTCATTTAACCCAGCTCCCACTATTTATATCGGAATAACACAATCCCTTATGAAATCCAGAAGTATTTGTTCGCTTTACTTCATAGTGGTGATCGAGTTCTTTATAAATTTTAATAGAGGGCAACCGAACAGGTTTCTGGTCTATTAATCTTCATAAAATGGTGTCCAACACCAACTCATCTAATGGATGGTTCGATCTTCTTTTTCCCCTTGTTCACTCCCTCAACCTATACGGTTTCTATAGTTCGTGAACAAAGTTTACACCATAGACGCTGATCAGTTTCACAATTGAATCTTATCCAGCAACCAAACAGGTTTCTAGGGATAAAATTTGTTCCAACCGAAGGCATCCGATGCACTTTTAGAATCAACCCTCCCCGAACGACTACCCCAACAACACTATGCATTCAACACATATAACACAATCTCAACAATCCAACCATCATTATCAACGACACACTCAACATATCTCATAATCAATACACAGCACGGTACACAACTATATATACAACCAATCCAACAGAATTATCACAATCCGACACAGTTCCACAACATTACCCATACCAAAATAACACAAACATCGCCAAACATTCATAACAAGTAATTCATAAGCAATTCATACGGACTATGTTTCTGAAGATAAACCAGTCATCACAACCCAACACGTAATCTCTATTTATAGGATACAATTCGTATAAGCAAGGTACTTGCCTCAATAATCAATACCGAAAACTCCGACAAACATGGCTCGACCGGTAAATCTCGAACAACTACAACCTCCACGGGAAAACAACAACAACACAATCATTACAAATGTAACAATCAAACATGACGGAAAAATGCCCCAAAATCCAACGAGAAAACCATTGAAACAATTAATCGAACACTAAACGTTTAATGTTTCTCAAGAACACAAAAATCACGATTCAGATTATATAAAATCGAAATATGGATATACAATCCATATAACATGTTCAACAACATCATATAACACTAATTGGACCACCAAAAACAGACAAGAATCGAAATCAAGATGAAAATTCTTAAGGTCAACCCTAAGGGATCCCAAGAAATTACCTTCGATCTAGAAAAATTAAATGGAGGATGATTTGACACGAACTAAGCTTCCCAAATTGATGAAGATCGATTACAGAAACTCAAGAGTCATTCCCAGCTAAAAAAATCTCAAGAAGAGGCGGAAGGGGAAGGAAATGAAGATATTTCCCGAAAGAAAATGCTGCTACTGGTTACCAGTAGCATGTTACGACCGTAACATATATGCCTTACGACCGTAACATCATAAACATACGACCGTAAGTATCTCTTTGGACTCCAGACCAAAATACAAACACTCCTTACAGGCCGTAATCAAAAGAAGATACGGCCGTAACTATCAAAACAAGCTTACAACTGTAATGAATAATAATAACGGCCGTAACTATCAACTCATATGGCCGTAAAAAATACACCTTACGGCCGTAATGTCACTGCTGAGCACCGTAGTGATTCCCAATGACTCCGACAGTCAGACCGGACATCCAACAATGTCCCGATTACACAGATATACAACTAATGCTCCAAAACAATAACGAACACCCAACAAATCACAACATATGATTCCGACAGCAGATACCCACAATCCAAATGACTTAATAGCAACACCCAGTGTAACAACGTCAAAGTCATTCCGATTTAACGACAACAGAAAATACCCGACATAAAATGACAAACAATTCAGGATAATAGAAAACAAAAATCCCAGGTATTACATTCTACCCCACTAAAAATAAGTTTCATCCCGAAACTTAAAACAAGAAACATCAAAGTGCCACATAATGAAACATAAGCATTCAAACATCATATATAAAATATACTCGTGACCCCGTGATCTACTGGCACGTGTCTTTGTAGGTTCAACAACCCACACGGAATTATTCAAACAAAAACACCAGTCATCAAGCACCAAACATTAAACATCAACTGTCCTATCTCCCTACGAGATACAATCCATAATACAAAACACAAACTAATATCATCACTGGGCCCTCCAGGATTAGGAGCGGAACACCGGTACCCAAACATCGGTCTCGCAATGCACCGCTTGGTGCCCCACTTGTCCATAGTTGAAATAATTCACCTTTGATATAGGCTTTGGCACGATAGACTAGGTCATCTTGGTCAAGATATGATGATCCATATACTATAGAACTCGTGCGTACATCATTTTTTAGAGTGAAAAAGTGGCAACAACTAAACACAAATAATATTGTTGATGTTGGTCCCCATAATGATGAAGACTATCCTCACTGTACCAACACGAGTCTTTTCTAGCGCGCTTTGTCATCACTCACGCGCACCTGAGAAACTTCCCAGGGGGTCACCCATCCCATAACTACTCCAGGTCAAGCACGCTTAACTTTGGAGTTTCTATGAGATGGCTACCAGAAAAGAAGATGCATCTTGTTGGTATGAGTAGTCATAATCAATTCATTTAACCACTTTCTAGTGCAGATCTCACAGGTCGAATCGCAAGCCGCGCCTCGCGCATTTTTAAACCTATGCAGGCAAGATGCTGGACCGAAGCCCAACAGTTGACATTAATAATGATTTGTTATCCAAAGAACCAGATACATATGCCTATTTTATGCATTTGACCATGTCAAAAGCACCTAACTCATTCTGCAAAGCCTGCTCTTTAGTCAAAGTAGGAGTGAGTTATTCTTACGCTAAAGATTTAAAAGCAAACATTCCACTCTTACACCGAACACAAGAAGATATTTGTGGACCCATCCACCTTAAAATACATACCATTTATGTACTTTATGGTTCTTGTGGATGCTCCGACAAGTTGGTCACATGTTGTTCTCCTGTCTACCCAAAATGCTGCAGAACTTCCAAGATAATTTGCAAGGGTTCACCTCCCTTATCACATCTAAAGGACTTAATAATGTTGGAGAGTTCACATCAAAAAGTACTTAATATTTATTACATGATAGAGATCAATGTATAACATATCATCCCAGGAGTATATGCAAATGGTCTCACATAAACCACCATCAAAAGAATTTGTATAGTGATTGTGTCATTGGTTATGCACACATTGGCATATTTTTGTGTGGAACCATGTAATATTGCATGCAAATTTACTTAATTCGTTCACTCTTAGACTATCTGCTAACCAATTAATTTATGCGTGCCACTTGATAATTGGATAAGCCTGATTTTTGGATTTTGGACCCAAACGGACTTGGCTGCCAATTGCGTATATTTGGTTATGCATTATATGTGCCTTCTGCGCCGCACAATGCATCAGCCTTTAGAAATGATTGGGTATTCATGTTGGATAAGAATCCCCAACATTTATCCGTTATTTGGAACCTTGACAGATGATCTCTTTGCCCCACAATTTGTTGATTATCACTTTGATGAGACAATCTTCCCGTCGTTAGGAGGAGAGGAGAAAATGTAATTTCTCGAGGAATGATAGGAACTGTTGTGATGTGTCCCCACTTTGTCCGATTATGATCCCCGAACTTCACAATGTTACCATGAAGCACAAAGAATACTCAATCTTAAGAATGTAGCAGATTTGATGCCTGATGGATTTACTGATATTACTAAAATGACAGGATCTCAAATTACAGCTACAAATGTGCCGGTAAGCTTAGAAGTCCCCAGTAAGGGGCACCAATGAACCAGGTAATGTAACAACACCTGGTGGAGGTTTGGTTGAGGCAGTGGTTCCTTGGAAAGGAAGGGGTGGAAGCCTCATGGTGAAGGATGAGGTAGAGGATGGCATGAATTTATATGTTAACCATCAATGAACTCGTTTCATGAGACCATGCTTGATTTCATTATGTCCATGAGTCATGACAAGGGGGACGCCGCGAAGATATGATTCAAAAAATCAAGAATCTCGATGAAATTATGAGAGTGTAGGCTGCTCAACCACCCATTTTTATGATATATTACTCAATGAATCATAAAGTACGATGATACTGGACCTCGCTCAGTTGGATTAGAACAACATAGAGCTGATTAGCCTAAGAGAAACATTCCAGGTAGAACTAAGTTCTCTGACAAAGAGACAGGTACTTGGCCGAGTAGTGCTAACTCCGCAAGTGTAAAGCCTGTAGGACATAAACGAGCCTTTATCGTAAAGCGTACTGAGAATAGTGGAGTCCTAATGTACAAAGTTTATGAAGTAATGCTTCTCACATCATCGTAGTATTAATTACGAGAAAATGTACTCCAACATATACGTTTCCCTATTTTATTAGCCTAGTAATTTCCTATGGACTCGAAATGCAGCCAATGGATGTGGTTACTGCGTATCTCTATGGGGATCTAGATACGGAGATTTATATTAAAGTGCCCGATGACATTTCATTACCCAAATCAAGTGACTATAGACCACGGAGTGTGTTTGTAATTAAATTAAAATGCTCACTTTACAGCTTGAAGCAATCCAGTAAGATGTGGTATAACCTGAGTGACTACGTGATTGGGAAGGGATATAAGAACGATGAACTGTGTTCCTGCTTCTTCACAATAAGTTCAGGATTCACGATCATCGCAATATACGTCGATGACATTAACATAACCAGTCTTGATGAAATAAGAGAAACCACCGGATACTGGAAATCTGACTTTGAGATGAAAGATGTTGGAAAAATTCGGTTCTGCCAAGGAATTGACATAGAACATCGAGTTTTTGGAATTCTTAACCACCAGACTGCCTATGTCCAGAAGATTATTAAGCACTTTAACATGGACAAGGTACATCCGATTAGCACTCCCATAATCAATCGAAAGTTTGGATGCAAACGAAAGATCTGTTTCATTTAAAGGAAAGTGCCGAAGAGCTTTTGGAAGCTGAAATTCCCTAATTAAGTGAAATAGGCGCTCTATTGTATTTGGCTCAATGTACACGATCCGATATAGCACTCTTAGTTAATTTGCTGTCTAGATTTAGTCGATGCTACGTTAATGGAATGGTATCAAGAATATCTTCTGATACTTAAAAGAAACCATTGATTGGGGCTATTCTTTCATTATAAACAAGATGCAAATGCTAAAGTAAATACTGGAGTTGAAGCAATTATCCCATAGAATGTGTTGGTAGGATTTACTGAGATCTTGGAAACCTACTAAAAGGAAATATGTGAGATATAAGGGAACGTACTCACGTAGGTTGCACTCTTTTTCTTAGACCAAGGTTTATTTTTTCCACTAGGCTTGGCAAGGTTTTTAACGAGGTAATGATATGTGAATGTAAGCATAGGAAGAGCTTTAGATTTTTCCAACTTCCGACACCGATATAAAGATCACAAGGAATGAGTGATTTATAAAAGAAACTTAATCAATGTGTTGTACTCTTTTCTTTGAGAAAGGTTTATTTTCTCTCAGTGGGTTTTGTTACTTGGCGAAGTTTTAAATGAGGCAACGACTTATTGATTGAGGTACAAATCAGGGGGAGATGTAGACTCGAGGGAGAGTCTTACATCCACATCGTACGTTATACTCTTTTCCTTCCAATGAGCATTTTTCCTACAATTTTTTTATCACTTGGAAAGGTTTTTAACGAGGTAACTAGATGTATCGATTTTAGGAACCAATGGAATGAGCACCTTAGAGCTATGATTAACGTAACAATCATATGAAAGGAAATGCTCAAAAGGGCGAAGTCTAAACCTTATATATCTAGATGATTTCCGGAATGAAATTTAAATTTTAGTCATGTGACACCTTTTCCGTACTATCAAGATATTTTTCCCACTAGATTTATGCTTGACGAGTTTTTAACGAGACAACATGACATGCGCTAATAGACTAGACACAAGGGAGAGTGTTAAATGAATAATACTTTAATCTTCCTTAATCTACAAGTTATGGGCTTTTCTACTCATAGTAGGATTATGTCTACTATTTCGTAACTCTCCCTATATATAGGGGTACCTTTAATGTGAATATACATTTTTTACCCTATTTATTGTGTACTTTATTTTTTCTTCAACAGATGTCCTTTTTTGGATAGATAGCATTGAAAAGGCCTCTTGTTGTATCAATTCAGCTCGATAATTATTATGTTATTGTGAATATTTACAATTTATTGTTGAATAGCATTTTTCTGTTTTTATGTTTAGATTAAACCATATTCCTATATAAATATCCATTGTCTTCTACGGGCCACAACCTACGGGCGGTAGGGTCTCGTCGATTTTTGAGGGGCTATTTAGTAATATACTCCTTTAATCCTCATATGAGTCACTTTTTATAAGGCCGAAAAGGTCCCGGGGAGCTGTCGGAGAATAAGCTGAGCTCTCGACTGAAAGAAAAGATAGATATAAGTCATTTTATCTATTTTCTTGCGATTGTTCAATAGACTTTATAAAAACATCTTTCATTTTATCTTCAAAAAAAAAATACAACTATTCAATTTTTAGCACTTACATTTATTATTTATTTTGAATACTTCCTCTTCATATTTTATATCTAGGGCAAAGCCGGAAATTACTTTTTGAAAATATATTTTTATATCTTTAACTAATTATCATGAAAAAATCGGAAGGTGTGTGTGTGTATATATATATATATATATATATATATATGGGTGGGTTTTGGTGAGAATGATATTTAAGTTAAGACATAAGAATGAATTTGATCCATAAATCTTGGTTACATGGATGACCTGGATTTATTCTAAAAAAAACGTATGCATATAATGTAATATTCTAGTGCATCGATATTTTGTTGCATATAATACAGAGTTTTTATGCATTGCAAGTTTGATGCACGAAATGCATATATTACATGCATAAGTCAATCTGAACCGTACATCACACGCAGATCAATGATTCAGATTTATTCTCAATTCACAACATAAAAACCATTATTCTATTATCCTATTATCATATATATATATATATATATATATGTGTGTGTGTGTGTGTTTCAGGAGAAAGTAAAAAGACTGTAAATAGAGTCAATCAATTGCATTCATAACAATGATAGAGGTGCCTTTATATAGGCATTACAATGAGAGCCCTTCCATACATAGGATTCCTAGATAAGGTAAGACATCTAATAGGATCCTACTACCTCTAGAAGGATCTAGAACCTTCCATCTATGTATCTACAATCAGTATTAGGTAAGACACATCACGGGAATAATAATTCCCGAAACACTCCCCCTGTGTCGAGCACTAATACAACAATGGTGCAAAAGATGTTGCCTTCGTAAAAACCTATTCCAAGCCAAAGCAAAACCCCATGGGAAAAATAAAGGCTTGATGAGGAAAAGATTGCAACGCACCAAGATAACATGTCATGTATACTCCCCCTGATGTATACATAACGACTCCCCCTGATGAGTACCTCAAATCATAGGAGTCAGATGCCAAGTTGCCCTCACAGCTATACCAAGGAAAAACCCAGTGGGAAAAATACCTCTTGGTCTAAGTTGAACAGAAGTACAACGCATCATTGTATGGATGTTCTCATAGGTCGCCTTGTTAAAAACCTTAATGTTGCGATATTTGTTGAACGCAAGTGTACGTTATCGTATACAAGTAATAAAGTGATGAGTGAGTATCGTTCCCACGAGGACTGAATCACTAACTACCGATTTTTGTGTATTCTAGTTTTATTCGAACAATCGAATTTTTGGGTTTGCAAATTAATTACTAAAAGAATTAATAAAAGACTAGACAGGAAAAAGGATCGCTTGGAGAAAGAAAATCAAATGATAAATAAGTCTAGGATTCTGAATCCACCTCGGTTTATCCGAATTTACTCTCGATTATCTGAAGTTAATAATTTCCCAATTTATTGAAGGCGAAGATTGCTAATATATTCTACCACCTCTCCCGAGGTCAATAGATTTTTCTAAAGGCGAATAACGCACTCTATCCCTAGGTGAATTAATTCGTCAATAGGCAAAAAGCATAAAATCTCCAAAAGGCCACGTAGTTCCTATGAGTATATTCCTATCTCACAGAATAAAACGGTCCTCACCAATAGTTCCTCACCAATTCTCCTCTCCCGATTCGAATTGAATGATTAAATCAATACAACTATTGGCCAGATAATTGCAAGCATTAAACACGATTGGGAAAACTCAACAAAAAGGTAATTAATTAGATAATCTCAAGCAAATCCGTCAAAACGTAAATTTCATCAAAATCCTAGATTAGGGTTTTAGCCTGACATACTAATAAATGAAAATACAGAATAAATGAATGAAAGCATTAAAATCAAACGCAGATGAAGCTCGGATTCCTCCGTTCTTCGGCTTCCGCCCTCTGCTCTTGAAGTCTTCTGCTTCTCTTCCTCTTCTGTCGTCTCACCAAGATTCTTTAATTCCCCCAGATCAAAAGATCAAAAGATGATTAATTAGGGTCTTAAACCCTTATTTATAGATTTGCACAGTCTCCAAATCGCGTCTGTGTGAGTAGGTCGAGAACTGGCTTCGAAACGGCCCAAATCCGCGCGGAGGACACAAAAACCGCCTAGTGTGTCGCGGCTCACTAAATCTATGCCGCGGCACATGGCCTTCAGCTGGATGCCTGGGCGCCTTTTAATTCATCTGTGCCGCGGCTCACCTGGACTGTGCCGCGGCACAGAGTACAGTCTACTTTGTGCCCGCTGGTTGCCTTCCTGTGCCGCGGCCCTGCTTCCTTGTGCCGCGGCTCACAGCCAAAATTTGCCGTTTTCACCCGTTTCGCCTCGTTTTAGCTTCCGGACTCCAATCTCCTGACAAACATACAAAATTAAGGCATTAGAAGCTCATAAAAGCAAATTCACTCTCCAAAATAATACAAAATAATGATAAATAAGCGTATAAAAATACGCCTACAAATACCCCCAAACTTAAGCCTTTGCTTGTCCTCAAGCAAAAAGAATTAATTTCAACGAAAGAATGTCGTGAATCATCGTGCAACTCGTAGTGCTCTACCTAATCAATACTATCCTGAAATAAAGTAATAAAGAATGTCGTGAATCATCGTGCAACTCGTAGTGCAAGTAATAAAGTGATGAGTGAGTATCGTTCCCACGAGGACTGAATCACTAACTACCGATTTTTGTGTATTCTAGTTTTATTCGAATAATCGAATTTTGGGTTTGCAAATTAATTACTAAAAGAATTAATAAAAGACTAGACAGGAAAAAGGATTGCTTAGAGAAAGAAAATCAAATGATAAATAAGTCTAGGATTCTGAATCCACCTCAGTTTATCCGAGTTTACTCTCAATTATCTGAAGTAAATAATTTTCCCAATTTATTGAAGGCGAAGATTGCTAATATATGCTACCGCCTCTCCCGAGGTCAATAGATTTTTCTAAAGGCGAATAACGCACTCTATCCCTAGGTGAATTAGTTCGTCAATAGGCAAAAAGCATAAAATCTCCAAAATGCCACGTAGTTCTTATGAGTATATTCCTATCTCACAGAATAAAACGGTCCTCACCAATAGTTCCTCACCAATTCTCCTCTCCCGATTCGAATTGAATGATTAAAACAATACAACTATTGGCCAGATAATTAAAAGCATTAAACACGATTGGGAAAACTCAACAAAAAGGTAATTAATTAGATAATCTCAAGCAAATCCGTCAAAACGCAGGTTTCATCAAAATCCTAGATTAGAGTTTTAGCCTGACATACTAATAAATGAAAATACAGAATTAATAAATAGAAGCATGAAAATCAAACGCAGATGAAGCTCGGATTCCTCCGTTCTTCGGCTTCCGCCCTCTGCTCTTGAAGTCTTCTGCTTCTCTTCTTCTTCTGCCGTCTCCCCAAGATTCTTTTATTCCCAAGATCAAAAGATGATTAATTAGGGTCTTAAACCCTTATTTATAGCTTTGCACAGTCTCCAAATCGCGTCCGTGTGAGTAGGTCGAGAACTGGCTTCGAAACGGCCCAAATCCGCACGGAGGACACAAAAACCGCCTAGTGTGCCGCGGCTCACTAAATCTGTGCCGCGGCACATGGCCTTCAGCTGGATGCCTGGGCGCCTTTTAATTCATCTGTGTCGCGGCTCACCTGGATTGTGCCGCGGCACAGAGTACAGTCTACTTTCTGCCCGCTGGTTGCCTTCCTGTGCCGCGGCCCTGCTTCCTTGTGCCGCGGCTCAAAGCCAAAATTTGCCGTTTTCGCCCGTTTCGCCTCGTTTTAGCTTCCGGACTCCAATCTCCTGACAAACATACAAAATTAAGGCATTAGAAGCTCATAAAAGCAAATCCACTCTCCAAAATAATACAAAATAATGATAAATAAGCGTATAAAAATACGCCTAACAAATACCCCCAAACTTAATCCTTTGCTTGTCCTCAAGCAAAAAGAATTCATTTCAACGAAAGAATGTCGTGAATCATCGTGCAACTCGTAGTGCTCTACCTAATCAATACTATCCTGAAATTTTCTCTGAATAATGCGAGTATCGTAATAGCGGGCTACACTCAGAACACTGACTCTACAAAGTACCCAAGTTCAGTCCTAATTACTCGTTCATGAAGAAAATCCAGCTCAAAGATTAACAAACGTGAATCAAATCGACCGTCAATAAGAAAGGTTAAGATAAACAAGCTAAAGTCGCCCCGTTCCACAGTCTAATGGCAAAATTTTCACGAGTTTCATAAAAATAATCCTCGGTTATATATGCTCAAGAAATTGATTTGAGCTGACCACTAGGTTCGGATCTCGGGATGTTTCATCGGGATAATCCTAGGGTGGAACTTCCATTCTCATGTATTGGGAAACCGTTTGACGTAAAAGACACCCATGGGGCACATGGATGCTCCTAGTTACTAAGTTCCCCTCTACAGCGGAGAAACAACTCGAATATATAATTCCCGCCTGTCCGAATCAAGGTTGCCGTTTTACGCAAGAGTAAACAACGGGTCACGTGAATACCCCCGGTTACTAGGCTTCCTATCATTGGCACATGCGAAATTTCTAAATCACTAGTCAGGGTCGTCGTTTTACGCGAGAGTAAACAACGGGTCACGTGAATACCCCCGGTTACTAGACTTCCCATCATAGAACAAAATTATCTCGACTTTTGGGAAAAACTGACCGACTCTAAACTCAATCTAAGTGCCAACACGACTAATGTAACTGGACGACTAACTAACCGAAAAATGTAACCAAACGTATCGACAATGATTTTAAAACAAGTATGTATCCTCTCTTATCCTCCAAGACCTCTACAATCACGAAAAAAATTTCGGACCTAAATGAATACTAAGCAGAAACAGAAATCACTGACTACAACCCGACTAAAACTCGACCGTTTCTTCATAGAGAAAAATAGTGTCGTAACATCAGTATTACACAAATAGAAGCACGAAAAATTCACGAATAGAGTAAAATCAAGACAAGCAAGGCTATCGAAAAAATTAACGCAAAGTAATAAAAAGTGCAACGAAATAAAGTACAGCAATAAATGTAGCGACAGAAAGTAACCCCCCCAAACTTAGGACATACATTGACCTCAATGGACAAAATATGATATGCAATAGAATAAGAAGCTCAAGTACTCCCCTCCAGTCCTCTCACGAGCTGGTGCCGGCATCATTCGGCAAGCTTGCATGCTTCTCGACTTCATTATGCGGAGCGTGAATAATTGAGCTCATTGTGCGAAGGAAGGAAGGAAGGAAGGAAGGGGCCTTGTGCAGGCCGATCGACTGTATGAGGCCTACATGGATGTTCTTATTTTGCGACGGGGTCCGCGGCACAATATAAGTGAGCCGCGGCCCAAGGTACAGTCGGCCTGGGACTCTTTGCAATACCGCCGGGTGCCGCGGCTCAGTGTAGGCGTGCCGCGGCTCAACGTGTTAGTGTGCCGCGGCTCATTTGCCCCGTGCCGCGGCACAAAGTACAGTCTCCTGGGCGTTTCTTGAACATTTGGTGTGCCGCGGCTCAGGGTATGTGTGCCACCGGTGCGTGCTGCGGCTCACTTTTATTGTGCCGCGGCCCATCATTGAATTCCTCCCCTTGGCTGATTCCTGCACAGAATTTTGAGAAGAACACGTGAAAAGCGAGAGGTAGAAGCAAATTAAAGCACAAAATGATGAAAAATAAAAATCAAGAATGCAAGAAAAATATAGAAACGCAAAAATCTACAACTACGAACTCGGGTTGCCTCCCGAGAAGTGCTAAGTTTATAGTCTTCAGCCGGACCTATTTAAAAATCAGTTCGCTTTTCGCAAACTCCATTTGATCTCTGCCCCGTTCATCGAACCGTTAATATGATTTTTAAAATTTTGACCATCAGTCATTAACGATTTGATTTTCGGTTCGTACATCGAATGTTGTTTGCGGAAAGGTTTTGACAAGAATAACTTTCCGAAACACCCGTTTTTCTCATGACTAGACGTCCGTTTGGCTTCCGGCTTATTCCCCTCTTTCACGAATGCACTTAAGAATGCAGCAGACATTTCCGAGTGTGGCTGGTCAGATGGCGATGATTTCATGTTCACATGCTTGAGAAATGCGACTCTTTCTATATCTTTCTCAGAAGTCGGACCATCTGAAAATGAGTCTTTCGACCGACTATGTTTTTGGTGTTTTTCTTTTGCAACGGCCTCCAAACTTTCACTTTGTGAGCTTTTATCAACACCTCCCGGCCATGAAAATGATTTAAATACTTGGAACGTAACATGCTCGTCTTGGACCCGCAGAGTTAATTCTCCTTTTTCCACGTCTATAAGAGTTCTGCCGGTCGCTAAAAATGGTCGTCCCAAGATAATCGGGATATCTTCGTCTTCCTCCATGTCGAGAACAATAAAATCTGCTGGGAAGATAAATTTATCCACTTTTACTAGCACATCCTCGATCACTCCTCTCGGATACTTAATAGATCGATCCGCTAATTGCAAGGAGACCGTCATCGGCTTTGCTTCTCCAATTCCCAGCTTTTTGAAAATAGACAGAGGCACGAGGTTAATACTAGCACCGAGATCGCACAATGCCTTATTAAAAGAAAGATTCCCCATGGTGCACGGTATGTTGAAACTTCCCGGATCTTTCAATTTTGGTGGGAGCTTCTTTTGAAGAATTGCGCTGCATTCCTATGTCAAGGCGACTGTCTCAAACTCCTCGAGTTTTCTTTTCTTCGACAATATCTCTTTCATGAATTTAACGTAGCTCGGCATTTGTTCCAAAACGTCGGCAAATGAAATGTTAATATGAAGCTTTTTGAACACGTCGAGAAACTTAGAGAATTGTTTGTCCGCCTTTTTCTGCTGTAATCTTTGCGGAAACGGGACGGGGGGCACATATGCCTTCGGGTTATCCGGAAATGTTATCGAAGGTCTCCAATCTTGTGACTCCTCTGTCGTTAAATTATTCTTCTCCTCAATTTCACTCCTCTTTTCACACCTCTCGGGCTGGTCCAACACCTCCTTCCCGCTTCTCAAACTAATTGCATTTAGACTCTCTCTAGGATTTGTCTCGGTCGTGCTTGGCAATGCTCCCTACGGGCGGGCTGTCAACACATTAGCAATTTGGACCAGCTGGACTTCCAAGTTGCGAATGGACGTGGAATGATTCTGCAATGTTGCTTCAGTACGAGTTATGAATTGACTCGTATTCGCTGCCAATTTCGCGATTGCTTCCTCGAGAGAAACTTTTGGAGCGGGAGGGGGCTGCTGTTGGTTCTGAGCGAACGGAGGCTGGTTTGAGTTCTGTCCGTTTCTCCATGAAAAGTTGGGATGATTACGCCACCCCGGATTATACGTGTTGGAGTACGGATTATTTTGCCGGTTTCCGTTTCCTACAAACTGAGCTTGTTCAATTTGGGGCTGCTCGAACGGATTTCCGACTTGACACTCCACGCTAGGGTGGGATCCGTTACACCAATTGCAAGACTCAATGGTGACGGGGGGAGGAGAATGCGAAAATGCTTGGAGCTGCTGCGTTAATGCTGCGACTAGGGCTGACAATGTGGATATTGGATCATTACTAGAAACTTCCATAACTCGCTTCGGCGTTAATCTTTCAGATGGCCATTGATATGCATTTGTGGACATAGATTCCAACAACAAATGTGCCTCGGCCATAGTCTATCCCATCAAAGCCCCACCGGCGGCTGCATCTACGAGAGTGCGTGTAGAGGCACTCAATCCATTGTAAAACGTCTGAATTTGAAGCCAGTCTAGAAGGCCGTGATGAGGGCATCTCCGTAACAAATCTTTATATCGCTCCCATGCCTCGTGGAGCGATTCCATATCATACTGACCGAAAGTGGTGATCTCGTTTCTCAATCTCGCCGTCTTAGAAGGTGGGAAGAATTTGGCAAGGAAGGCTTGTGCTAACTCTGCCCATGTTGTGATCGACCCCGGCGGTAAGGAATTTAGCCAAAATTTCGCTTTATCCCTCAAAGAGAAAGGGAAAAGCCGTAATCGGATAGCATCGTCGGTGACACCATTATTCTTGAACGTGTCACAAATCTCAAGAAAAGAAGCAATATGTGCGTTTGGGTCGTCATTCGGTAATCCACAAAATTGGCTAGCCTGCACCATCTGAATGATCGCAGGCTTGATCTCGAAATTGTTGGCTTGGATAGTGGGACGCCGAATCCCCGAAAAGTTTGCGTTGATCTGCGGCATGGCATAATCTCGAAGTGCCATTTCCGGTTGAGCTTGATGCACAATATTATTTCCTCCTTGAATTTCGATATTTTCGGCCATGGTCACCGTCGTCTGTAACTCTCGTTTCTCCTTCTTGTTCCTTCGAAGAGTGTGCTCGAGCTCGGTATCCAAAGGTAGTAGGCCTTCGTTACTGAGTTTTCTCATGCACTACGCGAAATATCCTGAAAGGAAAAACAAATAAATAAATAAAATTAAATACACAAAATAATAAAATAAAAACGTTCAAACTAAGACTAGAAATACGGAAATCGATATTAGAAAAATTTCAGTCCCCGGCAGCGGCGCCAAAAACTTGTTGCGATATTTGTTGAACGCAAGTGTACGTTATCGTATACAAGTAATAAAGTGATGAGTGAGTATCGTTCCCACGAGGACTGAATCACTAACTACCGATTTTTGTGTATTCTAGTTTTATTCGAACAATCGAATTTTAGGTTTGCAAATTAATTACTAAAAGAATTAATAAAAGACTAGACAGGAAAAAGGATCGCTTGGAGAAAGAAAATCAAATGATAAATAAGTCTAGGATTCTGAATCCACCTCAGTTTATCCGAATTTACTCTCGATTATCTGAAGTAAATAATTTTCCCAATTTATTGAAGGCGAAGATTGCTAATATATTCTACCGCCTCTCCCGAGGTCAATAGATTTTTCTAAAGGCGAATAACGCACTCTATCCCTAGGTGAATTAGTTCGTCAATAGGCAAAAAGCATAAAATCTCCAAAATGCCACGTAGTTCCTATGAGTATATTCCTATCTCACAGAATAAAACGGTCCTCACCAATAGTTCCTCACCAATTCTCCTCTCCCGATTCGAATTGAATGATTAAAACAATACAACTATTGGCCAGATAATTGAAAGCATTAAACACGATTGGGAAAACTCAACAAAAAGGTAATTAATTAGATAATCTCAAGCAAATCCGTCAAAACGCAGGTTTCATCAAAATCCTAGATTAGGGTTTTAGCCTGACATACTAATAAATGAAAATACAGAATTAATAAATAGAAGCATGAAAATCAAACGCAGATGAAGCTCGGATTCCTCCGTTCTTCGGTTTCCACCCTCTGCTCTTGAAGTCTTCTGCTTCTCTTCTTCTTCTGCCGTCTCCCTAAGATTCTTTTATTCCCAAGATCAAAAGATGATTAATTAGGGTCTTAAACCCTTATTTATAGCTTTGCACAGTCTCCAAATCGCGTCCTTGTGAGTAGGTCGAGAACTGGCTTCGAAACGGCCCAAATCCGCGCGGAGGACACAAAAACCGCCTAGTGTGCCGCGGCTCACTAAATCTGTGCCGCGGCACATGGCCTTCAGCCGGATGCCTGGGCGCCTTTTAATTCATCTGTGCCGCGGCTCACCTAGACTGTGCCGCGGCACAGAGTACAGTCTACTTTGTGCCCGCTGGTTGCCTTCCTGTGCCGCGGCCCTGCTTCCTTGTGCCGCGGCTCACAGCCAAAATTTGCCGTTTTCGCCCGTTTCGCCTCGTTTTAGCTTCCGGACTCCAATCTCCTGACAAACATACAAAATTAAGGCATTAGAAGCTCATAAAAGCAAATTCACTCTCCAAAATAATACAAAATAATGATAAATAAACGTATAAAAATACGCCTAACACTTACCAAGTGAAAACCCAATGGGAAAAAACAAACCTTGGTCCAAGGACAAAAAGAGCACGACACATCCAAAGTGCAGAGTCGCTAGAGACTTATCCGAAAATCAAGTTTTCTAAAGTCTTGACCTCCATGCACTAAATCAGTCATAACTTCTTCGATTCAATAGGTATCAACGAAACTGTAAGAACTTATGAAAACTAGACACCCATAGCTTTTCATTCACATACAGTACGTAACCTAGATCGACCTGAGCAGATCACAAAGCTCTATCGAAGTTGACTTAGCAAATCACCGAACATATCCTGTCCTACTTTGCAACAATAGTCATATGTCACTCAACATGATGGATGTGATCAAATGGTTGGTTTCCTTGGAAAGTAGACACAAACCTTTCCAATGGCACCAATTTCACCATTTTCCATCAAGTGAGCTGCTCAGTAGGTCATATGCGAGATAGACCAACACATTCTGGGCAGATTCGGGTATCAATTTTCAAGTGTCCTTTTATCGAGATAGAGCGAGCTTCAAGCTTCTTGTCAATCACAGACATTGCGTGAGCGCATCCTAGGCCATCATCACAGTGGCTTTACCGGATTATTACGAATGAGTACATCGAGTCAAACATGAGTACATAATACCATACTTTTCTCTTAAGACTGCATCATCACTTAAGTGAACCAAGTCTTATGATGACTTCGACTAATCATTGGGAATCATATAGGCATTACTTTATCGTCTTTTAGGGAAACCGTCCCTTAGATTGCCTTAAACCGATTGATGAATACGCATCATCAAGTGTCCCCAAGATCCTTTCATTCTTAACTTTGGATTTAGCGGAATCTCTTAGTCTCACAAGAGTACATCACTATAAACCCTTAGTTTTACACGCAAAAGCTTCATATCTCTTCCAAATCAAGTATATACTTAGTATGCGTTCCCGACAATCACTTGTCGACGCGCTCCGTGGTCAGGAGCTACTTGATTTGAGTCTGATCCACCACGAGATCCTTTCATCACTTAACTTAGTTCCCCACTAAGATAAGATTTAACCACAAGCTGCACGTCAGTTTTTGGGAAACTATCTAACTGAAAAGATAGTGGATGCTATAACATCCATTACGATAGCACAACTAAGTTTCGTGTCATCGTAGTCGATTCCAGTGCGTTCATGAGAAACCTCGCGCTATGAGGTGAGTTTAACTCCTTCTCTCACTCGCTTTGACAAAGTATATGGATAGATCTTATCTTTGGAGTGTCGGCACCACTTCAACAAAGGGCTATCACTTTGTTTATACTGAAATCGCATATGTTTCCATTTTAGGCCAAGGCTACAACGTTGTAGATTTTCAACGAAGTATGGTTCGATTAAACTCACATTCCACGTCCTCATGTACCGACTTTATTCATAGAGTACTCTTTATGGATTGGCATTCATTGAGGCGTCCCCCAATGATGACTATAATCCAGAATCACATGAGACGGATGAGTTCATTTGATCAGATGATCAAGTTTCATGTACCAAGCTCGCATACATTCTTAGCGAGAGTATTTATCGAACCAAATGGCATCCCAATACTCGATGAGATCCACGGCCTAGTAACACCATCTACCACAATTTGTGGTGTTACCATATCACCATTTATAGATGACGAACGTCCATGACCGGACACAATCCTTGCAGACATGTTTGCAGCATGTATTTAATCTCGTAACTTTAGGGAACTTAGTGAGACACAGTAGGGACAAACTACGACAATTCCAAGTCGTTCTACTCGAACATGATCGTTCGCATCTCCCCCTAACGACGGGAAGACTGGCTCATCAAAGTGACTTACGAGATCATCTGCCAAGGTATATTTTAAGCGGACTATGAGTGAAAGCGCATGTCATATTCATCATTTATAACCCATCATAATGCGTTGTGGTGACGCACTTTGGCACATGAACATGTGGACGATAAAGGTTTTCATTGTTAACACAATCTAGTTAACAAAATGCATACTGTTACACTCGTAACTAAGCATTTGAATGATGATAGGTATAGGTGAATATGACATGTTGACCGATGCTACATAACCGTAGCTACTGGTCTTGAGAATCTAACAAAACCGCCACCATGCACCACCGGGATCGAACATGAAGAAACGATTGAACCGATGATAGGCCATTGGTTTTATCGAACCTCTAGTGCTTTCTTGAAGAGTTCACTCCCTTCACCAGCCCCAAACACCTCAAAATTTCGTGAGCATGTATAAACGGGTGTTTAGGATTCCAAAACTATCAACCTTGTGGTCAAGAAACCGATCGAAATGATATCGAACTGGTTGTTGGGACGGCTGGTGGTATGTGAAAACTTCATTTAACTGGTTCACCTCCTTCCAAGTCTCCAAATGGCACCAAAATTTGTGAGAAGGTAGCCTTGTATGTTAGGAAGTACTTGTTAAAATTTCACTTTAAGACTTGGTCTAAAAGTGGGTGAACCGACCTTTACAATGACTGGTCCGCAAGTTGGACAACCATAACTCAGGTTTCATCAACTTATCAATCATTGTCAAAGGAACCACATAACATATAAATGTTATTACTTGAGTACGACCATTTGTGAACACCATCATAGCATCATAAGCCACCCAGGCTAATACTTATGATCATGTATGTATAAGGACTCGGTGAAAAGAGAGGACTCAGCACCATGCTTATGCGAGTCGCTACATTATTCTCTTTAGCATAGGAGGGTGTCATCTCCTAATCATGCCAAAGAATAGGCTTAAATCAATGAACATGGCGAAGAAGGATCATTGGGGGGGTTTTGGCGTCACACATGCTTATGAAAGCAAGACGCGGATGACATAAATATCATCATCGGTCATGAGCCCTGCTCACGACTCCACCAACGTACTTTGGTGTCTTTGATCCAACTAGTTTCTTTGTTCAAAGAAAATGATGTCCATGACTATACTGTGGTATATGGATCATCAAACTGTCCAAACTCCGGACTATTTAAGCCTAAATGTGTCAATGTCCCAATACATCTTCTGGTTACACAAAACGATGCAAGCCGGACCATATTGACTCATGAATATTTTTCCTTTCACATGTCCAATACAAGTGATGCATAAGATTTTATTCTTACAAATCACAATGAGATGCTATGAGTGATACACTTTGGCATATATGTCATCGAGTCATAACACGGTTCAATTGTTACGGAACATATGTGACTAGAAAACGCCATTCGGCATTCAACAACTTGAGCATCATACCGCTCATTGATTGTGATGACCTAGTCATCATAGTCACAATAGATTTATAAACCGAAATCCAAAATTATCGTGTTCCTTGAAAATAGCTTAATACGCACTCAATTTCGCTTGCAAAATTTTACAAATATGAGCATAGCGAACACTCTAACAACATAGAGATTTTATACCAGATATGATCAAAATGATCTATCATATTGAGTGCATAACATGGCAAAGTTTTATACCTAAGGGTCAAAATTACAACACATGCATGGTGTAACACTACCATGCACACACTCGACCTTCTTATAAGGGTGCGTGTTTTGGGCTTCCCCAAGGAAACTGTTTTTCAACATTTGAAATATGATAGTTTAGCGTACAACGCATACCAAAAACCGCATCATCTATGGCAATTTCGGTCAAAAAGAGGTTGAAAAATATGTGTCATAAGACCACTTGCAAATTTAAGATGGGAACCAAGTTGGTTGGGACAAAAGTTAGCACAATCACTGAAAATAAAATTCCGCGCAGCTTGACCTTTGTTCACTAAAACAGCGATAACTCCCTTGTTAGCAAGGCTATAGACGAACGGTCAGATGTTCTGGAAACTAGACTTCCGTATATTTCTATCCATATATTTTGAACCACACGGATCATTAAACTCAGATTACAGTGCATGTTTTAAGTGGCTGCTTTAGTATTTCCCAAGTTTAGTGAGAAAACAAGGTTGAGACCATATCCAATGGCATAATTGTTGATGCAAAAACACGGCAATGACAGCCATATGCGCGTTTAAACGCAGCAGGGTGTTCGATTTCTTATCTCGACTAATGATCCTTTCGGTAACTCCAAGTTGGTAGACTTGCAGAGAAAGTAGGAATGTCGGTCTGACTAAAGTCATTTAAAAACCACTGATTCTGTTTGAACTTTCAAAGCATAAACAAATACCAAGGAGGATGCGCCTAGTCATGATCAAAAGTGTAGACAAAATCCACCAAAGTGCATCGATCAACCAAGTATGTTAATTCTCAATTTGCAAGCATACGTCATAATAGCCATGTTATATGGATGCAACACGGTGCATCATAATTAAGCATTTTGAACCATGAGACATAATGAATATACCATAACCAACTCGTCTTGACCATCCAATAAGATCGACTAAACATAGTCAAATGTATAAGGCACATGCCTTTACAAATACTCGGAAAAGTATTCGGACCTATAGTCATACGAACTATAATCGAGGTCAACGAATTCATGTACTTAACGCAATATGCCATTGCTTTACATGTTAAAATTCATGAGAATTACTCGTACATTCTTGCATATATCTTATTGCAAGGAGACGGTGCATAACTACACTCACATGCAATGTTTTATTTTAATAGGATGAAAGATGGAGTTTTCCAAGTATGAGATTGGGTCAAGACCAACGTGGTGGTCACTCAATTCAACGTGACAATTCCGTCACAAATCGATTTTAACCACGACATATCCGTCGCAATCGATGTTTGTCCCATTTGTACGTCACAAATCCGTGACTAATCATGAACGAGTCATAACTTTACCGTTACCGAAAATATTCATTTTTTTTTCAATTGTTGGATTAAAATCGACAAAACGGCGACGTCAAATCGCACCCAAAACGTGGTGTATGCAACAACCACAACTATCGACTTTCAACAATTATCCGTGACTCCCCCAGGACCGTCACACAGTTTACTTCGACATCCAAGAGTGATACCACCTCTCATTGTCTCATCCACCGCAAAGTAGCGTGGGAGATAAAGAACCCATTTCCCCAATTCCAAAAAAAAAAAAAATCCCAAAAGAGAGAAATTGAAAAACGGGAACTTTAATAAAATCTTACGGGTACTTGGTTCCATATTTGCTTTGGTCCTTGAACGGGAGCTTCTCTCCATACGAGCAACATATTTCCGTGATACCCGGTTCAATATTTACTTTGATCCTTGAACGAGATAACAAATATGGCTTTCTCCATAGCGTGCACATAATCAAGAGCGACGTATTTTCCTATATACACGTAAAACATAAACATGTTAAGATTCATAAGTGTACAAATTAACGAACAAATGAATTATTAATTAGGAAAAGATGGAGAGTTGAGAAACGCCCGAAAAGGGCTACTGGGCTCGATAATCGGACGACAAAGGACTCGGGCGCGGCGGTGCAGCAGCTCGGTATTGGATGAGGTCGGATCTCCAAATTTCTTTATAAAAATCTGCTTCTGTTCGGCAGCAGATTCAGTACGCAATACTACTTGGAATCTGATCTCCACCGTTGAATATACATATATTTGTGTTGGAAAGTTGATATCAAAATTTCACACCGATCCGACGGTTAACGAATCGGGAAACATGATTTTGGTACGACTGCGCTGTGCAGAAAATTTACTCGCGGAAATTTTCGTCTCTTCGAGAATAGGGACAGAAACGGGTTGAAAACGGGTCAGCAACCGGATCTGGTTCGGTCGAGCAATTTGGACAGCGGGTGGAAGGCTGGACGGCGGCGCAATTGGGTCGTACTAACCGCGCCGTTGCAATTGGGTCGAGCAATCCGTAGCGTCCGCCGTTGGATGGGTTCCCTGCGACGTCAACCTTGCGGGTTATCCACAGGCGGATTTTCGCGCGGGGAAGAAGCGACGGCAGCGGTCGATGCAGTGCAGTCCAGTCAGTCGCGTCGGAGTAGGGGGGCGGAGGAAGAGTCGCGTCGGAGCAGGCGACGGTTTCCGGAGGCGGGGTTGCGCGGGTTTCACGAAGAAGGTGACCAACGACAGTATGGGGGCGGCCGATCCGGTGCTGATTTGGATGGCGACGTCATGGAGGCTGCGGATCTGTGACGGCGGCGGGATGAAAGCTAGGTTTTTCGGCCGCGATTTTTTTTTTTTTTTTTTTTGAATTTCGGACGATTTTTTTCTTGCTCAGTTGGGGGACTACGTGCTGATAACGTGTTTCAGGAGAAAATAAAAAGATTGTAAATAGAGTCAATCAATTGCATTCATAACAATGATAGATGGGCCTTTATATAGGCATTGCAATGAGAGCCCTTCCATACATAGGATTACTAGATAAGGTAAGACATCTAATAGGATCCTACTACTTCTAGAAGGATCTAGAACCTTCCATCTATGTATCTACAATCAGTATTAGGTAAGACATATCACGAGAATAATAATTCCCGAAACAATATATATATATATACACACACTGAATTGAGCTCTTTCTTTTAGCAGAGACTGTACATTAGTGTTCTAGATGCATTTTGATTGCCGATAATGGACAATACGTGATTTTTGAGGTTACTTCTCTACATGAACTCTTTTCTTTTACCTCTTCGGAGATGTGATTTGATTGGTTGTCATTTTTTGTTTGTTTTCTGCTTCTTTTTTGCTGGAGGTATTTTTGAAATTGGTAGGTTGATTCTGTTGGAAAAATACCTTAATTTAGTGTATTTACTTGTTCAATTTCATTAAGAAATGAATAAGTAATTAATGCACAAAGTTAAGTCATTTAATAGTTGGGAATGTGGTGTTGAATCCCATCCCACATTGGAGAAGCAAGGAAAAGTTGAGCTATTAATAAAGGACTTTCCATCATAAAGGAGCAATCAAGTGTGCTCCATTATGGTGCACCCTAGTTGGCTTTAATTAATTTTTAAGGCTAAAATCCGAATCCTACGAGGAAGGTGCAAAGCACCTTCCGAGTTCGAGTCCGAGCACGTCGCACTTGTCGCAACGGGCGTTTCGTAGGCGCACTTTGCACTTCGCTCGAACGCCTTTCGTTTTGACAACTGAGATAGTGGCTCGGATGACGTGGAGGGTGACTAGGATGACACGTGGCAGTGACATGGCGGGAGTGGAACACGAGCGGCGGTTAACGGCCGAACCAGTGCAATGGTTCGGACCATTCGATGTAATCTGGACCAGCCCAATGGTTCAGCTATTCTGAACCAATGCAGCCCTTCCCACCGGACCACAAGGTGTCTATCCAGTCAGAAAGACACACCGATTCAGACAGGGTGCTTTATAGGCTATAAATAAGCCCCTGCGGATGATGATTGTTCACAGATAATAACTCAAGATAATAATACACTCATACTAGCCTAAGTTCATACCACAAGTCCCAAATATCCAGTAGTTCGCCCGGAATTCGATTCCTAGTACAAGGTATCGAGTTCGTAGAAAAACTGTTGTATCTTGGGGACGTTTGCCGTTCAACCGTGTGTACTGTGCGGGGCAATTTCGTCTTACGGAGAGAGAGTCCAACTCTTGCCTCGGTTTTGCATCATTTGTCATTTTCTACAGCATTTACAACAACAATCGTAAGACGAAATTTTTCTGTAGAAGATGGCATCGTCAAGCAATAATGTTCATGCTCCTGCCCATGCCGAAAAACCAGAGAAGTTCTCAGGTACTGATTTCAAACGTTGGCAATCAAAAATGCTGTTCTACCTTACTACTGTCAATCTCTGTCGCTTCATTTCCGAATCTCCTCCTGTTGTGGGGGATGATGAAACTGACACCCAGAAACGCACGGCATTGGATGCATGGCATCATAGCGACTTCTTATGTCAGAACTATATTTTGAATGGGCTGGATGACACACTTTACAGTGTTTATTCCACAATCAAAACGTCCAAAGAGTTGTGGGACTCATTGGAAACAAAATATAAAACAGAAGATGCCGGTTTGAAGAAGTTCATCGTAGGTCGTTTTCCAGACTTCAAAATGGTGGACACCAAAACTGTTCTCGAGCAAGTGCACGAAATACAGTTGATCCTGCACGATATTTTGGCAGAAGGAATGAGCTTGTCTGAATCCTTTCAAGTTGCTGCCATAATCGAGAAGTTGCCCCCGATGTGGAAGGACTTCAAAAACTACCTCAAGCACAAATGCAAGGAAATGGGCCTTGAAGATCTAATTGTGCGACTGAGGATCGAAGAGGACAATCGGAAGACCGATGTCAAGATGAACAAGTCATCTATGGAGGCAAAAGCAAATCTCATCGAGTCAAGCAACAACAAAAAGCGGAAATTTAACGGGAAGAAGCAAGACTCGAAGAATCAAAAGAAGATCAAAGGAGAATGCTACAACTGCGGTAAATTCGGGCATATGGCGAAAAATTGCCGCAAACCAAAGAAGGACAAGAAGAGAGATCAAGCAAATGTTATCGAGAATAAGTATGTTCCCGTCGATTTGTCCAGTCTTGATCTGTGTGCAGTTGTAGATGAAATCAATATGGTTGGAATCCCAGTCGGATGGTGGGTGGACACCGGCGCTACTAAACATATTTGTGCCGATAATACCATGTTCTCCTCATATGAGCCCGTCACTGAAGAAAGAAAATTGTACATGGGAAACTCCGCTGCCTCAAATGTTGTCGGAACTGGAGAAGTTATACTCAAGATGACGTCGGGATTGAAATTGACGCTCAAGAATGTGCTACATGTTCCAGACATCCGTAAGAATCTTGTGTCTGGCTCAGCATTGAGCAAAGCCGGATTTAGGCTAGTGTTTGAAGCGGATAAAGTTGTAATAACTAAAAATGGTCACTTTATCGGAAAAGGCTATATAGATAACGGCCTTTTCAAACTGAATGCTATCAATGTACGTGGTGGAAATGAAATAAACGATAAAGTTGTTTATTTGGTTGAGTCTCCTAATTTATGGCATGATAGATTAGGACATGCAAATCTAAATATACTACGTCGTTTAGTACATTTAGATTTATTGCCAAAAATGACTTTCGATCAACACAAAAGGTGTGAATATGTGTTGAAGCAAAAATGGCAAAATCTCCTTTTCATTCAGTGGAAAGATCGACAGAACCTCTTGAATTGATTCACACCGATCTGTGCGATTTAAAACTTGTGCAAACAAGAGGTGGAAAGAATTATTTCATAACTTTTATAGATGATTGCACAAGATTTTGTTATGTGTATCATTTGAGAAGCAAAGACGAAGCATTCGAAGCTTTCAAAACATACAAAACAGAAGTTGAAAATAAACTCAACACCAAAATCAAAATGATTCGAAGTGATCGAGGTGGTGAATATGTTGCACCTTTTGAAGAATATTATCGTGAAAATGGCATTATTCACCAAACGACTGCACCTTATGCACCCCAATCGAATGGTGTTGCCGAACGAAAGAATAGAACATTGAAGGAAATGATGAATGATATGTTGATAAGCTCGGGCCTATCACTTAACATATGGGGAGAAGCTATTCTTTCGGCCAATAAAATTCTGAATAAATTACCCAAAAAGAAGCAAGATAAAACTCCATATGAATTATGGAAAGGAAGGAAGCCGTCCTATAAATACTTAAAAGTGTGGAGGTGCTTAGCAAAAGTTGAAGTACCGAAACCCAAGCAAGTAAAAATAGGACCAAAAACGGTTGATTGCATTTTCATAGGATATGCAAATAATAGTAGTGCATACCGATTTTTGGTACACAAATCGGAAGTACCCGATATAAATGAGGGAATGATTATAGAATCAAGAAATGCCATATTTTTTGAAACTATATTCCCTAAGAAAGAAAAGAATGAAATAAGTCCGAAAAAGAGGATTTATGATGAAATCTCGCCAAATAGTAATGGACCAACACCGGAACCAAGGCGAGGAAAAAGAATAAAAACTGCAAAAACCTTTGGTCCGGATTTTGTAGTCTATTCTTTAGAAGACGAACCAAATACAATCAAGGAAGCATTGTCTGGTTCCGATGCCGATCTATGGCAAGAAGCTATTAATAGTGAAATCGAGTCAATCTTGAACAATCACACTTGGCACATTGTTGATCTTCCTCCGGGAAATAAACTTTTAGGTTGCAAGTGGATTCTCAAGAAGAAATACAAATGTGATAAATCTATTGACAAATACAAGGCACGTTTGGTAGCCAAAGGATACAAACAAAAGGAAGGGTATGATTACTTTGATACATACTCACCAGTTACTCGGATTACATCCATTAGAATGCTACTTGCAATAGCAGCATTGTACAATCTTGAGATACACCAAATGGATGTAAAAATGGCCTTTCTAAATGGAGATTTAGAAGATGAAATTTATATGGAACAACCCGAAGGGTTCGTGGTTCCCGGCCAAGAAAACAAAGTTTGTAAACTTGTTAAGTCTTTATACGAACTTAATCAAGCACCCAAACAATGGCATGAGAAATTTGACCAAGTAATGATGTCAAATGGTTTCAAGATCAATGAATGCGATAAATGTGTGTACATCAAAGGTACATCTGACAATTTTGTCATTGTGTGTCTATACATTGATGATATGCTAATTATGGGTAGCAACAATAAAATCATCATAGGCACTAAGGAAATGTTAAAGAAGAACTTCGACATGAAGGATATGGGATTACCCGATGTGATTCTAGGAATCAAGATCTCCAGAACACCCGATGGAATAGTCTTATCACAATCTCACTATGTTGAGAATGTACTTAAGAAATTCAAGGCATACGATCTACCTCCGGCTAAGACACCTGTTGACTTAAGTTTACACTTAGCCAAAAAATCGAGGAGAACCCATATCACAAACAGAATATGCTAGGATAATTGGAAGCCTAATGTACTTAGCAAATTGTACAAGGCCAGACATAGCATATTCTATTAGTAAACTGAGTCGGTTTACGAGTAATCCCGGAAAGGATCATTGGACCGTATTGACAAGAGTGTTGAGATACTTAAAACACACTGTCAATCATGGTATACACTATTCGAGATATCCAGCTGTTTTGGAAGGATATTGTGATGCCAACTGGATATCCGATACTAAAGACTCTAAATCCACAAGCGGTTATGTATTTACCATTGGTGGAGGAGCAATATCATGGAAATCTTCTAAGCAAACATGCATAGCCCGATCTATAATGGAATCGGAGTTTTTTGCTTTAGACAAAGCCGGCGAAGAAGCAGAATGGTTAAGAAACTTCTTAGAAGATATTTCTTGTTGGGAAAAACCTTTGCCTCCCGTTATGATACATTGTGATAGCATGATAGCCATAGGGAGGGCAAAGAACAGTATATATAATGGTAAGTCTCGACATATTCGTCGAAAACACAATACCATTAGACAATTGATCACTACAGGAATAATGTGCATTGACTATGTAAAGTCAAAAGACAATATAGCGGATCCATTTACGAAAGGTATTAACCGTGATCAATTATATAATGCAGCAAGGGGAATGGGATTGAAATCCACACATTGAGAATTTTCATAATGGTAACTCAACCAGGATGATTGGAGATTCCAAGAACTTGGTTCAATGAGACAACTAAGTTGTGAAAGTTCAAGTTAAAGTACTTGAAAATTTATTCTCGTAGCTGTTCAAGTGCAAGCCTGCAGTTTGTGGTAAAGGGTAAGCTTTTTAAAGCTTTTAATGATTCCTATAGCCTTTTATAGGTGGAGTATGGCAGGATACTCTTCATAGGAGGTCACCTATATAAGTGAAGAAGTAAGGCCGCTTCATAAAATTAGTAACACTTATGAATCCAGGAAATGGTCCAAGGCCAAAATGGACACAACGTGAGAACGAAAGATATTAGATCTATTATTGTGTGTATGTTATTGTCTTGGTTTACACAAAAGTTGACCGGTTCAAGACATCACGTTCACCGAGCAACGAGTAAATCCGATAGCATTACACTAAGGAAGGTTCAAGGCTAACTACCACCTATCCTGAAGCAATAATAGGTCGTCGGGACTTAGTGCATATTGCATTTGCATTAATCATCATTCATGTGGGGGATTGTTGGAAAAATAGCTTAATTAATACCATAATTAATTATGGTAATTAATGACATTAAATGGTATATTTGGAATCTACATTTTGTGTAGATTAATTTGGTGTATTTACTTGTTCAATTTCATTAAGAAATGAATGAGTAATTAATGCACAAAGTTAAGCCATTTAGTAGTTGGGAATGTGGTGTGGAATCCCATCCCACACTGGAGAAGCAAGGAAAAGTTGAGCTATTAATAAAGGACTTTCCATCATAAAGGAGCAATCAAGTGTGCTCCATTATGATTCACCCTAGTTGCTTTAATTAATTTTTAAGACTAAAATCCGAATCCTACGAGGAAGGTGCAAAGCACCTTTCGAGTCCGAGTCCGAGCACGTGCCCGTGCACGTCGCACTTATCGCAACGGGTGCTTTGTACGAAGCGCAATTTGCACTTTACAACAACAGATTCAGCTACAATTTTTTTGGGGTGTGTGCGTGTGTTTGTGTGTGATGAATTTTGTGGTAGCTTGGGTTGTACTACTGATATGATGCCGTTTTGGTGTAAAGAAACGGTACATATCTACTGAATATAAATTGTTTCTCTCTACTTCTAAAACATATTTTTTGTATCCTCCCGTGTGATGTAATCATTCATTCATTCCCCAAATTTGGAATCTTGTACTAAATTCTCTGGTGTGGATGATAGGTCTGTGCGTGTTGAATATTAAATTTCAAACATAATTCCCGGGGTCAAAACTAGTACGTTTTACGTATCGTATATAATAATCTAGAAACTATATTTTTTTTTTTTTTTTTGTATGAATGTTAAATTTTATTCAACAAAAAAATCTGGGTACAAAATTGCAACCTTTTACAGAGTAAACAAAAGATTAGCTAATTGTTTTTAAATAAACATGGCCATTTAAGAATGGGATCCTATCCATTCACAATAAGCATCCCGTAGCTTATTTGGGTAGAGACGACGGTAGGACATGATCCGATTACGAACCAATCGGTCAATACTTTTGATGTGATGATCTAATGGAAGAGGAGCTGCACCATGTCGCCGATTGTTTCTTTCTTGCCATAGTGTATAAACAGATGCCTGTAACACATATCGCAATAGGAATTTTTTAGTTGTTGTGAAATTGCCATCGTTGAGGAGGTCTAGGATTGTGGAGAAAGAAGTGGTGAAACGATGACCAAGGAGCTTCCGAGTAAGAGTAACCCAGACATGAGAACCGAAGCTACAACTGAAGAATAGGTGGTCGCGAGATTCTAGTGGTACCTGACAGAAAGCACAAGAGGCTGCGACTCCTGAGTTCCAGTTTAACATACGATCACCTGTTGAGAGGCGATTGTGAATCGATAACCACAGAATGAAGGAGTACTTCGGAGTTGAGCTCGAGAACCAGATCGCCTTGTGCCGCTTGTTCAAATTCCCCTCTTAGGACTTGTGCCCATGTTGCGGGGTGGAGAAATTTGGTTTGTACCTGCCATCCGCATTTCGCCATAGAGCCACATCTTCATTTAAAGGGTCGGGAATACCGAGAGTATTCACTCCGTCTCGACTCGGTTTAGAATTGTAACTCGGTGACGTCGCCGACGACGCGTTGTTTGAGCAAAGAGCAACCGATGCTTCAGCACTTATCCCTAGATCGATGAAGCCTCTATCTCCGAGAATGTCATGCAATGGGCCCATGAAGCTCCAATTGTCATACCAAAAAGATGTTTCCTGTCCGCTGCGAATTTCCATCTTATGATAGGTCTTTGCTTCCTGGCGATACTTTAGGAGCTTCTGCCACATCCATGAACCTGAGGTGCGATTTTCTTTTACTGACCAGAACGAAGCAGAGCGAATTAGTTCTCGATGGATCCAGTTAACCCATAGAGAATTCTTCCTGGACACAATCCTCCAAATCAGTTTATAGCAACAAACTTTATTAACCTCTACAATGGATTTCAATCCCAATCCACCCTCCTGCTTTGGCTTACACACGTCTGACCATCTGATTTTTGCTTTACGTGGGTTTAAGTCCGGTCCTGACCACAAGAAAGCCGAACAGATCTTTTCTATTTCTGTTACACAAGCGCGAGGAAGCCTAAATGCAGCAATCCAAAAATTAGTGAGGCTGGCAATTACCGATTGAAGAAGTTGTAGTCTACCTCCATACGACAAGAAGCGGTGTTTCCAGGAACTGATCCGCATTCGTATCTTCTCGATTAGTGGCATACAATCTGATAGGGACATGCGCTTGGTCAGGAGAGGTAACCCGAGATAGCGAACAGGAAGAGATCCATACTCAAAAGGGAAACGGGCAGTTATAGCAGCTCGCAAGGTGGCAGATTGACCCGCCAAGAAAATAGTTGTTTTTTCGAGACTGATCCGAAGCCCAGAGATAGCAGCGAACTCTGTGAAGATATTCAATATTCCCTCAATTGATCTTAGTGTGCCGTCAGAGAAGACAATTATGTCGTCCGCAAAACATAGATGTGTAATCTTGAGATTTTTACACCCCGGATGATAAGGAATAACTCTATTCTCTGCAGATTTGTCCAACATAGTAGATAGCACATTCATACAAGTGACGAACAAGTATGGAGATAGTGAGCAACCTTGGCGTAAACCTCTTCGACTGTTGAAATAACCAGATAGTTCACCATTGACCTGTGTCGAAAAAGAAGCCGTTGTGACACACAATTTAATCCAGTGAATAAACTGCTCAGGGAGATGCAAAGCCGAGAGAAGATTTTGCAAGAAAGGCCATTGAACCGAATCAAAAGCTTTGGAGATATCAATCTTCATTGCGCAGCGAGGTGAGATTGCTTCTTTATGATAATCCTTAACCAACTCTGTAGCAAGAAGCAAATTCTCCATTAGTAGTCGGTCTTTGATAAAAGCTGACTGGTTTGGTGCAATAAAGTCCGGGAGAATTTTCTTGAAACGGTTTGCGACGATCTTTGATATAGTCTTGTATAGCACATTGCAACAAGATATTGGCCGGTAGTCTTTCATTTCTTTTGCATCAGTTCTTTTCGGGATAAGCGTTAATATCGTAGAGTTAATGCCCTTCGGCAAGAAACCATATTGAAAGAATGACTGTACTGCACATGTGAAATCCGCTCCGACAATAGACCACGAAGACTTGAAAAATTCAACTGTGAAACCGTCCGGACCAGGCGATTTATTTGAAGGCATAGCGAAGAGAGTCGATTTGACCTCTGTACTGGAGACAGTGGCTGTGAGGAGTTCTTGCTGCTGGACTGAGCATCGAAAAGGCAGCAGCTCTTGCAACCTTTCAACTGAGCAACCGAGAAAATCATCTGGTTGGTGATTGAGCAATTCCGAGAAAAAACGTGTGGCCTCACCTTTGATGTCAGCTGTACTTGTGAGAGAGATCCCTTGCGGATTGAGGATCTCGTATATTGCATTATTTGTTTGCCTCTCCTTAACACTGTTATGAAAGTATTTATTGTTCCTATCTCCCACTTGCAGCCAGTGTAATTTTGACTTTTGCTTCAAAAACCGCTCCTCAAGATCAGAAACTTTCTCCCAACGGTTGAATGCTAATGATTCGTCTGCTAAAGCTTCTGTTGATGTATTCGAGAAAGAGAGAAGTTGTTTTGCACAGAGGTCTTCATATGCCTCAGCTGCTCTACGAGAGATGTTTGCTAGTTTTTCACGGCTTAGTTCTCTAAGCATAGGTTTGAGGAGCTTTAGTTTCTTGGAGAGGCGGAAGAGAGCAGACGTAGAATGATATAGAGGCGTTGTTTCACGCCAGTAGGCCTCTAGTTTTGGCAGAAACTCTGGTTGTAAAGCAATAGCATTCGTGAACTTGAAAGGGCCCTTTGGCTTTTGCAAATCAGATCGTAAATATATTTACCTGCTTTAACCATGCTTCTTGGAAATGCTGAAGTAAGTTCATGATAAATTTCTCTGGTATCCTGTGCTTGATTGGTTTTTCCCCCTTTCTTTCGGTCTATTTTGTAGTTCTTTTGAATTTGCCGAGTTGCAAATGAAGTTCTGCTAGTTGATTGGCCAATGGGATTTCAGACGTCATTTTTGGTTTGTCTTGCCATTTTCCCTGCAATTATGGCACAGATATCGGAAGAGGCAGGAGTTATCATCGACACGAGCACAATTGCTGCAGAAACAGATGCTAATTATATGTGTGCCACCATCAACTGGTGGCCTCATGATAAGTGTAACTACAACAGATGCCCTTGGGGGTCGTCATCTGTGATACATCTTGTAAGAATATTGAAGCAGAGTATAATTTATTTTCCGAACTGGTAACACTTGAGGTATCAACTACATTTTTTATTTATTCCTTTTCCGCAGAACTTATCTCAGCCTTTTCTAATCAATGCCATTAAAGGTTTGTGTTTCCTGTTTTATATCTACCCCTATTCTTACATCTCCATATTACATCCTCAATGTGATGTCTTACTCCATTTAGTTGCACAACAGCTTTCACGAATTTGCGAATTAGAGTTGGTGGTTCTTTGCAAGACCAAGTACTATATGACGTGGGGAATTTATCGTCTCCTTGCAGCCAATTTAAGAAGGAGAAGGGTGGGTTGTTTGGATTTTCAAATGGATGTTTACATATGAAGAGGTGGGATGAGCTGAATAACTTTTTCAACAATACAGGGTAAAAATCCAATTTATTTTGTTGGTTTAAGCTTAATGTTTGCATGAGTCTGTGTATGAATGTATGTGTCTGTATGTACACATATGTGCAGGAGCAGAACTGTGTCGTCGCATCACTACTGCGATTTGTGAGAACATAGTGGACACGTGGAGACGCCACCTAAAACTGCACATGACATGTTAGAATGATATGACACTACAAGCTAATATTAATTCATTTTTATGGTAAAAAAAAAAAAACTTGAACTTCAAATCCCATTTTCGTATTGATTTTTTTTCCGAATAATAAGCTATATTAGTTTTTTTTTCTTTTTACCACAAATAAAGAAAATCCTCTTCGAAAAAAGCCAAATGCAAGCATCCTCACTCATGATTCTAAAAAACGCTAGGCGCTAGGCGTTCGGATTGCTAACGCCAGCCTTAAGATTACGGAGATTAATCGGATTAATCTGACAGCGCCTGTAAGATTAATTGGGGATTAATCGGATTAGGCGATTTATATTTTTATTATTATTTTAATTATTTTCGTATGTAAAAAATTATATATATGTAAATAATTAAAAATAATTAAAATTTAATCATTTAAAAGATATATAATCAATTATATATTATATTTAAAATATTGATATAGATATAAGGGAATCTATAATATCCATAATATCTCGCTTAGGAATTTATAGTCTTATTAGAATAAAACAAAAATTAATAAGTATAACCGCCTGCATTCGCCTAATCGTCCATCTAGCTACGAAATTTAAAATATTGATATAGCTATAAAGTAGTCCATAATCCATAAGATCTTAAATTCTTTGCCCTCATCCACAAATTTCAGACGACTGATTAATCCCCCAAATGCCCAGTACAAACGCCTAGGCCATAATCGAAACGGTAGAGGACCCTAGAGATTAATCGGAGGATTAATTGGTCTATGCGGGAATGTTTAGAACACTGTCCGCACTATAAAGTATAATTAGTATAAGCCTCTTACTTCAATAATGAAATCTGTCCTCATCGATAATGGAAAAGATACCAACCCACAACACCTGACCAAGAAAGGATCGCCAGATCTAGAACGCAGTTAGTGGTTGGAAATCAAAAGGGAGATTGTATAATGGTCATAAACTTTGTTTTCTTGAATGGTGGTTGAGGTCTCTGGATGAAGTGATTTACGAGCCAAGTTTTGCTTAAATCGGAAGTATTTGCTATAGTTTCACTGCATAGAGATTCATGAACTGTTTCTGTTGTTCACCTTGTTGAGAGAGGTTCTGGTGGTGTGCATTCTGAGTAAAAAAAGATGATCTCTTTGATGAATTACCAATATCTTTGTAGAAGATTGTATGAATTGGACTAACTAGCAGGCCCATTTAACCTAGAAAAAGGAAGAGTAATGGTTTGGCATGTGATCTATCGATTAAGCTGAGTTTTCCATATGTGAATTTGTTGGACTTATAATCTCAACATCTAGGTTATGATACTCATTATAACCTTTGTACTTTTTTATTCTGTCCTACTTGTATATGTATCTAGATGTGGCCTGGATCCAATAACTTCAACAAGGTCTTTGTTCTTTATCATTGCCATTGGCTACCTTCTTGAGTGATTTACAGGCCGAGTTTGCCATATTCTAAATTGTTTATTTTTGCATGGGACGTTACGATTTCCATGTTGGCTAATATTATCCTGCTCGGCTATATGCATTTACACACGCTTAATGTTAAACTTTAAACCGTTGAATCATAAGACCTATACAACTCCAAGAAGTGTTGTGTAGTATTTGGTTTTGCAGAGCTTGTGTGACTTTTGGCTACGCCTTGCAGTGTTATTTTGACATTTGGGCTTAATGCTTTACGTGGGAGGCACCGCACTAAGCAATCAGTCTGGGTAGGAGATTGGAATCCCAGCAATGCTCGTGATTTCGAATACACTCTATCCAAGGGATACCACGTCGACTCTTGGGAATTTGGTCTAAATTTATTGTAATTAATTCTTTTATTTTTATTTGTCAACACTGATAGAGTAAATTCATTTCTCAATTGCTTTTGGCAGGTAATGAGTTATGTGGCAAGGGAGTTTGTGCTAGTGTTGGTGCTGAACAATATGGAAATGATGCTATCCGACTCAATGTTATGATTGATGAAATGTATACAAATTTCCAGCCAAGACTATTAGCACCAGGAGGATTCTATGACAAGACGTGGTTTAATAAGCTTCTCCAAGTCTCAGGCCCACACGTTGTCGATGTCATATCGCATCATATGTATACGTTGGGTCCAGGTGGGTTTTTATTTTGCAGCTCAAGTAGTTTTATTTAATTTTTGACAAGCCATGGCTTAGACTGCAAGGTTTCTGTGTTGAAAAGCCTTCTAGTTTTTAGTGTTAGAAAAATGAATTTTGAGAATTATTGATTTTCGTGTGAAGAATGAGGTTATGTTTTGATGAGTAGTTTTTTGAAAAAAAAAAGTTGTGTAGATAATTAGTGGTAGATCCATTTTTATTATTTTAATTTAAATAAATAATAAAAATTTATAAGATGGTAGGGGGTGTTGGGTCCCTTTAGAAAGGTATATAATCTAAAATATACAGTAGATAGTGGTGGTACCAGTGGGTCCCACATATAAAAAGATGGGGTAGTGATTTTAAAATGGAAAATTGAAAATGATTTTTTGGAAAAACTTATAATAATGATTTTATTTTTATGAATAGTTGGAAAATGAAAAAATGGTGACTGAAAACATGTCCAAAGATGACCTTTAATTGCCTATGGATTGTTCCATTTCCGTTTCATTGCAAACAACTTATAACGTTATGAGTATATCTCAATTATATTGCCAAAGCTTGTTCTTCTATTTCTTACCTCAGCGAAAATATAACTTTACCTTTGTCCTACGGTAGGATAATAATAGACAGTTGCCCAGAACTAATGTTGATAATGTCAAGTGTTTCATTGGCTTATTTGAACCTTTGGAAAGACAAGTTATTTGCCAGGTGCTCATACATGTCCTCTCCCTCCCTCCCTCCCTCCACCCCCACCCCCTCCCCCTCCCCTGACCCCTCTACTCTTATGATAAATGATTACCAGCTCACCTCCCCCCCCCCCCTTCCCTCCCTCCCTCCCTCCACACTTTGAGCCCTCAGTTAGTTTAAGTGAGGCTGAGCCAAGTACGCTTGAAAGGTCCTTGCAAGTTTGACACTTCCTAAATAATCCGTTTGAATAGATTTCAACCTGAACATGATTACATACATAAAACCTCCTATGATATGATGGAAGATATTAGCTTGTTCTCTATATATTAAAAGAAAATAAATGTCTATGATAGTGCGTGATGGCACTAATCTCGGTAACCTGTCTTCATGTCTTCATGTTACACAGGAAATGACCGCAATATCATGAATAAAATCCTAAATCCCGATCACTTGAATAAAGCATTATCCATATTCAGCAATATTACTTCAACCATTCAATCAAACTGTCCTTGGGCTTCCCCTTGGGTTGGTGAATCAGGAGGTGCCTTTAATAGTGGTGGTCAAGGCATATCTAACGCATTTGTGAACAGCTTTTGGTTAATCTTCCACTTAGATCCATTTCTATTTAGGGTTAATTACAAAAACTACCCTTAAATCTACTATAATTTTGTAAAAAAAAGAAAAGCACTTCTCTCTTAAAATTATAAGTTTATAACTACTCCCTTGATGTTTGTATTTACCTTACCAGTATCCCGTCTTGAGGGTGCACTACATAAGACATAAACAAATGTCTTGGGGTAATTGTAATTTTTTAAAAGATAATAGGGGTTTTTTGTACTTAGGCTAGACCTAGGGGTAGTTTTTGTTTTGTCGATATCAAACACTCGTGCTGACCACAAATATTTTTACTTCTTTTCCTGCCCGGCTCAAAGTTTTAATTCATCTGTTATATGCCTGGAATGTAGGTACCTGGATCAACTTGGAATGGCGGCTAAGTATAATACCCGAGTATATTGCAGGCAGACCTTGATTGGCGGATTTTATGGTCTCCTAAATAAAACTACATTTGTCCCCAACCCTGATTATTACAGGTACGACAATGACTCTGGTATTAGCTTCCCTTTTGCTTTTTTGCTATTGACATAGTTATCCGTCATTCTAGTTTCTTTCTACTTTAGAGTTTGCAGCTTATTTACTTGAACTGTTGTATCCCTATCTCATCTAATGTCTGTGGCCATATAGCGCGCTTCTGTGGCATCGACTTATGAGAAAAGGAGTAATTGCTGTTAACAGCACCTCGTCATCAAATTTGCAAGTTTATGCTCATTGTGCAAAAGAAAGAGTAAGAGCCCACATAATATTGCCGTTAGATCGCATGCAGTCTTTTGTTTTTATTTTGGGATAATGCAAATGCTACCATATATGGAGTCTAACGTAATTACCAAAAAAAAAAAAAAAATACAGTATCCCATTGACATGTATTTCTAATTTACAGATAGCACACCTGCTAAGGGGGTAATATATAAAACAGATGCAAACCTTAAGGGGTGTTTGTAATACCTTAGAGGCTTGTTTGCTATGTTTGATTAAGGTGTATAATATATCTAATACACCTTTATATCTTGTTTGGTATAAAGTATAGGGCCCTTGATAAAATTTGGGTCCGTATAAATAATACTGATTTTTGGTATTACGTATCCCACCTAAGAGGTGGTATTATGTTATATTAAACAATACTACAACTAATAAATTCAATAAACTACCATGATATCTATATTTTACAGACAATTTAATACATCGTAATATTAATTTCTTATACTGTATAAGAAATCCCAGTCAATCTTATTAAGCTTTATCACATACAACTTAGCAAACGAGTCCCACGGGTATTTGTAATTTGGAGATAACTATTTTTTCTGTAATTAGTCTACATCTGCAAAGTTAGATTTTGTAGTTATCATTTTCATTCAAGGATAACCACAAAAAAAAAAAGAAACAAAAAACCCCGTGAGGTTTCTGGTTTACAAAAATCCCAAACTATGTTCACAGAAGACCCCTTCAAGTTTGATTTGTTCTTATATCTTCCCCTTCATAAAAATATTTCAGAAACCCCCTTTCACTCACAAAAAAGTATATATATATATACACACACGATATGGTTCAAGGGTGAACTTGGTCCTCGTGTGAGAACCACACTTATCCATTAGATCAATCAATAAGGAGGGTCCAAATTTTGCCATATCATCACTTATAAATGGCATGTGGATGACATTAATTAAGGAGTAGGGTAACTTTTTCCCTTCGTAAATAAATTGTTTCGATTTAAAATATAATAACTTATTCATTTATTATCCATTTAAAATAAAAAATATATCAGATTAATCGTCTTTTCATGATCTATAATATAAGATGCATATTACATACCTAAAAATATAAAAAAACAAAAAAAGCAGTGCATTTGTACACTATGAAGCCGTGCATTTGTATATTCTTATAAAATAAGCACGTGATAGTCCGCATTCAAAGTATCATAATTCTCTCCATACTTAATATTTTTTAGTGCCTTTCTTTTGTTGGGAATTAGAAGCCCATGGCTTTCCAATGATATATGGCATAACTCCTAATTCATAAGCAGTTTATTTTTTGAAGTTGACGTTTTGAGGAGGAATTTTCGTGCAAATTTTGAAGCAGAAGGGGTACTTTGTAGGCTATGAAGCACTGCAGTTATACACTATGGAGCATTGTATTTGTACATTAAAGCAGTGTAGTTATAAGCTAAAAAGCAATATGTTATAAGTCAAATTTTGAAGCAGAAACAGTACTTTGTACACTATGAAGCAATGTATTTATGCACTATGAAGCAGTAGTACACTATGAAACAACCCATTTATATATTCTTATAAAATAAGCATCTTGACAGTTTCCATTCAATGCATCATAACTCTCCTTATCTAATATTTTTTAGTGTCGTTTTTTTTTTGTTGGAAACTAGACTAATGGATTTCCAACGGTATATGGCACGACTCCTAATTCATATCTAATGACAGGAGTTTATTCATTGAAGTTGACGGTTTTATTAGGTATTTGTGTTAATTTTGAAGCAGAAGAAGTATATTGTACACTATGAAACAGTGCATTTATACACTGTGAAGCAATGCATTTACACTATGGAGCAGTGTATTTATATATTCTATGAAGCAGTGCATATCTCTCTACAATTCACACTGCTTTTATTATTACAATACATTGCTTTTTTGTTTTTATATTTTTAGGTATGCAATATGCATCTTAAATTATAGATCATTGATATATTTTTTATTTAAAATGGGTAATAAATGAATAAGTTATTGTATTCTAAATGGGAATAATTGATTTATGAAGGGACAAAATTACTCCTCCTTAATTATTGCCATTCACACTCCCCATCTCCTATGATGCAACAACAACATTACCCCAATGCCTCAATGGTTCCCGCAAAAAGCGAGGTAAGGGGGGATCGGATTTACGCAACCTTACCCATGTCTTAACACAGAGGCTGTTTCCGGATTATCCAAAATGAAAATTGCATCGAGAATTGCATAGAATGACTAGTACTTCATGAGAAAAAGAAGTGCAGCCATTTTAGTGAGTCATTTTGTTTTATTCCATTATAATCCAGAACTAAAAAATAAGGAGTCTTTGGCTCCATTAGAAACAATGGAAATTCCCCATCCGCTATGCTGATGTGGCAAAATCTGGACCCTTTTTATTTCATCATTTAATGGCTCAGATTGATTCTTAGTTCTCACACCAGGAAAGGTTCTCACCGGAATCAATCCATATATATATAGTGGTAGGGCTGGACGGTTCGGTTCTTAGCAAAACTCCTGAGGAACCGTTACTAAATAGCCGGTTCCTTTTTCTTTTTCTTTTTGAGGAACCAAAGTGGAACCAAGCCTAGTGAAATTGGTTCGGTTATCCAAAGAACTGAAAAAAATAAAATAAATCACTAAGAATCAAAAATATAAATCAAGAACCGAATTGCAACTCAAGAACCCAAAAAGTGGCATGAAGAAAATAGGAGAGAAGAGAATTTAATATGTAATTTATGTTTATTTTATTTTTAGTATATATAAGTTTTTTAATTTATATATTATCCTCCCAAATGCCGAAAATATTCACACACAAAAACTAATTGCAACTCAAGAACTAAAAAAAATGGCATGAAGAAAAGAGGAGCAAGGAGAATTTAAAATATAATTTATATTTATTTATCTTTATATATATAATACATATTTTATATAATTTTTGGTTTTGGTTGTCGATGTACAGAAATCTGGAATCTAGAACCGAAATTCTTCAAAATAACCGAACCGGAACCAAGAATTGAAATTTAGAAACAAATCGGAACTGAATAGCTCGGTTCTGGTTTGGATCGGAGGTTGTTTCGGTTTCCTGATTGAAAGTCCCAGCCCAAATTACAACTACCCCGGATTTAAGACAAAATCAAACCTCAAGGCTCTTTTGTATAATTTTTGGAAGTTCTCCATTTTCGTACATACTTCAAACAGCAGAGGTCGTTTTTGTAATTGTCCTTTTTATTTATTGCTCTATCCTCTGGAGTACTGAGTCCTGAATTTATTATCTTTTTGTCTCGCAAATTCATCTCTAGAATATCGTTCTTTTTTCCGGCAGGCATAACCATGCTTCTGATCAATTTAAGCAACCAGACTACATATAATGTCGAAGTTCAGTCCAAGATCATTGCTGAACTGTCTGTGAAAAATAATACTGGCACCAATAAAAAGTTTTTTGCAGATGGACTAAAAAAGTGAGTCTCATGGATCGAGAACAAAGCATCGGACGAAAAATTGTCTCGAGAGGAGTATCACTTTGTTGGTATAAAATCGGATATTTGCGTCGTTTTGTGCGGAAGCGTAAATAAATTGTGGAAAATAAATCACACAAGGATTTATAAAGGTTCGGCTATTAACGAAGCCTACGTCCTCTCTCGATGTATCTTTTTCTTTAGGATCAAGATCAAAACCTCTACGCCTCTCTTCTATCGGTCGAGGGATTACCGTTACAGGCTCGTCTTCTATCGGTCCGAGTAAAACCATTTTTCCTTTTCTATTGGATAAGTAATCAACCACTCTATCTTTCTATGGGTACTAGATAAACCTCACTTAGATATCGATTGCGATTCTAACAATGCCGGATACTTGATCCTAATAACATCGAATCCAATTGTATCTTTTCTTTTACCTCTCGTGTATAATGTTGAATGTATAAACACTCAAATTAACAATATAAGCTCAATATTACAACAACAATGTAAGTATATGATTCTCAGATGTATGACTCATTTGCTTGAAGTTGTTGTACTCAAACAATACCATAGGAATCGTATTTATAGGCATTTCCCACAAACTAGCCGTTGCTGCCAGTTGACTAGCTAGCGTGCGCTAGCTCTTCCTTCTTAGCGTGCGCTATCGCACATTTTTGCTTTAGCGTACGTAATGTCTTTCATGTAGCGTACGTTAATCATTTTATGTTTAGATCCGGTAGCTCATCGCCAGCGATTAGCGTGCGCTACCACTTCCTTTGTAGCGTGCGCTAATCCAATATATCCGTTGCATGACTTGTCAAAGTATCCGTTTGATATGCTGACATTGACCTGCTTTTCCCAACGTTCTGATTGATTAGAATTCAAACTGATATTTAGCGTGCGCTAAATATCATTCCTTGCGTGCGCTAGTACTGACTTCATTGCATGCGTCATTATGTGTTTGAATATCTTCACAACGGTAACAAGGCTCGATATCGTGCGTTAATGATCAACTGTAGCGTGCGCTATCTTGTCAGATGACTTCCCTTCAGGTAACTTCGAACTTGGCTGATATGCAGATTACTCCCCGTTAGCGTGCGCTAACATATAGGTCTTAGCGTGCGCTAGACATGCATTTTGTTCAGCTTTTTGCGTCTTCGTTTGCTTCGCCGTTTTGCTTCGCTTTGATGTTGTTTTGTTGTTTAGCAACTTTAATCATCAAAACACAAATTAAATAATGTGTGGAATAAATATTCCAATAATCTCCCCCTTTTTGATGATTACAAAACAACAGTTGAATTAGATAAAATCTGTAAAAAAATAATAATATATGTATATGCATACGAATCAAAGTTTTCGGCTTTGATCGTTTCGTTAGTTTCTCCAATCCTTTTCTTTTTCTTCTTTTTCGACTTCTTCGTTTTTTCAATTCTTCAACTCCTTTGTTTTAACTCCCCCTTTTTGTGTGCTTTCTTTTTCTTTTCGACTTCTTCGATTTTTCTCATTTTTATCAATTCATCTCCTTCTCCCTCTTTTTGTCTTCATCAAAAAGTATAAAAATATAGAGTATATCAAATGGAATATAAATATGCATGATACCAATTTATGCATTAATAAACAAAAATACTCCCCCTGAAAGTATTATCTTCCCCCTTTTTAAAATATCAATTGTTAAAATTTATTTTTGGGGACCCAACCGATAGTTGGTTTTTGTTTTGAGACGTGAACGATATTTGAAATGTTTGTTCCTTTAGGAACCCAAATCTTTTTAATTTTTATCGTCCGTCTTGGGCTTTTGCAATTTGAAATGTGATGCCCAATTTTCAAACATTTTTCACATCGGGGTATTTTGAAATTGACGGACTCGTTTTTCGAACGTGGTTTGAATCCTAACCCCTCTTTATTTAGAGTATATTTTTGAACACATAACATTTGTTCAAATTTATCGTTGCCGCACGAGAATTTCTTTGTCAAAATTTTTAGTTCATCTTGAACTTTTAAAAGATCATTTTTTAAAATATTCTCATTTTCAATGCATTTCGAATGATCGATTTCAACAAATTTCCCTTTTTCAAGTATTTTGGAATTTTCAATTTCCAAAGTTTTATATTTAGACTTGAGGGATTTAGTTTCATTTAAAGCATTTTGATAGTCCGTATGTAATAACTCGAATGCTTCAAAGAGTTCGTCGTAGGAGTTACTTACTTGGCTTTCGACGTCGCTATCGTCGAATGAACTCCGGGCCATGAGCGCGAGATTATTTTGGTCAAGAAAATCTTCATTGGGATCTTCGTCGCTCCATGTTGCGATTAAAACCTCCTTGGGTTTTACACGGCAGTTCTTTGCAAAGTGGCCTGGTTTCCCACAAAGTCGACAAGTGTTGTCGAACTTTTTAGATTCGCCCGCTTGGATGTCCTTCTTTCTCCGGTTTAATAAGTGTTGGAACTTATTAATATTCTTGGCATAATATGCCATTTCTTCATCACTTTCGTCCACCTGGATTTCTTTTTTTTTTTCGACATTTTAGCCTTGAAGGCTATCGACCTCTCCTTCGGTTTCGGTTTGGCATTCCGAGATTTTAGAACAATCTCGTAGTTGATTAGACAACCAACGAGAGCACTAAAATCGAGAGTATTTAAATCTTTGGATTTCATTATTGCCGTAACCGTACCATCCCATTCTCGAGGTAGTGATCGGAGAATTTTCTTTACTTTCTCACTACTCGAAAGTGGTTTTTCGAAACATGCTAATCCATTGGTGATGACCGAAAATCGGTCGAGCATAATCGAGATGGATTCGTCGTCCTTCATTTGGAATAATTCATAATCGTGAAGGATCATGTTTATCTTCGTCTCTTTGACTTGAGACGTACCTTCGTGTGTTACCTCAAGCATTTTCCAGATTTCTTTGGCACTATCACACGATGATATCCGGTTGTGTTCTTCCGGATTTAAGGCACAATAAAGAAGTTGAGTTGCCTTACAATTGAAATGGTCGTTTTTCCAATCGGAGTCGTCATATTCTTCAAAAATTTTAAGCGTACCGTTGGAATTCGTTGGAATTTTTGGACCAAGACAAATCACTTTCCAAAGTTCGATGTCGTAAGCTCGAATGAATATCGACATCTTCTTCTTCCAAGTCATGAAGTTCGCGCCATCAAAAAATGGTGGTCGGTTGAGAGCAAGGCCTTCGACTGCAGAGATTTGAAACGCCATTTTGGATCTTCTCCTCGGATGTTAAGCTGCGTATTGGAGTACCGCTCCGATACCAATTGTTGGTATAAAATCGGATATTTGCGCCGTTTTGTGCGGAAGCGTAAATAAATTGCGGAAAATAAATCACACAAGGATTTATAGAGGTTCGGCTATTAACGAAGCCTACGTCCTCTCTCGATGTATCTTTTTCTTTAGGATCAAGATCAAAACCTCTACGCCTCTCTCCTATCGGTCGAGGGATTACCTGTTGGGATTCGGTGCCTAAAACGAAAGCCCAGCGGAAGCGGTAAAACGAAAATTAATTTGATCCGAATCCCTACGAGGATCGATCGAGCTACGTATATACGAATATCAAAAACCGAATTCACAAGAGATATAGAAACTTACCATTGTAGTCCGTTGATTAGATGGATAACCTTCTCTTGAGCTATTCCCCAAGCTCTTGAACGATCCAACGCCGAAAGCACCGCGTCTCTACTTGCCACGCGCCGGAGAAACAACCGGAACGACGATCACCTTGCTATCCTCCGAGGATACGGCTAGAGCTAATTGATGAAGCTATATATGTAAAGATTACTACACTGTAAGTGTTTTAATCTTACTCTCTCTATATGATTTTCTCTCAATTTTTCTCCAAGAAAAATGAAGAAGAAGTGAATGAAGAAGATGAAGATAATTGAGAAAATGGTTTTTCTCTCTCTCTCTCTCTCTCTCAATCTCACGTAGGAAGGCTTCCAAAAATTGAGTGAGTGAGATCAAAGTCCTCTTCCCCTTCTTATTCAACCCACATAAAATCAAAACATCACATGTGAGATTCCCCCATATAATGTATATGATGCTTGTCCCCTCAACACATGAGATTCCAAAACCATGATGGGGACAAGTCAATACACACACATGGTTATAAGTGGGGGCGGCCCATGCTAGAAAACGGACGAGTTCGGTTCGTTTCAGACTCCCGAGAGTCCAAACAGATAAACTCCTATTCCGTTCCGATGTATTTGTGTCGTTTAATTAATCCAATTAATTAAACATATCAAATACAAAATAACATAATTAATTTCTCCAAGAAATAATTATATTCATGAATTAAATTAATCACCCAGTAATATATTTAATTCATTATGCCGTAAATTAATTTATCCAATAAATCAATTTAGACATCCAATGTCCCAAATTAGATATCCAATATCTAATATTCATAATGAGAAAATTAGCTTTATTCATTCCGTCGTCAATCCTATTGCGCGACTCGGTAGGTCCGTCTCAGTCAGCAATGGGAGGAACCAAAGAGTAGTAGCACCACCTAGCCAGCCTGGTGGCCTACACTGTCTGGCGAGAACGAATGATTGGGATCATTCAAGAACCATTCTGTCGTGAATACCAGTATACGTATAAACCCTTCTTTCAAATGTCCCGATCAAGTTATAGGGTCACTGTGAGTCAAACCCTATCTGTACTTGACGCTATGCATGCGTTAATGCAAATCGAGATCATCGAGCTGTCGTGTATCTAATACAACTAGCTCCAATGCTTTGGCCAAAGACTTATGATCTCATCTGCCAATAACCGCATAGAACATATAACCCGCTCAATAACGGGAGAAAGAATTCTATCTTGGTATTCAGTAGGACCTGCTACTTGCCCGTCAAGATGCACGTCGAGGTTGACCCCGCCTTCCGGTTTACAGGGTCGAATTACTCTAATGAAAATCTTGACGTCACAAGCACATCCCTACTAAATCCTCAAGTCGAAGGTTCACGAATACCTATCACAACCTTTCGATTCCGTCATTGACTGTACCGGAGTGAAATCCGTGTGACGAATCGAGGGTGAGTCGGTTCGAGTATACTAATCCAATTAGCATACCTATAACGTGTGCTCCCACTAACCATTAGTGTTCGACAGGCACTCTCCATGTCAAAGAACACGTCATACAAGTCTTCACATAAACTTACCCAGTCAAGTTTCATCGACTTGCGAACGATTAAGTATTTGAGCTATAACCTTTCCAGTGCCGACCCCCTTATTGGAGTGGAACGTTTTGCTCTCAAATACACAGACTAGTTTCTATATGTTTATTTACGAGTCAGGAATGCCAGTAACTACCAGTAAATAAAGAACATTCATTTGCCTTATATAAATGGTTTACATAATTACAAGTACAATGCCCTCACTCAACAACCTCTGAGTGACATTCGAGGGCATACTCCTAACAATCTCCCACTTGCACTCAATGCCACACACTATGGTATCTAATACCCATGTTCTCCAGATGACGCTCCAAGCTAGTATGAGAAAGTGGCTTGGTCAGTGGATCGGCGACGTTGTCGGCCGAGTCTACTCTGTGCAGCACAATGTATCCCTTGCGAACAAATTCTCTTACGAGATGGTACTTCCTCTCAATATGTTTGGTGCTGTTGTGAAACCTCGGCTCCTTGGCCTGCGCTCTGACTCCGTCGTTGTCGCGATGCAGTAGAACAGGCACTCGGACATGGTATCACTTGAAGTTCTCCCAGAAACTTCTTAATCCAGAACCCTTCCTTGGAAGCCTCCGATGCTGCTTGTACTCAGCCTGACAGGAATCAGCAGTCGCGCTTTTCTTGGCACTACACCAAGATACTGCTCCTCCATTAAGAGTAAATATGTAGCCAGAAGTGGACATCGATTCGTCCTTCAGTCCTTGGAAGTCCGAATCAGTGAATCCCACCACATCCAATTCTCCACCACCATACATAAGAACCATATCTCTAGTTCTTCTCAAGTACTTGAGAACGTTCTTTCTGACGATCCAATGTTCCCTACAGGTTTGCACGAAACCTACTCACCACGCTTACAGCATGCGCGATGTCAGGTCTTGTACACAACATAGCATACATAAGGCTACCCACGGCCGAAGCATATGGTATATTACTCATTTCCTTGCGTTGTTCCTCACTTTGAGGACACATCTTCAAGGTGAGTTTTATTCCATGTTGCATTGGTAGGAATCCTCTTTTAGAATCATCCATTTAAATCGCTTTAAGATCTTATCTATATAGAGGGCTTGTGGTCCGACCTGCCGGATCTTCACCGACGGGATCATGACAAGAAACGATTCGAGGCTTTCCGAGGTAGAGGCGGCAATCGGCGTGATGACCGAGGAGCAGCACCAACTCCGCGGCGATCTGGAGACGTTCAGGCAGGGCACCGACACTAAGCTGGCTGAAATTCTGGCCGCCCTCGCGGCGCTGCAGGCGGCTACTGGGAGTGGGAATTGGCTTATACCAGGAGAGCCGACGACCGACCGCAAGGAGAAGGAATAGGCGACAGGCGGTGCGGCGGGCGCAGATTCCCCTGTACTGCCTGTGTTTGATGGAACCGACCCGAATGGATGGATAGCCGCGGCCCGAGCATGGTCGATATTCACGAGACGCCGGAAGGGCTACGGACACAGATGACGTTAGTAGCGATGGAGGGTACAACCCTCGGGTGGTTCCGTTGGCTTCGTTCGCGGCGGGGGAATTTTACATGGGATGAGTTCTGTCAAGCATTAGTCCGACGTTTTGATGTAAGGTACAAGGGCATCCCGTCATTTAACGTGCCGCATAAAACAATGGGTTCGATTGACGCCTATGTCGATGAGTTCATCCAATTGGCTAATCAAGTGCCGGGTTTACAGGAGGATCATTACCTCGGGTACTTTATAAACGGGCTGAGTGAATCAATCCGAGTTAATATGCGGGTTTGGGACCCACATGATTTGGAGGTAGCCATGCAAATGGCGCGTAATATCGAGGCGAAGTTATTATATGACAAGGGAGGGAGCCCAGAGCGCGGAGCGTACTCGCAGCCGCGGACGAATACCGCGGGGTTTCGGCCAAGCCAATCCGGTCGGATCGTTCGGAAACCCGCCATTCAAGCCGCGGATCGCGAGGCCGCGATTCGAAGGTCAATTAGCACGACCGAGCGGGCCGCACGGTCGGGCCCAAATGAGACGGTTGTCTCGTAGGAGTTCAACGATCTACGAACCAAGCGGTGTGTTTAGATGTCGGCGACCCTACCACCCGCTACACGAATGTCCGAGCAAGCAGTGAGGGTTATGTTGGTTGGAGAGGATGGTATGCCAGAGGCCCGAGCTAGTAGAAACAGAAGGGTTGGAAGAGGAGGATGGCGGCGAGCTGCGGGAGGCTGGAAGGGGAGGTCTGGGGTTTTATCCCTCTTATCCATGGCGGGGCTCACGGGCCACGATACCTTGCGGTTGGAGGGACAAGTGGGAGGTTGTGTGGTTTCGGCGTTGGTAGGCTGCGGCGCAAGCCACAATTTTATCTCAGACAAATTGGTGAGAAGGTTCTGATTGCAACCGGAGGCGGCCGGAAATTTTAAGGTGCGATTGGGGATGGTCATAAGCGAGAATTCCAGGAGTATGTAGGGAGCTGATAATGTCCTTTCCGAATATGAAGTTCGGGTGGATTGTTATGTATTTCCATTCGGCGGAGTAGACGTGATTACGGGAGTGGCATGGTTGAAGACGTTGGGTGAGGTTCGGTGTAAGCTGGCGTAAGATGACTATGTCGTTCGAGGTCGGAGCAAGGACCGTTTGCCTACGAGGGGTCCGTCCCTATACCGTGCCCCAACTAGTCTTCGTTCGCTAGTCAGGAAGAGGAGATAGAACTATGGCGGTTATACTCTGTGACAACAAAGGGCCGGAGGAGACAGTGGCAGAAGGGAAGCGAAAGCGGCGGAGGTTAGTCGGGTGTTAGCATGGTTCGGTGAGGTATTCGGCGATCCCAAGGGCTGCCCCCTGCCGAGCCACGGATCATCGAATCGAGCTTACGCCGGGCGAGGACCCGTGTCGATGCGGCCATGCGGTACGGGCATGCGCAAAAGGACGAAATAGAACATTTGGTGGCGGATATCTTTGTTAGCGGGGTGATACAACCGAGTTCGAGCCCATATTCGAGTCCGGTCTATTGGTGAAAAAGAAAGATGGTAGTTGGAGGTTACGCGTCGACTACCGTGAGCTAAATAAAGTAACGATTCACGACAAATATCCTATCTAGGTGATCCAGAAATGTTGGATGAATTGGCGGGCGGTGATTTTCGAAAATTGATCTACGGTCGGATACCATCGGATACGAGTGGTGCCGCGAGACGTAGACAAAGCGACATTTAAATGCACAGTAGCACTATGCATTCTTGGTGATGCCGTTCGGATGACCAACGCCCCACCCACATTCCAGTCCACCATGAATGATTTATTTCGGCCCTATTTGAGGAAGTTTGTCTTTGGTGTTTTTCGATGATATTCTAGTATATAGCCGATCCCAACAAGAACATATGGAGCAATTGGCTACGGTTACGCTATTTTGATGGAACATCAATTTAAGGCGAATAAGAAAAAGTGTGCGTTCGGGGTACGACAGGTGGAGTACCTCGGCCACATTATATCAACCAAGGGGGTGGCAATGGACCCAGGGAAGGTGAGCGCGGTGTTGGAGTGGCCCGTGCCGAAATCCGTGAAGGAGGTCCGGGGATTCCTCGGCTTGACCGGCTACTATCGCCGTTTTGTACGAGGGTATGGAATGTTAGCTCGCCCTTTGACGCAATTACTGAACAAAGACGCATCGGCCAGATTCGAATGGACCTCAGATGCGGAGAACGCGTTTTCGGCCTTGAAGGCGGCATTGACGGCAGCCCCGGTGTTGCGTATGCCCGACTTCCATCAACACTTCATTGTGGAATGCGACGCGTCAGGCACGGGTATCAGTGCCGTGCTCATGCAGGAAGAACGTCCGGTAGCATATTTCAGCAAGGCACTGGCCGACACCACGCTATCTAAATCAGCGTACGAACGAGAGTTAATGGCTCTGGTATTAGCCGCACAGCATTGGCGACCCTACCTCATTGGTCGTCGCTTCACCGTCCGCACGGACCACCACAACCTTAAATATCTAATGGCGCAACGGATTGGGACACCTGCACAGCAGGTATGGGTAGCAAAATTGATCGGATATGATTTTGAGGTGATATATAAACCAGGGCGCACGAACTCGGCGGCCGACACGCTGTCCCGGCGGAATACGGATGGGGAGTTAGCGGCGGTAAGTGGGCCGCTTTGGCCCGCCGTGGCGGAGGTACTAGAAGAACAGCGAAACGACGATTTCGTTAAGTCAGTGATTGTGGATCTACAACGGGATGTGAAGAGTCGACCAGGGTACACGATAGAGCAAGGGCGTTTGTTCTTTAAGGGACGTTTGGTTTTGCCGGAAAATTCTGAATGGATTCCCAAGCTTTTGTTTGAGTTCCACGATACGCCGGAAGGAGGGCATGCCGGAGCCCTTCGGACATACCGTCGGGTAGCAGGAAGTGTATATTGGCGGGGGATGTCTAAGCGAGTACAGGAGTATGTGGCTAATTGTCTAGTGTGCCAAAAGTCAAAGCACGAGGCGACGTCACCGGCCGGGTTGTTGCAGCCCTTGCCCATTCCCGAGGCGTTTTGGGAGGACGTCTCTATGGACTTCATCACGTGCCTCCCGAAATCGCAAGGGTATTCTTGCATTATGGTAGTAGTGGATCGGCTCTCGAAGTACGGGCATTTCGTCGCGTTGAAATTTCCATTCACGGCTAGATCCGTAGCCGAGGCCTTCGTGCGGGAGGTAGTGAGGTTGCATGGGGTACCGCACTCCATTGTCAGTGATCGGGATTCAGTATTTGTGAGCGCCTTTTGGCGGGAGCTGTTTAAACTGCAGGGGACAAAATTGAAATTCAGTTCGGCATATCATCCAGAGATGGACGGGCAGACAGAGGTGTTGAATAGGGCGTTGGAAACATATTTGCGTTGTTTCGTGTCAGAACAACCCCTGAAATGGATAAACTGGCTTCCTTGGGCCGAGTTCTGGTATAATTCGTCATATCAAACGAGCGCCAAGATGACACCCTTTGAGATTGTCTATGGTCGGGCACCCCCGATAATCCGCCGATTCTTGCCTGGAGAATGTAAAGTAGCGGTTGTTGCCTCAGTATTGGGAAGCCGTGATGAGGTTCTAAGGCAGCTGAAGTTCAATCTGACGCGGGCTCAACAGAAGATGGCTCATTTTGCGAACAAAAGACGAAGAGATGTGGAATTCGAGCGTGGGGATGAAGTGCTTTTGAAAGTCAGACCGCACAGGCAGAGCTCCGTAGCAAGTCGCGCCCATCATAAGTTGAGTGCCCGCTACTACGGGCCGTTTATAATCGAAGAGCGTACCGGATCGACGGCCTATCGGCTGCGTTTACCGGACACCAGCCGAATCCACCCCGTATTTCATGTGTCACAACTTAAACGGGCGATTGGCAACCATCCAGTGGAGACAGAACTACCCATTAGTTTGGAAGGTTCTCAATCCAGTGTCTTCGAGCCGGAAGAGGTTTTGGGCTGGCGGAAAAAGAGAGAAGGGAATACGGTAAGTTGGCAAGTGTTGATACAGTGGAAAGGAAAATCACGTGATGATGCATCTTGGGTCGACGAGGAAGAAATAAAATCACAGTTTCCTGACTTCCGTCTTGGGGACAAGGCGGGTCTTGAGGGGGAGGGAGTTGTTATGCCGCATGTGGAAGAAGAGCCCGAGAGAGTTCCGTTGAGAGTCTACATGCGAAGACATAAAAAGGAGAGCGGGGCGGCCGTGGGTCAAATCGGGGCAGCGGGTTGAGATAAGCAGATCCGGCCACGGGCAGCAGATAAATTAGGAGTAATTATTATTTTATCTTTATTATTATTTGCCAAGTAATTAGTAATAAAATAAAGAGTCCTTGTAAGGATAGAGTCCTTGTAAGGAAAGGTAATAATTAAATAAAGAGTCCTGGTAAGGAAAGATCTAGGGTATGAATTAGTATATAAGGGTTGTTATCAAAGTGAAGAGGGACTACTGAAAATTATTATCGAGCTTTAAGCTTGGGACAAGAAGGGTTTTTCCTTGTCAAGTTATTCAATTCTGTTCTAACAAATCCCAGCGTATCAGCTTGGGAAAGGCCTATTGTTCTCTTCGCTCTATCCCGGTAGAGCCGAATACCAAGAATATAAGTTGCTTCTCCCAAGTCTTTCATGGAGAAATTACTCGAAAGCTAAGCTTTCACAGAACTGAGCATTCCCACATCATTTCCTATTAGTAGAATGTCATCTACATATAGTACTAAGAATGCGATCTTGCTCCCACTAACCCTCTTGTATACACAAGGTTCCTCTTCATTTTGCACGAAATCAAACTCTTTGATTGCCTCGTCAAAACGAAGGTTCCAACTACGCGACGCTTGCTTCAGTCCATAAATGGAACGCTGAAGCTTGCACACTTTCTGAATATCGACTTCGGACACAAAGCCTTTAGGCTGCTCCATATAGATTTCCTACTCGAGGAATCCATTAAGGAAAGCCGTCTTTACGTCCATTTGCCATATCTCATAATCGTTGTAGGCAGCTATAGCAAGCATCATGCGAATAGACTTGATCACGGCTACAGGCGAGAAGGTATCGTGGTAATCGATCCCTTCCTTCTGGGTATAACCCTTTGCCACAAGCCTGGCCTTATAGGCGTCAACCTTGCCATCACCATCAGTCTTTCTCTTGTAGATCCACTTGTTCCCAATAGGCACTATGCCCTTGGGGCGGTCTATTAGAGTCCAGACATGATTGACATGCATCGAGTCTATCTCAGCTTCCATAGCTTCACGCCATTTCGCGGAGTCTACATCCACCATCGCTTGGTCATAGGTCGTCGGGTCAGTCTCTTGGCTATCACTTGGAACCACATGGCGACCCAGCTCCTCCAAGTGCACAAGCCCATACCTCTCAGATAAATGAGACACCCTACTAGACCTACTAGGTGGTTGTACTTGTGTTTCAGAAGGTTCAGTTCCAGTTTCTTGCACAGGTGTCTCCTGAGGAGTTTCATTATATTCTTCTAAAGAAATACTTCTACCTGCTCCGCCTTCCTGAATGAACTGATCTTCCAGGAAGTGTGCTTGTAAAGCAACAATGATCCTTCGATCTTCGGGCATGTAGAATAGATATCCCATCGTCCCAGACGGGAATCCAATGAAACGTCCCTTCGCAGACCTAGCTTCCAACTTTTCCACCTTAGTCTTCTTGACATAGGCGGGACATCCCCAAATCCTAATATGATTAAGACTTGGTTTCCTTCCCTCCCACATCTCATGTGGAGTTTTAGGAACGGATTTGGAAGGAAATTTGTTCAAGATATACGCGGCAGTCAGGAGTGCATACCCCCACAGGTAAATCGGCAAGTCAGTATAGCCCAGCATGGAACGGACCATGTTCAACAGGGTCCGGTTCCTTCTTTCTGACACACCATTTAACTGAGGAGTACCTGAAGGTGTTAGTTGTGAAACTATTCCATGTTCCTTAAGGAACTCGTCAAACTCCGTACTCATATACTCGCCACCTCGGTCCGACCGAAGTGCTTTGATATGATTACCAGTTTGTTTCTCGACTAGGGCCTTGAATTCCTGGAATTTCTCAAAGGCCTCGGATTTATGTTTCATTAAGTATACATAACCATACCTAGTATGATCATCTGTAAACGTAATGAAATATTGATATCCGTCACGTGCTGCTTCCAAAATACCACAAACGTCAGTATGGATTAATCCCAGTTTATCAGCGGCTCTTTCAAAAGTCCCTGTGAAGGGGGGGACTTAGTCATTTTGCCTTTAAGACAAGATTCATAAGTAGGAAATGGATCCGATCCCAATGGACCCATAAGTCCATCTTTTTCCATCTTGTAAATCTTGGTCTGACCAACATGACCAAGTCTTAGATGCCATTTCAAAACTTGATTGGTTTCATCCCTACCACGTTTTCTAGTCATAGTATTCACAACTTCTTTGTTGCTGAGATTTAGATGATACAATCCATTTAACAATGTAGCAGTACCCACTAGTTTATTTCTAAAATAAATTTTGCAGGAACCATCACCAATGAAAAATGAAAAACCTTTTCGGTCCATGACCGGAATGGATAAAATGTTTTTGTGCCCCTTGGGCAAAACAAGTACATCTTCTAAAGTCAAAACAAAGCCGGATTCTAAACCCAAAAGAAGTGATCCTATGTCGGTCGCCTCGACACTATGCCCGCTTCCGACTGTGATCATAACTTCTCCAGCTCCAAGCTTCCTACTTTGTTCCAGATCCTGATTCATGGTACAAATATGAGAACTAGCACCAGAATCCAGTATCCAGGAAGTAGAAAATACAGTAGCAGAACAATTTGTTTCCAAAACTAAACGTTCTGTACCTGAAGTGCCATGAAGAATCGGACAGTCTCTAGCCCAGTGGCGCAGCTCACCGCACTTGAGACAAGCATCCTTCTTCTTCTTGTTCTTTGGAACCATCGGGGCCTTGCCCTTATCCTTAAGGTCCTTAGCTTGTAGTCTAGTCCGCTTCTTGGTCTTTTTCTTCTTATTCTTAGACCTCCGAGGTCCAGAAGAAATCACAAGAGCAGACTCCTTCATCCGCGGAGTCTTCATCTGAGACTGAGCGGTCACAAGTTTGTTCATTAGCCCAGCTAAATTACATGCAATCTCATTGCAGTTGAAGTTCATAACAAACTGTGAGAAGGAATCAGGGAGAGACTGTAGGATAAGGTCGGTTTGGAGAGAAGTATCCATTTTAAAATCAAGAGCCTCCAATCTCTCGATCATGGATATCATTTTGAGTACGTGTTCCCCAACTTTCTCACCTTCCTTCATCCTTGCACCGAACAGTTGCTTGGATATCTCATATCTAGCAGTTCTGCTGTGCTCACCATAAAGTTCGGTTAAGTGAGATAGAATCTGCCTAGCAGAAGTCATTTTCTCATGAGCTCTCTAAAGCTCATTAGACATAGAAGCCATCATGTATGCACGGATTTTTACGTCATCCTTAACCCACTTTTCGTGGTTTTCGATCTCTTCCTGGTTGGCTCTGGTCCGCACAGGAGGCGCCGGAATGTCCGTCTCTAAGACGTATCCCAGTGCCTCTATACTGAGGACTATCATCAGATTGCGGAGCCAGTCCACAAAGTTGGGTCCAATCAGGGTGTTCTTTTCGAGCAGAATTGCGAGTGGATTCATTGTCATATTGAGATTTGAGTCTGCATTAAGTACGATAGATTAATTAGTGACTCATTCAATTATGTTCTGAGTATAGAATTAAGGTCTTTTCTATTCTTGTTACCCAGCTGGCCGCGCTGTCGTGACGCGCCAAAATTAGTTATTTATATTTTTCCTTGGCTTACTTCTACTAACTAGTAGTATCGGCAAGTAAGGGTCGATCCCACGGAGAACGGTAAATCAATTAGACTAATTAAGGATTAAATACTTTTAGCAATTAAAATAAAATAAAAACGAGAGGGGGGGATTTCAGTTTCTAATCTTAATTAAAATAAATTGCGTAAAATAAATTAAATTAAAATAAACAAAGGAAATAAAAATCGAAAGTATCAATTAAAGGAATAATCTAGTCCTTAGTTCCGTTATCCACCGTTTCGAGTTAATTTAAGTTTCAATGCAGCGCTTATCTCTTCTCTAATCTCATGAACTCCTATTCCGATGCCAACAACAAGCTCTGTTGACCTCAATTATTTCTTAAGTTTATTCAATTAAAACAAGCTCTTTAATCGAACCTATCTATACGGTGGATTCAAAACAAGCTCTTCAAATCTCGCTCGCTAGATGCATTAAAACCAAAATAATGGAATAGGCAAGATATTAAGTTCATAAGCTCGACTTAAGGGATCTCGATTTTGTGTTACTCAATTGGGAAAAATCAATTGTTTGCTACTTGTGAAATTAAAATTGCAACAATTACGGATTACAACTCAATTTCTAGCATAAGACATAAAACTCCTAATCTAGTTGGCCAAACCAAATCAAGAAATTAAATGGCATAGTCGTGAATTCAATAACACAAAAGTAATTCAAGAGAATTCGAGTTGAGAATACGTCAGGATTAAAACATGAATAATTCAAATACGGTTTCAAACTTCACTAAGAACTAGAATAGAAAATTAGCCGGACATGTTGGCTTTAGAAAACAGCAAATTAAAGATAGACATGAAAAGAAAGAAATTCAAACGGTATAGTCTTCTTCTTCGCACGTCGGAATCGGCTCGGTTGCTCCAGCGAGAAAATTAGCTCGGTCGTCCTCCACTCCTTCTGCTCCAGCCGTGAAAAGTAGTGCTTCAGCCCTGAATTGATGTTCAAAAACTGAATTTAATTCCAGTCTTCCTCTCCTTTTATAATTATTCCTTATCTCTTAGTTTCCTTCTTTAATTGGGACTCCTTCCTTCTTGAGTTTTAATTTCCTTGGAGTCTTTCTTCCCAAATCTATTCTAATTCTCTTTTCCAGCATATGAACCGATTTATTGCCTTGTGGAACTGATTGGGCGATTTTTGAGTCGTTTCTTGGGCCTCAAGCAAGATTATTTTCGTAACAGGACTGACACTGGGTCACCCAGTGTCGCGCGATATTTTCTTCATTTAAGCCCAAATCACCTTGACTTGGTCCGTTTGATGATCCAAATTATTCCTTAAGCTTAAAAACTCCATCAAACACCAAAATTAAACAACAAATTGCCAAGTGAAGTAAATTGCATCCAAAATATAAATATATGGAAAATAACCAAGTGTGCTAACATAAAATTCATTAAAACCTTATAATTAACAATGATTTTAGCACACTATTTTCGTTCCATCAAATCTCCCCAAACTTAAACCAATGCTTGTCCTCAAGCATAATTCGAGTGATAGAATTTCAAGAAGCATGTATTGAAAAATTCAAGATGATAGCCATATTCAAGAGAGAATAAATAATCATGAACAAGTAAGAAGAAAATTAAAGTACCTCAACAATCTCAACATCTTCATTGGCATCAAGTGAGAGAAAATTCAATGGCCTCACAAGGGGTCACTCTCGCTCAAGTAGATATAGGGATTATTAAGCAATCACTCACGTCAAAACATGGTGTGTCCTTACCATATACTCGCACAAAAATCAAATCTCCACTACTTAGATGAACTCATGCATATAATCAAAAGGGCTTTTATGGTTGTAACGGGGCTTTAGGTATGGGTAGGATAAAAAGGATAAATAAAGGATTCGTTGGTCAAGACTAATCATGAAATTAAGTGCATAACAAGTCATACAAACAATTAATCACCATCCTTTCTTCGAGCACCCTTTTAGGCACATGTAATCGCATAGCCACGAAAGATTAGTTGAGGTCAGTGGCTTAACAACATTCGAGGGGGTATTTTTACGGCCGGCCCCCTATTTTTTTATATTTTTTTTTTGTTTCGGCCTTTATTTTTTTCATCTTAATTTCAGCACTTTTTTTTTTTCACTTCACCACCCACTTTTTGATAATTCCTCGTCCTTCCCTCGACTTGTTATACACCTAATTCACAACCAATCCTTGACCAAGGGTTCAAACGGATGAATTTTCACCAAAAAATAGATAATGGCTAATAAAATGTGGTGGATCAAAGAATAAGGTTTAGGTCCAAATGGGCTTCTAATGATGAATATGTCGAGGTGGGAAAATATAAGCCAAGTGGGTTATTCCTAATTTGCCTTTATCACTTTGCTGCATGAGAACACTAACATAGTCTTGACATGAATAATTGATTAAGTTCTAGCATGAACACAACACGTTTGACCCCACAAGAAGAAATAGTGAGCATGTATATGTATAATTATTTATATATGTGTATATATATATTTTGCTCTACGGCTCAAAACTCATGAATAAAAAGGGCTTGTGCCATGAATCCCTCACACTTTTATCCAAATTCAAAATCAAGAAAGTGAACTACCCTAATTAAAATCAAACTAGTCAATCATACACATCTCCTATGTCAGGCCATACTTAAATCCCCAATGCACGAACTTGATTCAATCACACAAATTTAGCTAAGGACAAAAATTTAAATTCATCACACTTTCCAAATTCAATTAATCATTCTGACTCCAATTTCCCCAAACTTAAAATTCAGCACACGACTCTAAAGAAAGGAAGGAAGAGAAAAAAAATAAAAGATAGTAAAAAGTCTAGAGTAGGAATCACCGGGCTAATGGGGGAGAAGGGCTTCCAGCTGCTCGGTTTGGTCCTCCATCCCATGTTTCTTGTGCAGCTCCGTCGCATTAGCTTCAACATCTTGACGGCGATCTCGAACGGGCGGCGCTTGGGGCTGATGTCAACTGAAAAGACAGATGGAGAAGTTAGGGGTTGCAGAGTAAAAAGAAGACACCGAGAAAGAGAGAAACAGAGAGAGAGAAAAGAAAAAGAGAGAATGAAGGGAATAAAATAAAAATAAGGGAAGTAATAGAATAGAAAAAAAATAAAAGGGATAGCATAAAAAAATAAAGAAAGGTAGAAATAAAATACGAAATGCAAGAAATAGATTACCACTTACCTAAAATATAATTAGCATAAAAAAATAAATAATAAAAAGAAAATTGGACAAATAAAATAAAAGAAGTAAAAAAAAATTGGGTTGCCTCCCAACAAGCGCCTTTTTTTTACGTCATTGACTCGACGAAGAACTTCCCTTTTTAGTGAACACACCAAGGAGGTTTTGGTATGGGTCTCAATAGATGTACGACTGATGTCTCGTCTTCTTGAGCCACACCAAACTTTCTCGGAGTGTTTATTGAAAACTTTCCTCCCTTGAGATGCTCATAGAAGGCTAACTCTGGTTCACTTTTTCCATATAATTCCTCATATATTGGCTGTAATTCTCTTTGAAGCTCCGCAAAATCATTTTGTTTATCATCCTCCAAGTTTTTAGTAAGCACCACTTCGAGTCTACCCCTGCAATGCAATTCAAACACTTCCTCGACAAGAGGGTCAATCATGCTTAATGCAAAAAGAGAGCAATCTTCCTCAGGAAATTTCATAGCATCATAAATATTAAACCGTACGATTTGGTCATCAAATTCCATCGTGAGAGATCCTTCACGAACATCTATTTTGGTATTGGCAGTATTTAGAAGAGGCCTTCCTAACAAAATAGGTGTTGAATTTGATGACTTGTTTTGCATATCAAGAACGTAGAAGTCGGCTGGAAATACAAGCTTATTGACTTGGACAAGAACATCCTCAATTACCCCTTCGAGATACACAAGGCTACGATCCGCCAATTGTATAATTATCCTTGTTTCCCGAAGAGGTCCTAAATTTAAGGAGGTGTATATAGAGCGTGGCATAACATTTATTGATGCTCCTAAATCTGGCATAGCTCGTTCAAAACCCATATTTCCAATTCGACAAGGAATAGCAAACATACCTGGATCTTCCCGTTTTTGTGGCAATTTCTTTTGGAATACAACAGAGACATTTTCTCTCATCACCACCTTCTCGTTCCCTTTTAGCCTCCGTTTGCTGGTGCATAAGTCTTTAAGGAACTTTGCGTATTTTGGAATTTGTTGAACTGCGTCGAGTAAGGCAATGTTGATCTCCACCTTTCGGAATACGTCGAGGATTTGCTTCTCTTTATTCACGATCGCTGCCTTTTTTGACCCTAGATGGAAAAGGTAACTCGTTAGTCTCAAAAGGAGCAGTTTTGGACGACTTTACCTTGCTGTCCGGCAGTTCTGCACTAGGTGATGATTCTGCACTGGGTGTCCCAGTGTTGATCTGTTCAGTGGATTTTTCCTCCTCGTTTTCAGATTTCTCCACTTTCTTAGGCTCCCCAAGCTGCTTCCCACTCCTTAAGGTTACAGCACTCACGTTCCTTAGGTTTGGTTCAGGTTGGGATGGCAATTTCCCACTATTTTGGTTCTCCAAACGGCTCACAGTGGTGGCTAGTTGACTCATTTGATTTTCGAGAATTTTGATACTCGATTTAGTGTCATGCTGGAATTGATTCATGCCCTGTTGTAGCTGCATAGTATTTGCCATAAGGGTCTTCATCATATCCTCCAAAGATTGTGTCGGATTTTCAGTGGGCTGCTTGTAGAATTGTCCTTTATTTTGTAGGGCCGCCTCTTGCTGGTTTTTCCATCGAAAGTTAGGGTGATCCCTCCATCCTGGGTTGTATGTGTTTGAGTACGGATCGTTCTTCCTCCCATAAGAATTTTAAGTTCTAATTGCATTGGCGTGTGCCTCGATTTCATCAAGCAAAATCCGACAATTGTCCGTTGTATGCTCCGTGGTTTTGCAAATACGACAGGGTGCGACTGAAGTGCTGTTACCTACAACAAGTTTTCTAACAAAAGTAGTTAGCTCATTCAATTTTTCCTCAAGGGACGAGTCATGCATCTCTTTCACCATCCTGATCGGTGCATCGCGACATCCAAATTGTTGTGAATTGGCAGCCATGTTGGATATGAGAGCCCTTGCGGCCGTGGGAGTTTTGTCCACTAGAGCTCCTCCACTTGCCGCATCTATCGTGTTCCGCTCCATCGGATTAAGTCCTTCGTAAAAATATTGAATAAGGAGCTGCTCGCTAATTTGATGTTGCGGGCATCGAGATGCCAATTGTTTGAATCGTTCCCAATATTCATGCAACGTTTCTCCGGTCATTTGCCTTGCACCACATATTTCCTTCTTTAGGTTGGCCGCTCGAGAGGCTGGAAAATATTTTTGTAGAAATAAGCTCTACATCTCGTTCCACGTTGTGATGGTGGCCGACGGTAAATAAAATAACCAATCCTTAGCCAATTCTTTTAATGAGAATGGGAAGGCTCTAAGCTTGATTTGTTCTTCGGTGACACCGTTCGGCTTCATGCTTGAACAAACGACATGAAATTCCTTGAGATGTTTGTGCGGATTCTCTCCTGATAGACCATGAAATGCCGGAAGCAGATGAATTAATCCCGACTTCAATTTAAAGGTGTTGTTGTTGTCAATAGCCGGGATCGTGATGCACATTGGTTGTTGCGGTAGCTCTGGGTTGGCTAATTGCTTCAGCGTCTTTTCAACGTTATTTGCCATGACTCCAAATTCGTCCTCCGATTCGTTGGGTGATGTTTCGAAAGAAAATGATAAGTGCTCGAGTGCTTCTTTGGTTTCTTTTGATTTTCGCCTGAAAACACGGTCTCGCTTGCTGATTTTTGGAAAATATTGCAAATTCTTATCTCCACGTGACCTTGTATTCATGCAAAACTTAAAATAAACGGATTAGTGCACAACTCACAATTAAAATGAATTTCCAGAACTGACACTGGGTCACCCAGTGTCGAAATTGCAGAAAGTTTTTAAACCCAAAATAAGTAAAATTAATTTAACACCGTTCCCCGGCAACGGCGCCAAAATTTTGACCGCGCTGTCGTGACGCGCCAAAATTAGTTATTTATATTTTTCCTTGGCTTACTTCTACTAACTAGTAGTATCGGCAAGTAAGGGTCGATCCCACGGAGAACGGTAAATCAATTAGACTAATTAAGGATTAAATACTTTTAGCAATTAAAATAAAATAAAAACGAGAGGGGGGATTTCAGTTTCTAATCTTAATTAAAATAAATTGCGTAAAATAAATTAAATTAAAATAAACAAAGGAAATAAAAATCGAAAGTATCAATTAAAGGAATAATCTAGTCCTTAGTTCCGTTATCCACCGTTTCGAATTAATTTAAGTTTCAATGCAGCGCTTATCTCTCCTCTAATCTCATGAACTCCTATTCCGATGCCAACAACAAGCTCTGTTGACCTCAATTATTTCTTAAGTTTATTCAATTAAAACAAGCTCTTTAATCGAACCTATCTATACGGTGGATTACAGTCGGATATTACATAATCCCCCCTTAAAAGGAGTTTCGTCCTCGAAACTAAGGGGTAAATAATTCGGGATATCTCACTCGCATACTCTCCTCGGTTTCCCACGTGGCCTCCTCGACTCCGTGTCGTGACCACTGAACCTTCAGTAGGGTAATCGCCTTGTTCTGCAACTGTTTGATCCTTCTCTCGAGTATCTGTACAGGACGCTCCTCGTACGAATGATCCTCCGCTAATTCGATCTCATCGAACTAAAGTATATGACTCGGATCATAAACGTACTTCCTCAACTGGGAGACATGAAACTCATTGTGAATACGACTTAAAGCCGGTGGCAAAGCCAGTCGATAAGCCAGATCACCTACATGCTCCAAAACCTCAAATGGCCCAATGTACCTCGGGCTCAGCTTGCCCTTCTTCCCAAAATGAAAGACACCTCGGGTGGGAGACACTTTCATCAACACATGGTCACCAACCTCGAACTCAAGCAATCATCAACGGTGGTCTGCGTAGGATTTCTGTCGACTTTGAGCCGTTAACAAATGACTCCTAATCAGAGCGATCTTCTCATGGGATGCTAACAACATATCGGGTTCGGTACCCAAAGATTCTGACAGTTCGTCCCAACATAAAGGGGACCTACAATAACGGCCATACAATGCCTCATATGGTGCCATCTAAATCGAAGTGTGCCAACTATTATTATAAGTGAATTCCACCAAAAGTAGCTGGGCTTCTCAATCGTCCTTTCAATCGATAGCACATGCTCTCAACATGTCCTCTAGAGTTTGGATGGTTCTCTCGGACTGACTATCGGTCTGCGGATGAAAATCCGTACTGAAATTCAATTGCGTGCCCATCGCACGATGAACTGCCTTACAGAAGTGTGACACGAATCGCCCGTCACGGTCCGATACAATACTCTTGGGGGTACCATGTAACCTTAAAATCTCTTTAATAAATAGCTGGGCCAATCTCTCGGGACCCCACGTGTCTTTAATCTCCAAAAAGTGGGCCGATTTGTCTAGACGGTCCACGATCACCCAAATCGTATTCATTCCTCGACGACTCATCGGAAAGCTAGTGATAAAATCCATCGATATATCCTCCCATTTCCACTCGGGAATCGGGAGTGGTTTCAGCATTCCTGCGGGTCGCTGGTGCTCAATTTTAACCTGCTGGCAGGTTAAACATCTCGACACGAATTCGGCAACCTCACGTTTCATATTCCCTCACCAATAATATTGTTTCAAATCCTTATACATCTTACTAGACCGAGGGTGAATAGAGTATGGGGTAGTGTGGGCTTCTCTCATGATAGAGTTCCTCAATTCCTCGTCTGCTGGTACACACGCTCGATTCCTGAAGGGTATCAATCCGTCCTCGTGGATCACAAATCTAGGGGCTTTCCCTTGAGTGACTTCATCCCAAACTCGAGATAGGAATGAGTCCGTAATCTGCTTCGATCTGATTATATCATTAAGAGATGAAGAAATCTCAAGTGTGCAAAGTTGTCCCTGAACACGCTGTAACTAAACTTCAAACTCTGGCCTTATAAGTTCCAACTGCAATTCCCTCTGAGCTGTCAATCGGCTAAGCATCTGCTCATGCACTGTTTTACGGCTCAAGGCATCGGGAACCACATTTGCCTTGCCTGGATGATAAAGGATCTCGATATCATAATCTTTTATTAATTCTAGCCACCTTCTCTGTCTCATGTTCAACTCTTTTTGAGTAAAAATGTACTTCAGGCTCTTGTGATCGGTAAAGATCTGACAGGTAACTCCGTACAGATAGTGACACCAGATTTTCAATGCAAACACTACGACTGCCATCTCCAAGTCATGGGTCGGATAGTTAACTTCATAGGGTCGCAATTGTCTCGATACATAGGCAATCACTTTCCCTTCCTGCATTAGTACACTTCCAAGGCCCTGTCTTGACGCATCACTATACACCACGAATCCTTCCGTTCCCTTTGGTAGAACCAAGACAGGTGCTGAAATCAATCGACTCTTGAGCTCATCAAAACTTTGCTGACATGCTTCTGACCACAAATACTTCTTATCATTCCTCAGTAGGTTAGTCGTTGGTTGTGCACTTTTGGAAAATCCTTCCACGAACCATCGGTAGTAACCTGCTAGGCCGAGGAAACTACGAACTTCCTTCACGTTCTTCGGAGGTAGCCAATCTCAAATGGCTTCTGCCTTCTGTGGCTCCACTCTCACTCCTTCGGCTGATATCACATGCCCAAGAAAGATAACCTCAGGCATCCAGAATTCACATTTAGAAAATTTCCCATAAAGCTGTTCCCGCCTCAACGCATCGAGAAATTGGTGGAGATGACGTTCATGCTCTTCGTGGCCATGAGAGTAAATCAGAATGTCGTCAATAAAAATGACTACAAAGCGGCCTAGATAGTTAATAAAAACCCGATTCATCAACTCCATGAATACAGCTGGTGCATTAGTTAATCCAAATGGCATCACCACGAACTCATAATGCCCATAGCGAGTACGGAAGACCGTCTTCGAAATGTCAGACTCTCAAATCCTCAACTGATAATAACCGGATCTCAAGTCAATCTTAGAAAACATAACAGCTCCCTAAAGTTGGTCTAATAAATCATCAATACGAGGCAACGGATATTTGTTCTTGATGGTTACCCTGTTCAGCTCACGATAATCAATACATAAACGCAGAGATCCGTCTTTCTTTCGTACAAATAACACTGGTGCTCCCCAAGGGGATGCACTAGGTCGAATATAGCCCTTTTCAGTCAACTCCTCAAGCTGGTTCTTCAACTCCTGCATCTCATTCAGAGCTATACGATACGGCGCTTTTTAAAGTGGGGACATACCTGACTCTAATTCAATAGTAAACTCCACCTCACGATGTGGAGGTAAGCATGGCAACTCATCTAGAAATACGTCTCGGTAGTCTTGGACTACCGGAATGTCGGCCAATTCAACTGGTCGATATGTTGTTTTGGTCATGTAGCACCAATAACCAATACACCCTTAATTAAGCAGTTTCACTGCCTTCATAGCGCTGATGACTCTCCCGAAACGGCTGGGATTATCACCTCGAAAAATACACTCGAAACCATCATCAGAAGTGACGGTTACCATCCCCTTGCGGACACTAAGTACGGCATCGTGATGATCCATCCAATCGATACCCAAGATTATATCATCCTTAGGTAAATCGACTACAATCAGGTTTGACAACCACTCACGTTCGTTCATACGAATCGGATAGTCCTGGACTTCACGATTTCCAATAATTCTTCTACCATCGGGTAGACCAATCACATAAGGCTCACAATTGACAACATGGTCTAGAGGCAAACAACTTAAACAAGAAGTAGATATAAAGGAGTGTGAAGCACCGGTATCAAAAAGAACACACACTGGCTAAGAGTGGATCTCAAGTATACCTGCAATCATGCTGGCCTCGGGATCGTCAGCTTTCTTCATTTCGTAGATCCTGGGTTTTGCGGCTCCTGCACCATATGTACCACTTTGATTCCCACGACCCATTCCCCTGTTTGCCGCGGTAGTCTGATAAGAAGCAGACGGAGGCACACACTCCTGGACTGCAGACTGAATTGGTGCATGAGACACTACCGGTTCACGTCCGGGTCCATTCCTGCAAAAACGAGCACGATGCACATTCTTCCCACAAGTATGGCATGCGACGATCGGCTTCGGGCATTTGGAGCTGACGTGCCCCTGGTCTCCGTAGTTATAGCACACAACAGATGAGGGGACCGCTTGAGAGTGCGATCCGGATGGCTTCGACGCCATGGGTGGTCGATCAGAAGGGTTTGACAATGACTGGGGCTTCCTGAATGTCCTCCGGTTACTCTCAGTTTGGTTCTGGTTCCGAGATCTTTTGTTGTTGGGCTGTGGTTGCTTCTTAGAAATCTCCTTCGCGGTGAGTTCATATTCCAGAGCTTTCTCGATGAACTCCGGCAGGGTCGTACAGTGGTGATTCAACAGCTGCATTCTCATTCGAGGTTTAAGCCTCTTGATAAAATACTTGATTTTATCAGCCTCCGTTCGGACAATCGACGAGGCAAAAGGAAGTGCCTGAAATTTCTCGGCAACAGACAATACATCATCATCCTCGGACGGGTCTGGGTTTAGCAATTCCGACAGCTTGGCCTCACAGAGTGGCCCTGGATAGTAACGGTCTAGCATGAAGTTTTTAAATTCCTCCCAGGTATAAGCACCATCACTGAAATCCACCAAGTGTGAGTGCCCTTGCTAAGATAGTAAGCTGCTACGGAGACGCGATTCTCCTCCGGCAGCCCACCATCTCAAATAATTTCTCAAAATGCTCGATCCAATGCACAATGTCAGCAGGCTCAGAGGAGACTTCAAAGGTCGGAGGTCGCTGGCGAGAGATATCGCTGATGATCCGACTCATGGGTCCGCCAAGCACAGGAGATGGAGGATGAGGCCCCTGCTGCTGGCCAGTAGTAGCCCTCTGCATAGCTTCCATTAACTGACCCATCTGGGTCATCTGAGTCATCATGCCCTGCATCACAACGTAAGGATCGACACGCACATCCTCATGCCCACTGTGGTGCGATTGGTCCCTAGAAGGCGAACCGCTGTCTGCGGAACTATGATCCACATCCGCACGTCTGTTGGCTCGCGGTATCGGGATTCGGCCCCTTCGGCGGCCTCGTCCCCCTCTGCCACGACCTCTCAGATTTCTTTCCATACTGAAAGAATCAATCATAATGATAACCATAAGTACAGTTCAAGATACTATTCAAAATTCATGCTAAGTTAATAGCAACAAGGAATTACATATTCAAGAAAACAGTTCATAGTTAATTATTGACACCACGAATGTCACACAGAATATTATATCGACGTCAAGTCGAACAATTTCAATCATATAATTCATCTAGCATTTACCTCAAATTGTTAATCAGATAAATCCTGCCACAGATCCTCGAAATAACAAGATCAACAAAGAGATCCATTCCGATATCAATATCATGCCAGTAATTAAATCATGGCTCGAAAAGTACATACCGTATTTGGCTCGTAGGGCCAGGTGCTTGCACAGGTCACACGTGACACGAAGGTCTTTGGATACTAGTTCATTATACAACGACTCTTAAAGGGAAAACAACACTCTCCGATACCATCTTCTGTACCACCCCAAAACGGTGACTATTATAGTGCCGTGGACCCCACACTGGGACCCACCAGGCGATATCAAAATACAGATTAAATAAGTATTACTTTGTGATACCGAACCACAATGAATAGTCATTTCTCCGATTAGGAGTTCACTAATGGTATGGCCAGCGGCCTTATAATACATAGGATCCGAAATACAAGTACAAACCATATGGAGATGGAATATACTTCAAAATACGACCGAACGATGATATAAATAAAGTGGAATTAAAGTCACATTACACGGTTTGAACAATAACCGGACAAAAAGACATGGCCCCCCCGAACTAGTATCCCTCGAACCCTTCGCCGTCACTGCGCTCTTCCCGTGCCTTGCTTTTGCCTCGACCTAAAATACAACACAAGTATTTCGCCCAAAACATATGGTCAGATATACATGATAAATGATTCTCCCGACATTATACAATCCACATATATTAGATCTCAAAGAAAACATCCCGACTACTGAACATACCCCTCGGGCGTATGAACAATCAGTCCCAAATCATTGAACATATCCAATCATACATGGACTATGAACGATTAAACAATATGGCTCAAGATGGACATCACAGTACGCCCGATCCGGAAATGTGTCGTGTACATGTCCACCCCATATACGGAATCCAGAATATACGTATGACAATGTACCTAATTAGCCTCACGAACTACGTCTCGTGTGCACAGTCCAATACGGAAAACATCCACATATGACTATATAAGTGCCCGGCTAAAAATCCTACACAATAACCAATCGGCACACAGATATGATTCCAGATATGTCATGATACAACATGACAACTAATTCAACAAATCACATATCCGATTAAGGATCAAGAAAAACTCACCAAAGTGACAATGAGGACCAAACGAGATCAACGATTCAAAGTGATATACTTGGGAATGCAATCCCATGATGAAAATGGAACAACGTCAAGGACAATATCAAATCACAAGGCACCAATTCATAAGCATTTCTTACACATGAAACGTATAATCATCACAAGAATCTAATTATCATTATAACCAAGCAAGATAACTTGCCTCAATACGGAGACGAGATTAATACTCCCTTGTCGAAACGAATGCACGGTCCTCGACTAATATCGTTTACTCGAATAATCAACCTTAAACGAAATACATTTTACTCAATAACAAATCCGTATAATTATCGATATAAAATTAGTAAGACGACACCCTACAATCCATTAGAATAGTTTTGCTATATCAAAAATATCGAAGTCTTATACCTAGAATTTTTTACCTCAATTCAACCTTAAAATCGGTTCACAAGACATTTACCAAATGTTTGCATGATTCTTCTTAAGTAAGAATTTATCAAGAACATGTTAAACAACCACTTATGGTGTCAATATCATCTTATGTTGATTAAACTTTCCAAAAACATTACAATGTTGAAATGTAAAAATCTGCACAACTAAGTTCATCAATACATCTAATCTAAATTGAATATTAAGCTTATAATAAGGTTATATTAGTTATGGGATTACACCATATTCATGAATATTGTCAAAACCATCCTTACAAAACTGTAAGATCCATTAATATCATTTATGAAATCATCTAGCTTAGGTTTTATAATTACCACACTAATCTTCTAACATTCAACAAGGTGTTCTTATCATTCCTCATGGACTTGTGAATCTGAACCATAATGATGTTAAAACTTCTAAGGTTTCTGAATAAGAGAAAATCATTCTATCTTCAATATTGTCAAGTTCTTCCCAAGGTAAATTAATATCAAGTATGGTGTTTTAACACTTTATGATAACAATTCCATCGATCAAACCCAATTATGAAGAAGCTAAATGATTATTTATGTTCGGCTGAGGTTACTTCGTCCAGCAAGATGGGTATAACATTTATATCATGGTTACTATCACCATAGTATCAAGAACACATCCATCTAAACCCTCATTTATCATATTCATCAAGAAGTGTTTAAAAAGTTTAATTATAACCATGTTCTACTTGGTTAATTAAACTCTAAGTGAAGTATTCTACACAACTAACATTAATATACGAAAAATACAGAGGATAACACATACATACCTCCAGAAACGAAGAACAACTCTCAACACCACAAGAAACACACTTCAAGCTCAAGAACACCTTCTAACTTCGAATCAATGAGCTCCAATACAAGTTACAAGACTCAAAACCAAGTTGGAGGAGGTTAATATCAGTCTAGGGAGGCAGGAGAGGGAATATACGGAGAGAAAATAGAGTTGAAACTGAAAAGAAATGAAAAACAGGCTGGTCCTATAAATAGACTGCACAGGCCTAACGTACGCTATCGAACAATTTTAGCGTACGTCTCAGATGTTCGCTTGGCATTTGTCGGTAAGAGATTTACTACCACCATTTTTCCCTATAACGATCCTGCCGCTCAAGAACCGAGCAAGGAAACCAAGGCTAATGCACTGATGTACTTTTGTAGACATATACATCTGTAGTTGAAAAAGTGTTATATGAATTTGCAAACCCTCAAAGAACTATGGGATACACTCAAAAAACGTTTTAATAATGTGCATGATCAACGCTTCCCCTAATTGCAACTTTAATGGGAGCAAATCCGGTTCTTTGATTATACGAATGCGGAGGCCTATAATCAAGCCGTAGTCGATCTTCGCGCTGATCTTGGTTTTTGTGGTGTCTAGAAGTGTGATGAATATTTGTTCGGAAAGACTCTTAACACGTTTCCCGTGGGAGCAAGTGTGATTGCTCATCAACTGCCTATGAGGAAGGGAGAACTAAAAATTTTGGTGACCTTATCTCCCACCTCACGAAAAAAGAAAGGCATCATGAGATCATTCTCAATAGCAATGCGCGCTCAGCTGGTGTGAAGCCGATTCTGAAAGTGAATCAGGCTACCCACAAGAAGGTATCACGACAAAATAGAAAAGGCAATGATGCTCAACTTTTGCAAGCACCACGGGTGCATGACTGTAGCAAGCGAGGGAAAAGACGAGGTCATCGTTCGAATGTGTGGAAGAGGCAATGTGGCTCGGATGCCGGTCTTAGTGGAGCCCAACCACGTGGACCACGTCCTGCCGCCGAGAATGGACCCACTCCAAAGGAAGGCCAGAATTGCTATATTTGTGGTTCAAAGAAGCATACTTATCGTAATTGCAGGGCGCCAAATAACATCCAAGCCTACTACAAACAGTATAAACAATACTTGACTCAAGAGTTGAATTACATGGAGGAAGATAATGAGAATATGGAGGTGAACCATGTTTAGATCCCTCCTCTCACCATTGCGGACAAAGACCAACATTTAGGTGTTGCTGACTTTGACTAGATCATTGTAGTTTGACTAGTTTTTACGCTTTGGTTTATGTTTTTTCTTGTTTCTAGTTTTTTGTTTGAGAACTACTTTAGGATTTTTTATGAATGTAATAAAGTTGAATATGATGAATAAAATTCTATTAATTGCTGTGATTATGCAAAAATAAATTTTATTTTTCCCTCAAATAGCATGTTTGGTTTGGTTTATTACAAAACAATTGCTCCATAAGAATTGCTTGGTTAACTTGATGCACTGGTGGATTTTATCAAAAACTTTTGATCATGACTAGGCGCATCCTCCTTGATATTTGTTTATGCCTTGAAAGTTCAAACAGAATAAGTGGTTTTTAAACTGCCTTAGCTGTACCGACATTCCTACTTTCTCTGCAAGTCTACCAAGTTGGAGTTACCGAAAGGATCATTAGTCGAGATATAAATTGAACACCCCACCATATTTCAACACGTTTAAATGCGCCTATGGCCATCATTACCATATTATTGCATCAACGTTAGTTCCTTTGAAAATCTTCAACCTTACTCTATCACTCATAATCGGGAAATACCAAAATAGCACCTTGAAATGAGCACTACGATTTGAGTTTAATGATCCAGAAAGTGCACGACCTAAGGATGGAAAGATACGAAAATCTAGTTTGCAGAACAACTGACCATTCGTCCATAGACTTCTTACGATCTGAGTTTAATGATCCAGAAAGTGAACGACCTAAGGATGGAAAGATACGAAAATCTAGTTTGCAGAACAACTGACCGTTCGTCCATAGACTTCTTAACGAAGGAGTTATTTCTATTTTAGTGAATAAAGAATATTTCCAGCAATTATGCTAACTTTGATCCTAACCAACTTGGTCGAATTTCCACAAACTAAAAGTTATTGGGTTTTCGCTATGTCTTTCAAAACAAGACTAATCGAGTTTCATGTCTTATTGTAGATGTAACACCCCCAAAACCGTATGGGAATATTACACGCCGTAGACCCTTTCCATAAGGATCTACCAGGCTAAACATCCATAACCAACCAAATGCTTGCCCGGCCAGGGTCAAACAATATAATAATACAGACCGTTAAGGTCACTTACACATGAATACACAGGCCGATGAGGTCACACAACTCCATCAATAGAACTGACTAAAGCAACATTACCCACACAGGGGTCGAAACACAATATAGCGGAAGACTGAAATCAACTCTAACAATACAACCAAACTCTACCAACTCTCGACTCTTGATTAGTATCGCAGCTCGTCATCCTCTTGTGCCAATCCTGTGACTGCTCCCCTGAACCTGCATGTACCTGGACGCAAAACAGACATCCACCCCCCGATTACTCGGGGGTTAGTAAAACTCTACTGTCTTACTAGTGCAAATATAAAACGATACGAAATGCAACAAGTAAATAGCAACTACGAATTTAATACAGAAATCAAGTTTTAGAATTTCGAACTCAAGCAAGAGATATTTGAAAAGGGAACGCATCATCTCGGGGATTTTTGAAGCAGAAATTCTTTTGGACCTCGAGTCCCAATTTGCCAAATCTTTTCGTAAACATTAGGGCCTTAGCCCGATTCTCGTCTCAAAACACGCTAGATAAGATATCATTATGAGTCCGAGACCTATATTTAGAATGTTAACCAAACAATCACTGTTATATGATCATTGTTCGTACACATCATATACCAAACTCCGGAGGCCTCGACGAACCTTACCCGGACCACACGCACTGTTCGTACACATCATGTACCGAACTCCGGAGGCCTCGACGGACCTTACCCGGACCACACGCACTGTTCGTACACATCATGTACCGAACTCCGGAGGCCTCGATGGACCCTACCCGACCACAAACATCGTTCGTACACATCATGTACCAAACTCCAGAGGCCTCGTCAGACCCTACCTGGATCACACACCTTGTTCGTACATATCATGTACCGAACTCCAGAGGCCTCGTCAGACCCTACCTGGAACACACACACATCGACACGACACAATTCATAATCATCAAATGTTAAGCCATTCCACATTACACCGAGATGTATAATCAAGCATGTAAACCAAAACAACACACATATCATAATCATCGCAACAACTCAACAATAACCAACCACGCCCGACACAAACTTAGATGATTTGCACATCCAACACAATTCCAAGATGTTAACTAAGCGAAGGTATCATCGTTACCATCAATCATTCATAATAATCAATTCATACGAAGCATATTCGCTAAGATAAATCAATTCATCATAACCATAACACAACGTCCCTATTCACAAGACACAATTCGTATAGTAAAATACTTGCCTTAATAACCGTTACCGAATACCCCGAAGAACACGGTTGGACCGGGAAGCTTGAAACACGAAGAAGACAACGAACGGAAGGGTTCTGACTCGAGTTCTTCACAAGGATTTCGTCCCTAAGTCATATCAATGATAAATCAACAATCGTACGATGAATAATAATCGTACAACGCCCAATCCCCCCTCTAAGACCTTTTGCCGGACACCTTCAAGGCGTCGACTATGAACTCAACCAAAACGATGAATCAATACAATCCAACCGTGGAATAACAAGGAATTCGATATAATATAGCTTAACAATCATCAATCCATCACTATTCTGAGTTAAAACGGATTAAACGGATAAATCGAGCAAAATCCCCAAAACTAGATTTTAAGAAAACTTACCCTGATTCGGCCGATCGAGCAAGTTATGGAATGATTAATCAATGTTATGGACTCAGGAACTTCATGGATTGGTAGTTGAACAACATGTCTTCGACTCCTCCAGGACTCCAGCCGTGGACAGGAAGAAAGAAGTGAGACAAAATGAGTGAAACCCGACTGCTCTGCCATATTTATACCCGTGCAGAATACGGCGCAACAAACGGCCCAAAACAACGCCGTGTTTACCGCCGTGTTGAGGGTCAGTGCGCGCCCTGACCGACACGGCGCAACACCCGGCGCAAGACGCTGCGCGTGTGTCTCGGCCGTATCCGACATGGCGCATCACCCGACGCAAATCTTGCGCGGGTTCTCGGCTATGTCTCGACAGACTTGCTGGTCCTGGACGACCCGGCGCAAGACACGGCACTCGACAGCACCGTTTTCAGCGCCGTCTCGTACAGGTCCGGCTAGTAAATTCCTGTTGCGAAATGATTCCGACACAAACCGAATATTACGACAGGACCACAACGACGATCCGAATGACCCCGAAACCCGAACCTGAATATGAATCGAAGATACGGTTACAAAGTACTCGCGAAGGCGAATTCGAGCACTAAGAGAACACACGATTCCGACCACCCGAAGTGTCGGAATTCGACAACGGAAGTAATTATCCCCAAACTTTGGGAAATTACGAAAACGGCCCAAAATGTTCGAAATACACGATACATGATCGAAGCACCAAACCAAAGCTCGCAACATGAATAATAACATTAAATGAACTTACGAGAAACTCGAAACAATAGTTTCGGATGAGATTCGCAAGAATCGAACTCAAGTGCGGAAAAGCCGCTTAAGAACGCGGAACTCAACAAAACGACACCGAAACGAACTCGAATGACAAAAAGTGCAGAATTAATCATTCTCAGAATGACGATACGGTCATGAGAAAGTCGTCAAAATGGACTTCCGCCGAAAAAAAAGAAATTACCGGAAATCGAAATTGCGCATATTAGATACTACCCTCCTTAAAAGAAGTTTGGTCCCGAAACTTAAAATAAGTAGGGAGATGCAATATCCCACCAGGAAAACTCAATGAGATACACAAGAATGTGAAACTTACGCCCAACGGCAAAACGTTACAAGCAACACAAAGGGATATACGGTGTGAAAACACGCTCCACGACGACCAACACAACGCCACCGGTAGAGACATAATAAAACCAACAAGTGACAAGTGTCGTCTAACAGATAATACAATCAAGTCGATTATCCGAACAATCACAAAATACAACGAACGAAAATCAATACGATTGACCAACCCAACGGTACATCAATCAAAACGCGAGCCAATCGCTGAACAAATACGGAATTCCACCACCCAAGGGTTGGAAGATAAAAAATGAGACTAATTTCCCAAACTTAAGGGAATTACGAAGGAGTCTGAATGTTCAACAATCACGAAACGAGATCAACAAAAACAAAACAATCCAACGATCGAACCACAACGATCGAGACAACAAAAATCGAACAATCATGTTCGAATCACAAGGAACAATAAAATTCAAACAACAACTCCAAGGTTCACATCTTGACTCGAGACAATATATGATCCGGTGAAAACAACAAGATGTGCATTCACATAATATCCATAGGAAAGGGAATAGCAATTGAAAAGTCACAACGACAAACGAGTTATTCCGAAACAATACCACACTCGTTCGATCAACAAAATCAAGGGGCAGGACAAGCTCAGAAAATATCAACAAACATAAATGATTCGATAGAGTCGAAAATACAGAAGTTCAAAATCCGATCCACTTCGAATAAAAGAACTAGTAGAACCAAAAGATGTTACTTCTGAACAAGGTTCACAAGAATCGAACCGAACTCGGAAAAGTCAAAGCGATAACCAGATCGACCCAAAACAAGATCACAGCTCGTTCGAATGATGAAACTGAAATACAGAACAAGTTCAGAAAGTATCAAAGAACACGAGCGACTCGATAGACCTGAGAAAGAGGAAATGCAGAAGTCCAAAAATAATACGGGTATTACATTCGACCTCTTATAAAAGAAGGTCGTCCCCGCACCTCACAATAACGGAAACAAGGCAACAACACAAAAGCAGTCGACGGAAACATTCCCCATGGGCCTCTTAGAGCCGATCCTGATATTTGTACTGAAGTTCGTGCCCCGAAAGACTCGGAACCCAACTCGCAAAACTAGATCCTGTGTCTCTCGGGTCCACACTTGAAATGCTTTACTGACGAGAAGGACAATTGGTATGTGCATGCCCCCGGCACACCATGGTTGAAACACCTCGGCTCGGCATACCGAATATACAAATGTTAGATACAATGGGACGTAACATCACAAAGCAACAAACCAGAGATGCCAATTTGGCATAACATATCAATACATACTAAAATCACAACAACCACGTCATCGTTTGACGATTACAATGGCCCGAATGATAACCAGCACACAAACACAAAACATCATGAAACAATCACAGATGTACATAATCATATAAACCCAAGCTCTAATAGCTCGCACAGGTGCGATAACACGCAAATCACCACGAAACAACAACATTAAGGATCAACATCACACCTCTCATAGAGGGCTAACGTAACAAATGTGTGGCAATGACTCAACTCAACGCTCACGCCACCAATTCAATCACAATTCGGAGGGCTAACACCCTAACGACAATACCAACATCATACACACCTTCTCCGACCACCAGCAGGAAATGATGGGTTTTAAAAATGAAAACCTCCTTTTGAAAACAGTTTGGAAACACCAGTTGATCTTGAGTATCACTTTACAAAAAGTTGAACAAACATCATTGTCGAGACTTTGAAAACCACCTTGCGTTTGAACAAAAATGAGGACACTTTTCTTTTAGTGAAAAACTTTCAGAAATATTCGACCCTCGAGTCTAAGTAAAAGTGTTTTTAAAACATTGAAAACATCTCAAAACATTTTGGTCCTCGAGGTAGAAGAATTTTGAAACATATTGTGGCACCTTGGATGTACCACGAGAAAATAATTCATTTTAAAAGTACGTCTCGAAATTTATTTTCTAAGATACTCAAGGTTTTCAAAGATAATTCAATGGGCTAGAATGCCCAAAAATTTCAGGTAATTGCATGGAACATTATAGCGCCGTGGGTCCCGCGCCGGAACCCACCAGGCTAAAAACCATTTACAAAAACGCCAAAAAGGTTGATGACGGTAATATTTCAAAAACTCACAAAAGCCATTTACAAAATACTAAATACCGTCATAAGAATTTTGCCAAAACGATCAAGGCCACAATGCCAAAAACTCGGTTAAGAGAATTGGTTTTCGAAATAAAACTCAGTCGGTAAAATACCGAAAGCCATTATAAAAGAACTCACACAGCGGATAAAAGAAATACAGTCCAACATGCACAATCCAGCAACACTACTCCTCATATGAACGAAATATGAGAGTCAAATAACCACATATCACGAAATCAAAATCCATAAGAGGATTCCGTCAATTAACTCATAATCATACCTGTAACTCGCATCAGACGAGGCACAAACACAAAGAAGGGAGACTTACATCCACAGGTCGCACGAAGGTGACGGTCGCCCACGATACTAATCTCGTCCGACGACATAACCGACAAGTTGTGACTACGCACAACTCAACTTGTCACCTGATGACTCGAACGACAAGACAACACATTACTCGACAAATCATGACTTGACTCGACCCGACAGCCTAGGTTTCCGCAACCTAAGCTCTGATACCATAAATGTAATATCCCCAAAACTATATGGGAATATTACACGCCGTAGAACCTTTCCACAAGGATCTACCAGGCTAAACATCCATAAACAACCAAATGCTTGCCCGGCCAAGGTCAAACAATATAATAATACAGACAGTTAAGGCCACTTACACATGAATACACAGACCGATGAGGTCACACAACTCCATCAACAGAACTGACTAAAGCAACATTACCCACACAGGGGTCGAAACACAATACAACGGAAGACTGAAATCAACTCTAAAAATACAACCAAACTCTACCAACTCTCAACTCTTGATTAGTATCGCAGCTCGTCATCCTCTTGTGCCAATCCTGTGATTGCTCCCCTGAACCTGTATATACCTGGACGCAAAATAGACATCCACCCCCGATTACTCGGGGGTTAGTAAAACTCCACTGTCTTACTAGTGCAAATATAAAACGATACGAAATGCAAGAAGTAAATAGCAACTACGAATTTAATACGGAAATCAATTATCAAAATGTTCCCGAGAAGTTTTAGAATTTCGAACTCAAGCAAGAGATATTTGAAAAGGGAACACATCATCTCGGGGATTTTTAAAGCAGAAATTCTTTTGGACCTCGAGTCCCAATTTACCAAATCTTTTTGTAAACATTAGGGCCTTAGCCCGATTCTCGTTTCAAAACAAGCTGGATAAGATATCATTATGAGTCCGAGATCCATATTTAAAATGTTAACCAGACAATCACTGTTATACGATCATTGTTCGTACACATCATGTACCGAACTCCGGAGGCCTCGACGGACCTTACCCTGACCACTCGCACTGTTCATACACATCATGTACCGAACTCCGGAGGCCTCGATGGACCTTACCCGGACCACACGCACTATTCATACACATCATGTACCGAACTCCGGAGGCCTCGATGGACCCTACCCGACCACAAACATCATTCGTACACATCATGTACCGAACTCCAGAGGCCTCGTCAGACCCTACCTGGATCACACATCTTGTTCATACACATCATGTACCGAACTCCAGAGGCCTCGTCATACCCTACCTGGAACACACACACATCGACACGACACAATTCATAATCATTAAATGTCAAGACATTCCACATTACACCGAGATGTATAATCAAGTATGTAAACCAAAACAACACACATATCATAATCATCACAACAACTAAACAATGACCAACCACGCCCGACACAAACTTAGATGATTTGCACATCCAACACAATTCCAAGATGCTAACTAAGTGAAGATATCATCGTTACCGTCAATCGTTCATAATAATCAATTCATACGAAGCATATTCGCTAAGATAAATCAATTCATCATAACCATAACACAACATCCCTATTCACAAGACACAATTCGTATAGTAAAATACTTGCCTTAATAACCGTTACCGAATACCCCGAAGAACACGGTTCGACCGGGAAGCTTGAACCACGAAGAAGACAATGAATGGAAGGGTTCCGACCCGAGTTCTTCACAAGGATTTAGTCCCTAAGTCATATCAATGATAAATCAACAATCGTACGATGAATAATAATCGCACAACGCCCAATCCCCCCTCTATGACCTTTTGTTGGACACCTTCAAGGCGTCGACTAAGAACTCAACCAAAACGACGAATTAATATAATCAAACCAAGGAATAACAAGGAATTTGATATAATATAGCTTAACAATCATCAATCCATCACTATTCTGAGTTAAAACGGATTAAACGGACAAATCGAACAAAATCCCCAAAACTAGATTTTAAGAAAACTTACCCTGATTTGGCCGATCGGAGCAAGTTATGGAATGATTAATCGATGCTATGGACTCAGGACCTTCATGGCTTGGTAGTTGGACAACATGTCTTCGACTCCTCCAGGACTCCAGCCATGGACAGGAAGAAAGAAGTGAGAAAAAATGAGTGAAACCCGACTGCTCTGCCATATTTATACCAGTGCTAAACACGGCGCAACAAATGGTCCAAACCAGCACCGTGTTTACCGCCGTGTTGCGGGTCACTGCGCGCCCTGACTGACACAGCGCAACACCCGGCGCAAGACGATGCGCGTGTGTCTCGGCCGTATCCGACACGGCGCATCACCCGGCGCAAATCTTGCATGGGTTCTCGGCCGTGTCTCGGCAGACTTGCTGGTCCTGGACGACCCGGCGCAAGACACGGCGCTCGGCAGCGCCGTTTTCAGCTCCGTTTCATTCAGGTCCGTCCAGTAACCTCCTGTTGCGAAATGATTCCGACACAAACCAAATATTACGACAGGACCACAACGATTATCCGAACGACCCCGAAACCCGAACCTGAATATGAATCGAAGATACAGTTACAAAGTACTCACGAATACGAATTCGAGCCCTAAGATAACACACGATTCCGACCACCCGAAGTGTCGGAATTCGACAACGAAAGTAATTACCCCCAAACTTTGGGAAATTACGAAAACGGCCCAACACGTCCGAAATACACGATACACGATCGAAACACCAAACCAAAGCTCGAAACATGAATAATAACATTAAATGAACTTACGAGAAACTCGAAACAAAAGTTTTGGACGAGATTCGCAAGAATCGAACTCAAGTGCGGAAAAGCCGCTTAAGAACGCGGAACTCAACAAAACGACACCGAAACAAACTCGAATGACAAAAAGTGCAGAATTAATCATTCTCAGAATGATGATACGGTCATGAGCGAGTCGTCAAAACGGACTTCCGCCAAAAAAAGAAATTACCAAAAATCGAAATTGCGGATATTATAGTAGATGTCTCGAGGCGAAATTGAATGCCTTGATGATAGTGGAACAACCCAAATTATTCTTCGGAATAGGCAATTATTCAGGGATATTATGCCATACATATCCTCAGTGACAATAATGATTGGTTCCTCCCAAGTAATTCAAGGGAGGGGACCTGCTCATTTCTTGCTATCTAATGGTATGCATATTAATGTCACAACTGCTCTCTATGCTCTAAGAGCAAACAGAACCTTGCAAAGTTTTAGGGACATCCGTGCCAATGATTGTCACCTTGATACACATTGTGAGAATAGGATTGAAATTTCGTGTGTTACTCTGGCAGAATGCGGAAGACGCCGCGTTCTCGAGAAGCTAATGAGCCTAAGTAGTGGTTTATATACCAAACTACAATAAGGATTATTGAATCCTATGCTATGAGTCACGAACTTTTGATTCCGAAGCATACCTAGGGATGCGACATGATGATTCGCATTTTGAAAAACTCACGTGGTCGCTCGTTTTTCAAGTCCATAAAATGATTGGAAGCACCGCTTGATATCGACATTGATGTGAGTGAGTCTGATACTGTATCACCGTGATTGAAGATCACACACCCTGGTGAGGTTGACAGTGCATCTTCCTCAAGTCCCGAGGCTTCTGTGGTAATTTCCAATGCCCATAAATCGTGTTGTAAGGCCTGTTCACTAGCAAAATCCATCATTTGCTAAAGAATCAACACAAAATATTCGATTCTTACAAAGAACTCAAGGGGACATTCGTGGACCTATTCAGCCAGAGTGCGGACCATTCAGATACTTTATGGTTCTATTTGATGTATCGACGTGATGGTCACACGTCGCTCTGCTATCCACAAGAAATGCTACATTTGCTAAGCTCCTAGCACAAATTTTCAAGTTACGGGCTAACCACCTTAACTTTTCAATCTCGTCATTAAGATTAGACAACGCTGGTGAGTTTACGTCAAAGTTCTTCGACGACTATTGCATGTCGATTGTGATTGAAGTTGAGTGATCGACAAAAACTTATCCTAAAAATAGGAGTTTTTGAGTCGCTCGCAAATATATACGAGGTAGAAGTAGTTGTGGTAAGTTCTACCAAGGTCTTTTCACTCGAGGATTGTTCAACAGGGTTTCGTATAATATTTTGTTATAGACTGCGAGAAAAAATACTAAAATATTCTAAAATATATTATTGGGTTTTTGTGCTAACTAAATTAAATGCACTATTTATAAACTAGACTATTTTTATTAAGACTATTTATACTAGACTATTTATATTAAGACTATTTATACTAGACTATTTATATTAAGACTATTTTTACTATACTATTTATATTATACTATTTATATTAAGACTATTTATACTATACTATTTATATTAAGACTATTTTTATACTAGACTATTTATATTAAGAATATTTATACTAGACTATTTATATTAAGACTATTTTTACTATACTATTTATATTAAGACTATTTATACTATACTATTTATATTAAGACTATTTTTAATAAGACTATTTTTTATACTAGTGAGTCGGGGAGAAGCTTCCCATCTAATTTTCTTACAAATTGACAAACAGGGTCTTTTAACGTCAGATTCCGAAGACGTTGTTCATATTCTGGTTTGAATTTATTCCATAAACATCGAATTCCGTAATATACGAGTCCACTAGGATGCGTGTCAAGAGAAATTTGAATATTATCTAAATTTTCTTTATTCAGACCATCCTTAATGAGCTGAATTTTATCTTCTCTATTTGTAGATGGAATTCCTAAAGATCGACATTTTGAATTACAGTTCCATCTAGCACATTTATAGCAAACGGCTATTATCTTTGTTAGTCGTTTCTTGGCATATGAACTTTTTCCAAGCCCTGGTAAAAATTTAGTAGGTATTTCTGCGAATTCACATGCTATTCTCACTTTGGCTTCAATAATGAATCTAATGTCAAAAGGTATGCTTTTATTCACAAGCAACCTCATCCTTTCAAGTCTTGTCTTGTAAATTTTTAAAATGAATTTTTTGCTAAGAAAGAGAAATCTCTTTTCAATACTATTCAAAGTTTCTTCTATGATAAAAAAAATAAAATAAAAATAAAAAGGAGAAAATATCTGCAAATATCAGTTGTTGTGGGAAACTGAAAAATCCGACTTTAATAGTCACGGAGTACCGTTATCCGCCAATTGACCGGACAAACACAATTGAGTACTAAGTTACAATGTCGAGAAATTGTATCTATAACAATAGTTTACAATATAAGATTTCAAAATAACATTAATACTTCCTCTTTATATTATTTTTTTAATAAAAAGAGACTAGAAAACAGTTAAGCGCACCTTATGTGAAAAAATAAGAACAAGAAGAATAAAATATGCAAAAATAAAGAAAGATAAAATAACAAGATATAAACAAAAGTATTCAAAAAATTTTATTTGGCCTAAAACAATCCCCGGCAACGGCGCCAAAATTTTATCGACAAAAACTTATCCTAAAAATAGGAGTTTTGAGTCACTCACAAATATATACGAGGTAGAAGTAGTTGTCGTAAGTTCTACCAAGGTCTTTTCTCTCGAGGATTGTTCAACAGGGCTTCATATAATATTTTGTTATAGATTGCGAGAAATAAATACTAAAATATTATAAAATATATTATTGGGGTTTTGTGCTAACTAAATTAAATGCACTATTTATAAACTAGACTATTTTTATTAAGACTATTTATACTAGATTATTTATATTAAGACTATTTATACTAGACTATTTTTACTATACTACTTATATTAAGACTAGTTTTAATAAGACTATTTTTATACTAGACTATTTATATTAAGACTATTTATACTAGACTATTTTTACTATACTATTTATATTAAGACTATTTATACTATACAATTTATATTAAGATTATTTTTAATAAGACTATTTTTTATACTAGTGAGAATGAATCGAACTAAAATAAGTTGGAACTTGATTTGATAAAAATTAGGGGATTATGGGTTCATTAAATTAGGTTTTTAATAAAGTAGATGAATTGATTTACACGGATATAAAAGAAAAACGAGTGTTTATCGAGTAATCAACTTTTTCACCTTATAACTTTCGTATTCAAAAGCTTTTTAATTACTTTCGTAACCTTAAGATGTCGTTTACAAGATAAACACTTGATGATTGAAAAGATATGTTTCCAATTCACTTAACAATCAATCAAGAAGGTTTTATTAGTAGAAATAGGATATGATCAATCACTATTTAAACCAATTAATCCCTTTTAATCGAGATAGTGTAAATCAGTCAAATACTATATATATAATTAAGTAGATGGATTAACTTACACGAGTATAAAAGAAAAACGATTATTCATCGAGTAATCAACTTTTCACCTCATAACTTTCGTATTCAAAGGCTTCTTAATTACTTTCATAATCTTAAGATGTTGATAACAAGATAAACACTTGATAGATTGAAAAGATATGTTTCCAATTCACTTAACAATAAATCACGGAGGTTTCATTAGTAGAAATAAGATATGATCAATCTCTGTTTAAACCAATTAATCCCTTTTAAAAAAAATAGTGTAAATCAATCAAATACTTAATATATAACCTAATAGAAATCCCCCTTCCCCTAGGAAGAAAGATTAGCTACTCATTGGTTTATACAAACTAAATTATAATAGAAATAATTGATATACATAATATGTATAGAAACTCTTAATTACTAGAATTTAATGACAATAGATGAAAACTTACTTGAATATGATGTATCAAAGTGCAAGAAACATTCTTCAAAATACAACTTCAAACTTGTTCAAAGGTTACAAACTTAAAAAAATTGAAAGTAAAATATTAAGTGCTTATTGCTCAAGCACTTTTCAATTACAAGCTAAATGAAGGAAAAACTTCAGACTAATAAAATGGAATACAAACTATAATAGAGATGTTTTTCCAAAAGGAAAGGATGTTTCTTAGCAAGAAGAGGAGTTTTTTTTGCAATGGATGAATGTGTTCTTTTATAAGTGATTTTCAAGAATACTTTGAATTATTTAATTCAAAAGATGTGTTCTGGTATCTTGATTTTTTCTTTGTTCACACTTTGAGTTCACAAGAGGCTAAAGGTGGAAAATTCAACAAATATCTGCCTGAAAACGGCGCTGGAAAACGGCCCATTTTGCCCTGTGTTGTGCGCCGTGTTGTGATGACTCGGTCTCTTCCGGAACACGCGTGAGGACACGGCGCAAAATGCCGGCCGTGTGCGAAACGACCCAAGACACGGCCCTTGTTGTGCCGTATGTGAAACGACCGACAGAAAATGGCCCTATTTTCTGTAACACCCCCAAGACGTTCGGGGCAATTTACAACACCGTGGACCCCACCACTTGGAATCCACCAAGCTAACACACAACTCGACATGACAACAGTGACAGACATCATCAACATACGAACAGTTTTCCAACCCAAGACATACAAAATAAGTGTACCGGACTCAGCAGTACAATGCAACATTAAACCAACCCCAAATCGGGTACTCAACAAATACAATATTCAAAGGAAAGAAGTACTCGAGTACTGAAGCAACAACATGATCAATAAAATGTAAAAGACATGACATCAACGAACGACCATTGAACAGATTCACTCTTGCCCATCATCCTCGTACTGCCCACATGCTCGTTCCCCTCCAAGACCTGTACCTGAAATACAAAAGTATTTCCCCTATTTAAGGGGTTAGCGACCACTGCTAGTGTAAGTACAATCCATTTGAACTACCATTATAATCAGATGAAATATGCGCCAAAAATCATTTTAGAAAACATTTATATTCCGGAATATTACGGTGCACGAGCGCAAAACACATTTCTACAACAAAACATTTCAAAGGTTAACCGTTGGTACGAGACTCACGGCCACCGCACTTCGCAGAGGCCCCGTCGGACCATCCTTGGGTGGTTAACCCCAGTTCGTGATACACATACACACGGCAATACGTATCCCCAGAGGCCCCGTCAGACCGTACCTGGGTGAACATACACATACACATCCACAACATACACGGGAAGCCATAATTCAAATACTAGAATATGCAAACAAATGTAAAGTACTTGCCTTTGAGACAACTTCGAGGAAATGGGAACGAACAATGACTAGGACTGACCCGGAGGGAACACGACCGTTCCTAAATGAAGGGTTAACACAACTCAGTCCTACAAGATAATAATAATCGAATGGAAAACTCCCACCACCCCGACTAATAATCATAAACATACTCGGACGACGAATACGGGCGAGGGTTTTTACAAAACCTCCCCAAATCAACAATACACGGATCAAACACGACGGAAACGGATTGGGAATCACCCAACAACAATATTCGATAAGAAATATCACAGTATAAATGAACGATTCGAGTTAATCTAGACAAATCCCGAAAAACCCCCAAAATGGATAAAAGTAGAGTTCTAAGTCAAATACCTTGGATTAAAGTGGAGAAGATGGATTAAGACGATGATGTACTATGGTTGGAACACAATAATCGGTCTATAACTGAACTCCATGGATTACTCTCTACAAATCGCCCCAAAATCACCGCAATCGCCCAAAGGATGAGAAGAGGAGGAAAAATGACGAAAAGGGGGGCTGCTGTCCTATTTATAACAGGCATAATTAGCGCACGCTAATATGCAAAGATAGTGCGCGCTAACGGGGGTCGCCAGCAGTCCAGTAGCTACTGCCCGGTGTCGCTAGCGTGCGCTATACAAGTTTAGCGCGCGCTAACTGTTACTCGATATTGTGCGCTATGAAAGCTTAGTGCGCGCTACCTAATAGTCAGAACTCAGGATTCTGAGTCCAGAATCCTACTGTCCAGAACACTGAAGACATTAACACACGCTATACCTACGAGTTAGCGTGTGTTAACTGCACACCAATAGCGCACGCAAGAAATCACGAGTAGCGTGCGCTACTCACGCAGCAATTCAGTACTGCTCAGCGCAGTACACTGCTGAGGAAGGTACGAATTCGAAGTGCAACGCAAGGTAGGAATCCAGAAACATAAACACGAAATATTCACGAGGACGAGGCTAAGCGCTAAAAAAAATACAATTACGACTACCGGGGAATCTGAAATACGACAAAGAAGATAAAATTCCCTAAACTTAAAGGAAATTACAAAACGGCCCAAACGTCCGAAAATAACGATTCAACATCATATTAACAATCCGAAACTCACAACATGAACAAATCAACCATATGAACTCGTGTAAACAAAGAAACAACGGAATCGAACGAGTTTTACGAGAATCGAACGTACATGCGACAAAACATGACATAAAGTGAAACTACGTAAAAACACCTCCGAAACTCGTCCAAATGGAAAAACACCAAGAACAAAATAGGTTCAAAACATTGAAACGGTTACAAGCGAGTCCCTAAAAATAGACATGTGACAAAAATGGAAACTGCTAAAAATGGAAAGGTACGGTTATTACATTCTCCCCCTCTAAAAAGAAGTTTCGTCCCGAAACTTAAAAATAAAAAAGCTCGGGGTGCCTCGCACGCATATCCTCCTCTAATTCCCACGTCGCTTCCTCCACTCCATGCCTCGACCATTGCACTTTAACAAAGGGATGATTTTGTGCCTTAACTGTTTGTCTCGACATTTCAAAATTCTAACGAGCTTCTCGTCAAACGTAACGTCTTTCTCAATCTCCATGTCCCCAAAGTCAATAATGTGAGTCGGGTCTGGAACGTACTTCCTCAACTGAGAAACGTGGAATACACTATGCACATGGCTCAACGATGGAGGTAATGTCAATCGGTAAGCTAACTCGCCAACTCTCTCCAATATCTTGAAAGGTCCAATATACCTTGGACTAAGCTTCCCCTTTTTCCCAAAACGGAAAATTCCTTTTGATGGATACACTCTCAACAAGACATGATCCCCTACCTCAAACTCCAAGGGTCGACGCCTAACATTCGCATAAGACTTTTGTCGACTCTGAGCCGCCAACATCCTCTCTCGAATTAACTCGACTTTCTTCCTCGTCTCCAGCACAAGATCCCGCTCGGTGCCAACTAAATCGGACGGCTCATCCCAACATATCGGTGATCAACATCATCGGCCATAAAGCGCCTCATACGGTGCCATCTTAATTGATGCATGCCAGCTATTATTATAAGTAAACTCGATCAGACCCAGATGTTCCTCCCAATCACTACTCCAGTCTAGCGCACACGTGCGCAACATGTCCTCGAACGTCTGAATGGCACGCTCGGACTGTCCATAGGTCTAAGTATGGAAAGATGTACTCAAACGCAAATGTGTCCTCAATGCTTTATGTACCGCCTCCTAGAAGTGCGATACAAACCGACCATCTCTGTCCGAAATAATAGTCTTCGGCGTACCGTGAAGTCTCACGATCTGTGCCATAAAAATACGAGCCAATTTTTCTGGGCCCCAAGTGTCCTTGATGCCCAGAAAATGTGCCGACTTAGTCAGTCAATCCACGATCACCCACACCATATTCATTCCAGTCTCCGTCCTCGGCAAATTCGTGACGAAATCTATAGAGATGTCCTCCCACTTCCATTCTGGTACGGGAAGTGGTTTCAACAACTCGGCAGGCCACTGATGCTCGATTTTGACTTGATGACAAGTCAAATACTTAGCCACAAACTGTACTACCTCATTCTTCATGTCATTCCAATAGAAATTCTTCCTCAAATCCTTATACATTTTACTCGATCCCGGATGGACGGAGTAAGGTGACGCACGAGCCTCTCGTATAATACCCTGCCTCAATCCCAAGTAATTCGAAACACACAGCTGACCTTGGATTCTCAACACACCATCCTCATGAATCACGAATCCCGGGGCTTTCCCCTTCACCATATTCTCGCGGAGCTGAATAAACATCGGATCTTCTAACTATCTCGATTTAATGTCGTCGACCAGAGACGAAGAGATCTCAAGAGTGCGCAACTGTCCGGCATTCCCTGGTAGCACAACCTCAATGCTCAACCCCATCAACTCTTGCTGGAGCCCTGGCTGGGCCGTGAGTAACTCAAGTGCCCGAAGTGATACCAATTTCCGACTCAAGGCATCTGCCACCACATTTGCCTTGCCCGGATGATAAAGGATCTCAAGGTCGTAATCCTTAATTAACTCCAGCCACGTTCTCTATCTCATATTCATTTCTTTCTGTGTGAAAATATATTTCAGGCTCTTGTGATCAGTGAAAATCTGACACGACGAGCCATACAAGTAATGACGCCAAATCTTCAACGCAAACACAACTGCGGCCAACTCAAGATCGTGAGTAGGACAATTCAACTCGTACGGTTTCAACTGATGGGAACCATAGGCAATCGTCTTCCTGTGCTGCATGAGTACACATCCAAGTCCTTGGCCCGAAGCATCACTGTAAACGAAAAAACCCTCATTACCGTTCGGTAAAGCCAAGACGGGAGCGGTAGTCAACCGATTCTTCAACTCCTCGAAACTCTTCTACCTCTCGTCGGTCCACAAAAACTTCTCTGACTTCTGCAACAACTGAGTAAGCGGTCGAGCGAGTTTAGAGAACCCCTTGAAAAACCTACGATAACATCCGGCCAAACCCAGAAAACTACGGACCTCCTTCACGTTCTTGGGTGGCGCCCAATCCAACACTGCCTCTATCTTGTGTGGGTCCACACGAACACCTTCAGCTAAGATCACGTAGCCGAGAAACATAACCTCCCGCAACCAAAACTCACACTTTGAGAACTTCGTATAAAGGCGCTGAGTTCTAAAGATTCCCAACACGATATGCAAATGACGTGCATGCTCCTCGAGTAAATCAGAATATCATTGATAGAGACAACTACACACTTATCGAGATATTCAAAAGACCTTGTTCATTAGCTGCATGAACACGGCTGGGGCATTGGTTAACCCAAAAGGCATAACCACAAACTCGTAGTGGCCGTATCTCGTCCAAAAGGCCGTCTTCGGAATGTCGGAATCCTTCACTCAGAGTTGGTAATACCCCGATCTCAAATCAATATTCGAGAACACAGTCACTCCTTGTAATTGGTCAAATAAGTCGTCAGTAATCGGGAGCGGATACTTGTTTTTGATGGTCACCTTGTTCAACTCTCGATAGTCGATACATAGACGAAGTGACCCATCCTTCTTCTTCTTCACAAACAAGACCGTTGCACCCCAAGACGAAGCGCTCGGATGAATGTAACCCATGTCTACCAAATCTCCCAACTGTTTCTTCAACTCAAGCATCTCGGCAGGCGCCATACGATACGGGGTCTTAGAAATCGGAGCCGCTCCCAGCTCTAAATCAACAGTGAACTCAACCTCTCGGTCTGGTGGCAAACCCAGCAACTCATCTGGAAAGACGTCAGGATATTCACTCACTACCGGAATAAATGAGAGCTCGACTCCCCCTTCTTCCGATCTCAAAGCATAACACCAGTAACCAGTGCAACCTCTTCGAAGAAGTCTCACCGCTTTCATAGTGCTGATCAGAAATTTTGGGCTATTCCGCTTACGTCCCACAAAAGAATGCTCGGTACCGTCAGAGGCTAACATCGAAATGGTCCTCGCTCTATAATTCATGATCGCTCCATGTCAATCTAGCCAATCCTAACCAAGAATCAGATCCTCATCCTTAATGTCTACCGTAATTAGATTAGAAGACCTATCCCTCCCCGCGATACCCACCGGAAAATCTCTAATCTCATGATCCCCCACAATACTATCTACACTAGGAAGTTTAACAACAAACGGTTCACACGCAAATAGACAATCAACATGCAGACGACGCACACAATCCAAAGATATGAAAGAAAGCGTAGCACTAGAATCGAATAACACGGAAACAGGATGGTCAAGGATGTGAACGGCACCTGTAGCCACCGTCGCGTCAGGATCTCCCACTCATATCATCTCATGCACAGGGGGCGGAACAGACCCCGCACTAGAAGCTCCTCCTCTAGAAGGCTTCCACGTCCTCGAACTCTGCCAAAACTCTGCTGAGGCTGATTAGCTGTCGGCGCCTAATTCACACTCGGTTCTCTCGTAACCCGAGTCGCGTCTCCACAATACTTAGCATGATGCCCCATCCGCCCACAAGTAAGACACATTCGCGGTGGCCTGTCACACTCACTCATCATGTGTCCGGGACGACCACAGTTAAAACAGGTAGGACCACGAACAGAAACAGCCAAAGCAGACTTGGAACCATTTCTTCGCCCAAATGATGGGGATTGATTCCCGAAGACTAGCGAACCAGACTGAGCCTTCTGATACCCGCCAGGCTTACCTCCTGAAAACTGACCGGAGGTCTTCTGTTTCTTACCCTCGGTTGCCGCCTCTGTCACAGAAAACGTCATCTCATAAGCCATTGCCTTGTTCTGATAATCCTTCAAAGTTGTATACCCGAGACCAGACATGTAGTGATGAACCCTCGGCTTCATCCACAGTCAAAGTGGCGGATCTTATCTAGCTCATCTCGGACCTGATTCCTTACATAATGTAGTTGTTGGTTGTAGTCCTTGATCGCCTATGAAATAGGAACATCCTGGGGTTTTGCTTAAAAGAAGGCTCGAATCCTTCCCCCTTTTACTGGCCACGGACAATATTCGTCCTCCATCAACTCTCGGAACTCGTCCCACGTAGCCGCCCAGTCACGCGGTTTCACCGCTTACCACCATGTTGCTGCCTCCTTAGCGAGGAAGTACTGAGCGATTGGTACCTTCCTCTCCTCGGAGCAATTAGCCGCCTCAAACACTTTCTCCATCTCGAATAACCAAATCTCCCAACCAGAAGGGTCGGAAGTACCATTGACTGCAGAGGACGCATACGTATCACGTCCTGAAGTAGTTTGTCAGTGCCGGAACCAGTGGGCGGAACCGGGTTAGCATTATCTTGGTTGACCAGAACGGCCTGAGTCAGTAGCGTCATCTGATTCGCTACTTGCTGAAGAATATTCGCTACTCCAACATTATCATGAGCATTGCTGAAGCTAGCAAACTGATCCTGCTGGCCCTCGGCACTAAGCGGGACACTGTTCGACAAGGAAGGCGTTACCGAACCAGCCCCTGAGCTATCGGATATGGCCGCCCCACCGGCTGCGCCACGTCCCCTACCGCATCCGCGTCCTCTACCAGCTGGCATTCTGAAGAAGTAACGGATGAGTATAATTCAAACGCAAAACACATCACGACATTAAGAAAAGAACAGAACAGGATAACGCAACGAGTCATGTTAGGAAAAAACTTACGAGCACCAGCGTACTGAGATGATGGCATAGTAGGGATACTGTTAAAAAACGACACTCAAGTAGACTCAAATAACCGACAGCCTAGGTATCTATAGACCTATGCTCTGATACCATATTCTATAACACCTCCAAGACGTTCGGGGCATATTACAGCGCCGTGGACCCCACCACTCGGAATCCACCAGGCTAACACATAACTCGACATGACAACAGTGATAGACATCATCAACATACGAACAATTTTCCAACCCAAGACATACAAAATAAGTGTACCGGACTCAGCAGTACAATGCAACATTAAACCAACCCCAAATTGGGTACTCAACAAATACAATGTTCAAAGGAAAGAAGTACTCGAGTACTGCAGCAACAACATGATCAATAAAATGTAAAAGACATGACATCAACGAATGACCATTGAACAGATTCACTCTTGCCCATCATCCTCGTACTGCCCGCATGCTCGTTCACCTCCAACACTTGTACCTAAAACACAAAAGTATTTCCCCCATTTAAGGGGTTAGCGACCACTGCTAGTGCAAGTACAATCCATTAGAACTTCCATTCTAATCAGATGAAATATGCACCAAAAATCATTTTAGAAAACATTTATATTCCGGAGTATTACGGTGCACGAGCACAAAATATATTTCTCCAACAAAACATTTCAAAGGTTAACCGTTGGTACGAGACTCATGACCACCGCACCCCACAGAGGCTCCGTCGGACCATCCCTGGGTGGTTAAACCCTAGTTCGCGATACGCATACACACGGCACTACGTATCCCCATAGGCCTCGTCGGACCGTCCCTGGGTGAACATACACATACACATCCACAACGTACACGGGAAGCCATAATTCAAATACTAGAATATGCAAACAAATGTAAAGTACTTGCCTTTGAGACATCTTCGACGAAAAGGGAATGAAAAACGACTAGGACTGACCCGGAGGGAACACGACCGTTCCTAAACGAAGGGTTAACACAACTCAGTCCTACAAGATAATAATAATCGAATGGAAAATGCCCACCACCCCGACTAATAATCATAAACATACTCGGACGACGAATACGAGTGAGGATTTTCAACAAAACCTCCCCAAATCAACAATCCATGAATTAAACACGACGGAAACAGATTGAGAATCACCCAACAACAATAATCGATAAGAAATATCACAGTATAAACGAACGATTCCAGTTAATCTAGACAAATCCCGAAAAACCCCCAAAATGGATAAAAGTAGGGTTCTAAGTCAAATACCTTGATTAAAGTGGAGAAGATGGATTAAGATGATGATGTACTATGGTTGGAACACAATAATCGGTCTATAACTGAACTCCACGGATTAATCTCCACAAATCGCCCCAAAATCGCCGGAATCGCCCAAAGGATGAGAAGAGGAGGAAAAATGATTAAAAGGGGGGCTGCTGTCCTATTTATAACAGGCATCATTAGCGCACGCTAATATTCAAAGATAGCGCGTGCTAACGGGGGTCGCCAGAAGTCTAGTAGCTACTGCCCGGTGTTGCTAGCTTGCGCTATACAACTTTAGCGCGCACTAACTATTACTCGATAGCGTGCGCTATGAAAGCTTAGCGCGTGCTACCTGATAGTCAGAAATCAGGATTCTGAGTCCAGAATCCAACTGTCCAGAATGCTGAAGACGTTAACGCACGCTATAACTACGAGTTAGCGTGCGTTAACTGCACACCGATAGCGCACGCAAGAAATCACGAGTAGCGTGCGCTACTCACGCAACAGTTCAGTACTGCTCAGCGCAATACACAACTGAGGAAGGTACGAATTCGAAGCGCAACGCAAGGCCATAATCCAAAAACATAAACACGAAATATTCACGACGAAGAGGCTAAGCGCTGAAAGAAAATACAATTCCGACTATCGGGGAATCCAAAATACGACAAAGAGGATAAAATTCCCTAAACTTATAGGAAATTAAAAAATGGCCCAAACGTCCAAAAATCACGATTCTGTAATATCCGCATTTTTCTGTTCTCGGTACTTTCTTGATTTGGTGTTTTTCCTGTTTTGGTGGCTCGTGTGTAACCGTATGTGTATTTCGGGAATACTTATTTTCAGATTTATTTTACTCAATTCCGCAATTGTTGGCTTTTCCGTCGTTTATTGATCCGATTCTCGTAATTGTTGTTTCGGAACTGCCGTTTCGGGGTTGTCGTAAATCTATTGTATGTTATTATGCGTATTGTGATGTTCCGTTTGATGTTTCGTTTGTGTTCCGGTATTTCGGGACCGTTGTTACCGTTTGCCTAGCGCGCGCTAAGTTCGTATGGTAGCGCATGCTAAGCATACTTCATTAGCGCACACTACACTTGTTGGTAGTGTGCGCTAGCGAGTCGAGCCCGGCAGTGGAAGTGAACCTGTTTCTGGTCTCTGTCCTCTGGACGAACAGATTAGCGCACGCTACGTTTTGTCTAGCGCACGTTGTTGTTGAGGACAAGCACGCGCTAGGTGTCCGGTAGTGCGCGCTAGCGCGATAGTCCAGTACTGGGAAGTTGACTTCTGGACTTGGTCGAGTGTCCAGGTAGAGCACGCTATGGCCCGATAGCGTGCGCTACCGAGAGGCTGTTAGCGCATGCTAATTCCTATTAGCGCATGCTAACGATCCAGAACTATAGGTTCTGGACTGGGGTGTTAACTTTCTAGACCGGGGTATCAGCCGATAGCGCACACTAACTTAACATGTTAGCGCACGCTAATAACCCTCTGGTTATAGAAACCAGAGAGTTGACCGGATAGCTCATTTCTTCTCTTTTTCTTTTCTCCACCGAGAGTTGGGTGATTTGGGCGATTAGAAACTTGCAGTGGGGCGATTATCATCATCTATTCAAGATCTTGAGTCTCTAACACCAAATTATCATCGTTTAATCATCTTCTAACACTTGAATCAAGGTAAATCTTCTAGAACCCTATTTTGGGGGAGATTTGGGGGTTTTCACGTTTTCGTCCAATTTGTTCCATTTTGTTAGTTAATTCATGATGAATATGATTAATCTTGTTGATATTCTTAGTTTTCCTACGGATTCAGGGTATATATCGTGGTTTTTGCGTAATCGAGAGGGTTTGGTTGTGGTCCGCCCTCGTTGCTGTTCTTGTACGAATATACATGAATCGTAGGTGGGTTTTCGGGTGTATTCCATTTCCGTATTCGTTTAGAAATGGTTGTGATTGAATTCTTTGAATCGTTAGGTTCGGTTTCGCCGGTTCCTCGCGGTCGTGTTTGATTCTCCCTCCCGTTCGTGTCACTGTCTATTGATCGAGGCAAGTACCCTTATGAACTTACAATCTTGACATGGTAGTATTGCATGAGAAATTATGTGTGTGTGTATGCTCACTATGGGTAAGATCCGACGGGGTCTCGGTAGGGATCCACGGAGGGGTAGGTCAGCGCTTTTAACCACTACGGGTTAGATCCGATGGGGTCTCGGTAGGGGTCTATGGAGGGGTGGGTCCGCAGTTTATTATGGTGCATTTTAAAAATGTGTGTTGGATTTTGGCATTTCCGGAAATGTATGTTTCAACCAATGTTTTCATGATTGCATGCATTGACTATATGTGTAAGGTGTAAGTTGTTCATTTGGTTACTTGTACTAGCATAATTGCTAACCCCTTTGGGGACCCGCTTTGGCGAAATTCATTTTATGAATTTCAGGTCAGGTTCATCGAGATGAACGGGCGCTGGACTAGTACGCGGATGATGGCCATGCGTGATGATTATGCACGAGTGGTGTCTTATTGTGTTCTACCTTTTTACCGTTTGTTAACTTGTAAACTATTAGAAGTACTCGAGTACTTAGGAGTTCTTATTTGTTTGGATTGTAACGTTATCTATTATGTTTGTGTTGGATGGTTGTGTTGTGTTTGACCGGTTGAACCGGGTGGATTATTTTGTTTTGCGTCTTTATGACGAGGTGTTATTTTGTTGATTCTGCGAATCAATGAGTATGTTGGTCGTTTAGCCTGGTGGGTCCCTTGTAGGGATTCACGGCGCTGTAATATACCTCGAATATCTTGGGGGTGTTACAGAAAATGGTATCACAGCTCTAGGTTTATGGATACCTGGGCTTGTCGGTTTATGGGGTCTTGTTGTGTTTCGTTTTGCACATCGTCATCACGCCGCCATGATTCCGGTGCTTCCAATGCCCGTAAGTTTTTCCTTACTCTGTTCCCTGTTTCCTTTTATTGCACCTTCGATTATTGATTTGTGACTGTTTTCCTCTCGTACTCACCATCGAGTTGCTTTTGCTACTTATTTAACACCAGTATGGATGCTGGAGGAGGCCGTGGCCGTGGTCGTGATCGTGGTCGTGGACACGGCCAGGGATGTGGGGCAGCCGGTGAGGCGGCCACATCGCATTCTTCTGGAGCCGGCAGTACTGGTGACCGTCATTGCCATGCTTCTACTCAAGATGGCGCCGACCTTGGTGTTGTGGTTGTTATGCAACAAATGGTAAACCAAATGGCGGCAATAGCTCAGGCGGTTCAGAACCCGAATCCGGCCCATGCTACTCGGGGCGGAGCAGATCGTTGGCTACAGGATGTCATTAAGATACATCCTCCTTAGTTTTCGGGAGCTTCAGACCCGATCGGCTGAGAGGGATGGATTAAGGAGATATCTAAGGTCTTCATCGACACCAACTGTCCCGAGGACCGCAAGGTCCCTATTGCCCAGTATTTTCTCACTGGGGATGCTACTGACTGGTGGGAGGCCGTTGAGCCCAGGGACCGCGCTGCTACATGGGATGAGCTTAAGGACCTGATAGAGACCGAATATTGCCCGTGGCTGGTCAAACAGGCTCGAGTACATGCCTTCTTCGACGCTCAGCCTCGGGATATCCCTGTTTCTCAGGCTATTGCTGATTTCAACCGGGAGTTGGGCTTCGTGAAGGCCTAGGTTAGAGAGGAGAGCGACAAGATTCTCCACTTCTCCAAGCGGATGAAATTGTCGATTCGTGACTACATGTCTGGGCTCGTCTGCACTACCTTGAAGGATTATCAGAGTATATCCCTTGCTTACGATATGTTTGTGACGGCCAGTAAGGCGGTCCTCAAGCGCAAGAAGCAGAAATCCACAGGGAATTTTTCGGGCCACAAGGGTGGGGGTCAACAGAAATCCCATTCTGCTATCTTTCCCGCTGGTGGTGGTCCAGCTCGTTCTACTGGGGGTTTTCGGGGAACTATCAGTACTCCTTCTTGGGATGTGAAGTGTTTTAACTGTGGCCAGCCGTGCCACATTAGTCGTAATTATCCGAGCCCTTTGCTGACGTGTAATCAGTGTGGCCAACCGGGCCACAAACCTGCTTTCTGTGCCGAGAGAGAGAGAGACAGAATTCTTGGTGCCGAGGCTTCCTTTCTAGCACCTAGGGAACCAAGTGTGAATCAAGGATCGTTTGCTTCTTAGTCTCCGCCGAGTGCTAGTCGAGGGAGAGGTTGGGGTCAGCTCGCTAAAGGGGGAGCTTCCAGTGTCGGCTCCGCCCATCCGCATGTGTACGAGATGAGGAGGGCCAATGACCCAACCGCTACCGTTACCACAGGTACCGTTCACATTCATTCTCATCCTGTCAGTGTGCTTTTCGATTCTGGTGCTACGCATTCGTTTGTCTCTTTGGAATGTGTGCGCTGTTTGGGTTTTGATTATTTTTCACCCTGCGAGCCTTTCATCGTTTAACTTCCTAGCGGGAGATCCGAGATTGTGCTGTGACTATTTGCGAGAGGGCTTGGCTCCCTGATCTTATTGTTGTGGGTATTGAGGGTGAGGATTTAATTCTTGGGGATGATTGGCTTGAGCGGCATGGTGCGATCATGAACTACCGCACGAGAATCATCACTATGTTAGCCGAGGACGGCACCGAGCACTCTTTCGCAGGGCGAAAGAGGGGAAACCAGAAGTTCATTATTAACGCTTTGAAGGCGATGAGGCTCCTGCGGAAGGGGTGTACTGGTTATTGGTGCTGCGCCTTGAAGCCGGAGAGTGGTGGAGTCGAGCTTTCATCTATTCCAGTTGTTAGTGAGTTTCTTGACATTTTTCCTGACGAGCTACCGGGTTTTCCACCGGACCATGAGGTAGAGTTTGCTATCGAGTTAGATCCGGGTGCGGCTCCGATTTCGAAGGCACCGTATCGCTTGGCACCTTCCGAGATGGCCGATTTGAAGAAGCAGTTTAGTGAGCTTCTTGAGTCAGGGTATATTCGACCGAGTGCTTCGCCTTGGGGCGCACCGGTTCTGTTTGTGCGGAAGAAGGATGGTTCACTGCGTTTGTGTATCGACTATCGCGAGCTAAACAAGGTGACCATCAAGAACAAGTATCCCTTGACGAGGATTGATGACTTGTTCGATCAGTTGCAGGGAGCTGCGGTATTCTCGAAAATCGATTTGAGATTGGGGTACTATCAGCTTCGATTGAAGGAATCCGATGTTTCGAAAACAGCTTTTCGGATGAGATACGGACATTACGAGTTTGTGGTCATGCCCTTCGAATTAACCAACGCGCCGGCGGTGTTCATGCAGTTGATGAACAAGATCTTTATCGAGTATTTGGATAAGTGTGTCGTCGTCTTCATTGACGATATTCTTATTTATTTGAGGGACGAGGAGGAGCACGCGCATCATCTGCGGGTAGTATTAGACATTCTGAGGACCAAGCAACTCTATGCAAAGTTCACGAAATGTGAGTTCTAGATGAAGGAAGTGATGTTTCTTGGTCACGTGATTTCAGCCGAGGGAGTCCGTGTAGATCCGCAGAAGGTCGAGGCAGTGTTGGAATGGGAACCGCCTAAGAACGTGAAAGAGGTTCGTAGTTTCTTGGGTTTGGCGGGCTACTACCGTAGGTTCATCGAGGGTTTCTCGAAACTAGCTCGACCACTTACACAGTTGCTCCAGAAGTTCGAGATGTTCGTCTGGAATGACGATAGGTAGGCGAGTTTTGAGGAGCTGAAGAAGCATTTAACTTCATCCCCGGTTTTAGCATTGCCATGTGGCAACAAGGGATTTGCTGTTTATAGTGATGCTTCGGGTCAGGGTCTTGGGTGCGTATTGATGCAGCACGGCAGGACCATTGCGTATGCGTCGAGACAGTTGAGGCCGTATGATCTTAACTACCCTACTCACGATTTAGAGTTAGCGGCAGTTGTTTTCGCACTCAAGATTTGGCGTCACTATCTGTTTGGTTCCGCATGTCAGATTTTTACCGATCATAAAAGTCTGAAGTACATATTTACCCAGCGGGAGTTGAATATGAGGCATAGGAGGTGGTTGGAGTTGATTAAGGATTATGACCTCGAAATCCTTTATCATTCGGGCAAGGCGAACGTCGTGGTCGACGCCTTGAGTCGGAAACCGGTTGCATTGAGGACACTTGAGATCCTTACGTCTCAATCTGAGCTTCAGTGGGTTTTGATAGAGTTGGATGTTGAGATTTTATTACCGGGAGCGGTCAGACAACTTCGCACTTTAGAGATTTCGTCGTCGTTGGTCGATGAAATTAAACTAAAGCAGTTGGAGGATCCAATGATTTCTCAGATTCGGGTAAATGTTATCAAGGGGAAGTCTCCCGGGTTTGTGATTCACGAGGATGGTGTGTTGAGATTCTAGAGTCGACTCTGTATACCGAACGACTTGGAAATGAGGCAGAGTATTTTGAGAGAGTCCCATGCTACGCCTTACTCCGTTCATCCTAGTTTGAGTAAGATGTACAAAGACCTGAGGAGGAATTTTTGGTGGACTGACATGAAAGAGGAGGTCGCATGGTTTGTAGCGAGATGTTTGACTGTCAGCAGGTCAAAATCGAACATCAGCGACCAGCTGGGTTATTGCAGTCGCTTCCCATCCCGGAATGGAAATGGGAAGATATTTCGATGGATTTCATCATGAGTTTGCCGAGATCGAGATCGGGCATGAACATGGTTTGGGTGATTATGGATCGTCTGACCAAGTCGGCACATTTTCTGAGCATCAAGGATATTTGGGGTCTGGAAAGGTTGGCTCGGGTGTTTATTGCGCAGATTGTGAGACTTCATGGTACTCCAAAGTCTATTGTTTCGGATTGGGATGGCTGTTTCGTATCGCACTTTTGGCAGGCAGTGCATAAGGCATTGGATACTCGTTTGCGTCTGAGTACTTCTTTTCACCCTCAGTCGGATGGACAGTCGGAGCGTACTATCCAGATGTTTGAGGATATGTTGCGCGCTTGTGCTCTCGATTGGATTAGTGAATGGGAGGATCATTTGCCATTGATCGAATTCACGTACAACAATAGTTGGCATGCGTCGATTCGCATGGCACCGTATGAGGCACTTTATGGGGGGCGTTGTCGATCACCGATCTGTTGGAATGAGGCATCCGATTTGGTTGGGACTGAACCAGATATCGTTATTGTAGCGACCACTTTTCTAAAATATAATTCTTCCAATTTTAGGAAGAATAAATAAAAAATTTTTTTGCAGCGGAAATACATTTTAAAAAAAGACAAACTTAATAATCGCAAGTAATAATCCCAAGTTACCATTAAATAAAAACACACTTCGACGTGAAATTAAAACAAGTCGAACATTGTTAAAAAATATAGTCTTAGAGAAATAACATTTAACAAATAAATATTTGATCATCAGCTTGATCATCCCACACTCAAGCGCATGCCACATCGAGCTCCTCAACCTGAAAGGGGGTAAATAGTGGGGTGAGCTTCCAACTCGCTCAGTGTGGAGAGTACGCAATATGTCTACATTAATTACTAAATATATTAGCAAGTATAAACAACATAACTGATAAATTCTGAAGCCTGGCCAGCTCAAGGCTTTATGCACAATTAAGTGCTTCTGACTGATTTGCACATTTAAGTGCTTCTGACTGGTTGCACATTTAAGTGCTTCTGACTGATTGCACATTTAAGTGCATCTGACTGATTTCACGTGCACATACGAGACAATATATAAAGCAATTAAAATAAACAAAAGCGTAATAAATCCCCACACCTGGATAAAATTGCAGTTGTGAACTTGAATGTGATGAAATGCTTGACTCGACAATTCTAGGCGCGTAAATTCTTGTTATTATCTACAATTAATAATAATAGAAAATTATTATTATTATATGACTGAGAATTAAATTGTAAGTGAATAGTAATAGTAATTAAAAATGTCAACATATTAAAAGCTTGGCCGAAAGGGACTGATATTGTAGAAATTATAATTCTCCTTGGAGCTAACTGGAATAATTATAAACCAGACTGGGGCAAGAATGAAGAAACTGAAAATTAGGGGCTGACATTAGTATACTTTGAAAATGATTTGGGGTTGAATCGAAAGGATCTGAAAACAAGGGGGACTCAATTGAATAACCCTAGGAAATTAGAGGGTATAAATACCCTACTCTTCCTCACGGGTCGGCCGAAATCCTCACTTCTCCTCTCCTGATTCTCAGCTCACGCCTCTCTCACTCTCTGCTCTCCTCTCTTTCTCTCTCACACACACACACAAAGACACACTCACACACGCACACAAACACACAGTCATACGAATCGGCCGCTTCTCTCTCAAAGCTCGCTGCTCTCTCTCTAAAATGAACACTCACACATTGGAAGAAGAACCATGGCCGGACGAGGGTGCAGCGCGCGGCGCATGGCAGAATAGGGTTGGGTTTGTACGGGCCTGGTTATGGGTTTCAGGATCCGCCTGGAATTAATTTTGGGTTCGGTTTGGAACTGGGGTGGTGGATTTGTGATGGTTGGGAAACAATTGGTAAAGATGATAGGATTGTTACGGAGTCTGATTCGAATTTGTAGCAATATGCTTGGCTGGGAAGAAGCTAAGCCCCCCCTTTTTTTTCTTCTGGGTTGGAATTGGGTTTGAAAATGGGTTGACTCGGTCCAGATCAAATTTCTGGTTCTGAACATGATGTTTGGATTCGGGCTGTGCTTGTGGGTTCGGGTCGCGGGTTTGAAGCTACTGAAAACATGGTGGTGGATGATGGTCGTGAAATTCTGGTGTCAGGCCGACAAATTTCTAAAATCTGGACTGGGTTTAGAAACATGTTTTGATGTTTAATGGTGATTCTTCAGACTCAAACGGTGGGATACAGAAATTAAACTATGAGATTATGAGTTTACCTTTGTTTAAGAAAAGGAGAAGTTGCAGAAGATGACCTTGAGCAACGGCCGATCGAGAGAAAGGAAAAATATATATTTATGTATTCTGTTTTTTGGTAGGATTGACTGCAGTAGGAATACAGTATTTATACTGTATAGAGGGTTTAGGGTATAAAAGTTACGGGCTAGGTTTTAGAAAAAAATTTTGAATTGGGCTGGAAAAAGAGTTTGGCCTAACCCATTAAATTAGATTTAACATAAAATGATTTGGCTAAGAAAAAGACTTGGGCCATTAAACTAATAGACAATAATATTAATATTAATAATAACAATTGAGTTTAAAGTAATAATAATAATAATATTGGACTAATTAAATAGTTGGCTTACATAAACTAAAATAATAATGATAACTATAATAATAATAATATTATTATTAATAATAATAATTATTATAGTAATTAGCTAAATAATATTTTGGGCATAATTAAATGAAATTTGACTCGGGCCTAGAAATGACGAGATGAAACGATGAATTAAAAATGAGAATTGAAACGAACGAATCGCATGACTTGACATGAATTAAAATGACATAAATGGGTTTGCATGATCATGAAATAAAACTGGATTAAATGATAAAATTATTCGGGCATTAATTTAATAAAATTGAACATATTTTCTATAATTCATAATAAATGTATATGCGAAGTCGGGGCGTTACAGTAATGGAGACGAGGCGGAAGGTGGAATTGATTCGGTAGAGGATGTTGACTGCTCAGAGTCGACAGAAGTCATATGCTGTTGCTCGTCGTCGACCTTTAGAATTCGAGGTGGGGGACCACATTTTGCTAAAGGTGTCGCCGACGAAGGGGGTTTTCTGTTTCGGGAAGAAGGGAAAGTTGAGCCCGAGATTTATTGGGCCCTTTGAGATCCTCGAGAGAGTCAGTGAATTGGCATACCGGTTGGCGTTACCTACGGCCTTGAGTCACGTTCATAGCATTTTCTATGTTTCCCAGTTGAGGAAATATGTTCCAGATCCTAATCACGTCATCGATTATGGTGAGATTGATATCGCTGAGGATATTACTTTCGAGGAGCGCCACTTGAAGAATTTAGAGCACCATGAGAAGCGGCGGAGGCATAAGACCATTCCATTGGTCAAGGTGCAGAGGTCGAGGCATGGTGTCGAGGAGGCAACTTGGAAAACCGAGGATAGCATGCGTGCTAAGTACCCCGAGTTGTTTGTTTCTTAAGTTTCAGGACGAAACTTATTTTTAGAGGAGTAGAATGTAATATCCGCATTTTTCTGTTCTCGGTACTTTCTCGATTTAGTGTTTTTCCTATTTTGGTGGCTTGTGTGTAATCGGGTGTATTTCGGGAATACTTATTTTCGGATATATTTTAATCAATTCCGCAACTGTTGTCTTCTCCGTCGCTTATTGATCCGATTCTCGTAATTGCTGTTTCAGAACCGCTGTTTCGGGGTTTCCGTAAATCCATTGTATGTTATTATGCATATTGTGATGTTCCTTTTGATGTTTCGTTCGTGTTCCGGTGTTCCGGGACTGTTGTTACCGTTTGCCTAGCGCGCGCTAAGTTCGTATGGTAGCGCACGCTAAGCATACTTCAGTAGCGCGCGCTACACTTGTTGGTAGTGCGCGCTAGCGAGTCAAGTCCGGTAGTGGCAGTGAACCTGTTTCTGGTCTCTGTCCTCTGGACTAACAGATTAGCGCATGCTACGTTTTATCTAGCACACGTTGTTGTTGAGGACTAGCGCGTGTTAGGTGTCCGGTAGCGCACGCTAACGCGATAGTCCAGTACTGGGGAGTTTACTTCTGGACTTGGTCGAGTGTCCAGGTAGCGCACGCTATGGCCTGATAGCGCGCGCTACCGAGAGTCTGTTAGCGCATGCTAATTCCTATTAGCGCATGCTAACGGTCCAGAACTATAGGTTCTGGACTGGGGTGTTAACTTTCTGGACCGGGGTATCAGCCGATAGCGCACGCTAACTTAACATGTTAGCGCACGCTAATAACCCTCTCGTTATAAAAACCAAAGAGTTGACCGGATAGCTCATTTCTTCTCTTTTCTTTTCTCCACCGAGAGTTGGTCGATTAGAAATTGGAGTGAGGCGATTATCATCGTCTATTCAAGATCTTGAGTCTCTAACACCAGATTATCATTATTTAATCATCTTCTACCTCTTGAATCAAGGTAAATCTTCTAGAACCCTATTTTGGGGGAGATTTGGGGGTTTTCATGTTTTCGTCCGATTCGTTCCGTTTTGTTGGTTAATTCATGATGAATATGATTAATCTTGTTGATATTCTTAGTTTTCTTATGGATTCATGGTATATTTCGTGGTTTTTGCGTAATCGAGAGGGTTTGGTTGTGGTCCGCCCTCGTTGCTGTTCTTGTACGAATATACATGAATCGTAGGCGGGTTTTTGGGTGTATTCTATTTCCGTATTCGTTTATAAATGGTTGTGATTGTATTATTCAAATCGTTAAGTTCGGTTTCGCTTATTCCTCGCGGTCGTGTTTGATTCTCCCTTCCGTTCATGTCACTGTCTATTGATCGAGGCAAGTACCCTTATGAACTTACAATCTTGACATGGTAGTATTGCATGAGAAATTGTGTGTGTGTGTATGCTCACTATGGGTTAGATATGATGGGGTCTCGGTAGGGGTCCACAGAGGGGTGGGTCCGCGAGCTTGCTTTTAACCACTACGGGATAGATCCGACGGGGTCTCGGTAGGGGTCCACGAAGGGGTGGGTCCGCGGTTAATTGTGGTGCATTTTACTAATGTGTTTTCGATTATGGCGTTTCCGTAAATGTGTGTTTCAACCGATGTTTTCATGATTGCATGCATTGACTATATGTGTAAGGTGTAAGTTGTTCATTTGGTAACTTGTACTAGCGTAATTGCTAACCCCTTTGGGGACCTGCTTTGGGAAAATTCGTTTTATGAATTTCAGGTCAGGTTCATCGAGATGAATGGGCGCTGGACCAATATGCGGATGATGGTCGTGCGTGATGATTGTGCACGAGTGGTGTCTTATTGTGTTCTACCTTTTTACCATTTGTCAACTTGTAAACTAATAGAAGTACTCGAGTACTTAGGAGTTCTTGTTTGTTCGGATTGTAACGTTATCTATTATGTTTGTGTTGTGTTTGACCGATTGAACCGGGTGGATTATTTTGTTTTGCATCTTCATGACGAGGTGTTATTTTGTTGATTCCGCAAATCGATGAGTATGTTCGTCGTTTAGCCTGGTGGGTCCCATGTAGGGATTCACGGCGCTGTAATATACCTCGAATATCTTGGGGGTGTTATAGATTCAAAGTCAGATTAACAACCCGAAACTCACAACAAGAACAACTCAACCATACAAACTCGTGTAAACAAAGAAACAACGGAATGGAATGTACATGCGACAAAACATAAGTGAAAATACGTAAAAACACCTCCGAAACTCGTCGAAATGGAAAAACACTGAGAACAAAATAGGTTCAAAACATCGAATCGGTTACAAGCGAGTCACTAAAAATAGACATGTGACAAAAATGGAAACTGCTAAAAATGGAAAGGTACGGTGATTACATTTGCGCCGTGTTGTATGGTCGTGTTGCCTTGAAAAATTCTCGGCGTTGATTTTGATCTTATTTTCCGTCCTTTTTGACATTTCATGTCAGTAATCTGTAAAATAACCATTTTTAGCTCATATTTTGACATATCTTTAAAACATCTATATTTAATCACAAATCAGTATGATTATGCCTGGAAAAGGAATATTTTGTATATGAATTTTTAGATCAATTATGCACTAATCAAATACCCCACACTTGAATATTTGCTTGTCCTCAAGTAAACTTCAGAAATGGTATAAGTGAACATACCAATAATTTTAGTACACCTCAAGGAATAAATTAGACCAAGTTTTTTTATAGTTTGTCAAATCTCGAGAAAATTTCCTTTTAATCAAAAGCATGAATTCATAAAACTTGCTGGGTAAGTGTATCGCTCTCTCTCTCAAGTGTATAGTGGACATGTTTTTTCGCTCAAGCTTATTTAATGAGGTAAAAACTTCCATAGGCGTGCAAATAATCTATTATCTCTACTATTTGTGTGTAACGTCATAAATCAAAAAGGACATTTATTAGGTTGTAATGTCTGGAGTAGGAAAATATGGATAAAGTGACTTGAAACGGAACAATTAGAAAATATTCTGAATCGAGTTTTATCAACAGGTAAGCACTTTAAAAGCTATTTACTGAAGCTTTCTATCAATCCCCTTACTTATGCCTCGATTTATTTGAGCTCTTTTTTTTTCTCTTTTCAATCAACCATTTTTTGTCGCCTTTCCCCCATTTTTTTACTTGGGTTGTTTATTATCTGTTTTACGCAAATGTAAACTATAGGTCACATGAATACACCCGGTTACTAGGATAATAACATACACAAGATGCTTCTATGCATACTCATATCTAAGGTAACTGTTTTACGCGAATGTAAACATGGGTCACATGAATACACCCGGTTATTAAGTTTCCAAAAACAGCGGAGTAAATATTTTATCCATTTTTCAACACTACCAACAATATATATCACCCAATGTCACCACACAATATCTTTATCCTTGTTAAAAATAATTTCTAACTGTTCAAGTATGGGTCAAAGGATTTATAGCAATGGAAAACTCAGTATGTGGTTAACAATAAATTAGGCAATAAGCTCAATTGGGTTAACGAGGGAATTAATAATTTTTTGGGGTAGGCCGAAAAGATTGAAAGGCTAAATAAAAAAAAATCGCCTAAAATCACTTTTACTATTTTGCACATACTTTGTAGTTTTGAGTAAGATACCAATGCACGTTCTAGAGTTTCACAACACAAATAGCGCACTCAATCAATGGAGATTTTGCATGATAACAAGTAAACAACGGCTCAAAAGCTCACGAGTTCTCAAATATATAATTTTTCTTATGAATTCGCACTAAAGAAAATTTTTTTAGAAACAATTGAGTTTGACATTTCATTGAAAATTCAAGTTTAGCCCATGGTCATTTTACCGCACCAAAATTTTATAAACAAGTTTCCCAAGGTGAGTAGTAAGACGCATTACAAATTGACTGTTGGAGGTATTTTTTTTATGTTAAAAAAACCATATATTTCCGATGTTACCCCACACGAAATAAGCATTGTCCTAAATATACTGAAAAGATAGAAGAAAAAGGACTCCTCTGTCGTGTGGTACGGTTGTTTCAATCCCCATTGCAATACCTATAAGGAAATTGAACAAAAGAAAAAATAGAAAACCATGTTGAAACAAGTTAAATAAATAAAAACAAAATCCATAATTTCAAAGAAAAAGAAAAAGAAAATACATAAACAGCAAAATATAGTCTAAACAAGCCAAAAACAAAAGTAGTCAGAAAAATAACACAAATAAAAAATATGAGGCAAATAACAAAAAAATAAAAAAAATATACCCGGAAGTATAACACAATTTTTAAGATGCGCTTCAGGAAAGTCTGAAGAGTCGCCTTACGCTGCCATCAATGCTTTTATTAAAAACAAATAATAAAAATTACAGCAATAAAAATAACAATAAATAAATCGTGAATAGATGCGCATCAAGAGATCAAAAAGAAACTCCGTAAGCTGCCATCATTTATTACGATTTTTACACACAACAGAAAGTAAAAATAACAAGAGGTATGATATGGGTTATCAAAGGGAGAGAATGAATCCACTTTTTGTTTTCTCACCGTAAAATCTTCCATCCAGACAATATTAGCTAGAGCTGGATATGTTTGAGGAAAAAATTCAATGAGTTTTTTGATTAGTTCTTCTGGTGTTGTTGCAACGACTATGATTCATTTAGCACGCTCGGAAATAAAACTTTTTTCAGCAGAGTAGTCGATGAAAGATAGTAAACCATCAAAGAAACCATTGACATTGAGCAAACCTATTGGTTTTTTTATGAACATTTAGCTGGGCTCTGGTAACCACATGAAAAAGGCATCAGTATTATTCATCATGTGAGTTATGCAATCTTGCATATTTACAGCTCTAAACTCATCTCCAATAGTTGCCCCAGTGATTTTACTTTCAGCCAGAGGTTTGTAATTATTCCCAACAATTTTACTCCTTCCATATAGGCAGAAGCAGTAGCGCATCCCATTAATCCTAGAATTTCTCCTCCGTAAACTACATGAATGTATTTTTCTCCTAAGGTACGACCCAAATTGTGGGCTGCTTCAGTAAAGCATGCCTCTGTTGCATAACTAGCTCCACCAAAAATGCAGACTGAGTTAAATATTTTTGTGGAAGATGATGATTCCATTTTTGAAAAGAAACTTATTTGAGAGAAAAAAAGAAAAAGTACAAGTTTGAGGGATGAATAAAAGAAACAAGCACAATGCCTATTTATAGAAGAAAAATAAGGTAAACAATGTTTAACAAATTTGTGATTGTGGTAATTGCGCTTCAACTACTCAATAGAATAATGAATGCATTTATTGCGTATCACTCTTTTATTCAGAAAATCTCACCATACGACAAAAACTAAAGATACTCACGCGTATGAACAGTAGTTGTGATTGTGGCTCACATCTTCCTCTGATTTTACATTCAGAAACGGCTTAAACACCTTCTATGAGGCGAGGAGAAGCTTCCCATCCAATTTTCTTACAAATTGGAAAACAGGGTCTTTTAACGTGAGATTCCCAAGATGATGTTCATATTCTGGTTTAATTTATTCCACAAACATCGAATTCCGTAATATATGAGTCCACTAGGATGCGTGTCAAGAGAAATTTCGATATTATCTAAATTTTCTTTATTCAGACCATCCTTAATGAACTGAATTTTATCTTCTCTGTTTGTAGATGGAATTCCTAAAGATCGACATTTTGAATACAGTTCCATTTGCACATTTATAGCAAACGACTATTATCTTTGCTCGTCGTTTCTTGGCATATGAACTTTTTCCAAGCCCTGGTAAAAATCTAGTAGGTATTTCTGTGAATTCACCTACTATTCTCACTTTGGCTTCAATAACGAATCTAATGTCAAAAGATTTGCTTTTATTCATAAGCAACCTCATCCTATCAAGTCTTGTCTTGTAAATTTTTAAAATGACTTTTTTGCTAAGAAAGGGAAATCTCTTTTTGTTAGATGTATTTTTATGCGCTTAATCATCATTATTTTATACCTATTTTTAGTTTAAATCTGCGTAAATGAGCTTTTAATGCATTATCTTTATATGTTTTGAAGGAAATTCGAGTCCGGGAGCTTAAACGAAGAAAAACGGGCCAAAACGACATTTTTTTTGGTCAGGAACCACGACACACAGACGCTGGGCCGCGGCACAGGAGGCACCCAGAAGCACCCGGTACAAACTGTACCGGGGGCCGCGGCACGCAAGCTCTGAGCCACGGCCCATAAGGAGAATTTCGCCCAGGCCTGGCCGCATGAAGACAGGGGCCGCGGCACACTAATGCCGGCCCGCGGCCCGCCGTGCAGTGTCCCTATTCAGAGCTCGCGATTTCGGCGGTTTGGAAGCCCGTTTCTGACCTAATTTCTGGATGCGTTTTTTGAAACAGATGAAAAAGTATAAATAGGCATTGAAGGTCAGAAGATATTATCATCAAACAGAAGGAGAAAATACTGAGGAGCAGAAAGCAGAAGCCAGAGAACGGAGGAATTCAAGTTCTTCAACTATGTTTGATTTTTATTATGCTTTCTTTAATTCTTTGTGTATTACTTTCTAGCATGTCGGGCTAGAGCCATATTTGTAATATCCTAGAATTTCACTATGAATTTTTCGCATTATTTTATCTGAGTTATACTGTACAGAGTGGGACCGACACGATATGAGTGGATAATTTTGGGAACCGTGACACCTGTGCCAGTATGTCTACCGAGGTTATTTTTAATTCTAGGATATTACATGCTTGGTGTGTTTTTCGATGTCGGATATAGCGTATGAGTATTTGTATGATTGCCGTACTTGGTCGACAGTTTTAATTGAGGATATCGTGCATCAGAAGTATCGTATGGAAATGTTATCGGAACGAGTATATGTATTCGGTATGTCGCGTGTATGTGTTCGGTTTATTGAGGTGACAGACAGGGGCAGAAATGGCTAAGTATGAAAGCCATTACGTACGCTATGTAAGGAGTCTTACGTACGTAAGTAAGCAGGATTAACGTACGTTATGTAATGTACATTACGTACGTTAAGAAGGGATTCGGACCGGATCGAGCCGTGGTCGGCAGGTGGGACCTGGTGTCGGCTGCTTTCGGCGTAGGATGTGGACAGGCGAGTCAACCTCGGCATTACGTACGCTATGCATGGCATATTACGTACGTAATATGGGTTGATACTGTAGCAAGTCAACTGCTACATTACGTACGCTATGGTGATGGTATTACGTACGTAACGCAAGGTACAAAATAGTACAGTTAACCCTGGATGACGATTACGTACGCTATACGGGACATATAACATACGTCAAAGGCCTTACGTACGTTAAGATTGGGACTTAACGTACGTAACGAGATGCGCAGTTTATATAATAAGAGCTGGTCTTTCATTTGTTCACGAAAGAAAACTCATTTCTCCCACCCCAGTTCGTCCTTCTTCACTTCTAAGTGTATTCTAGACACTTTTAACTTGGCTAGGAGCTTGAGAGCATGAATTTGAGGCTTGAATATGAAGATGTTAATGATTTTTGAAGTGTTTGTTCCTTGTGGTTCTTCTTCAAAAGGTATGTTGATGATCTCTACTCCTTGAATTCGGATTTTTATGTTAGCGTTGATGTTCTTCTCCGTATAGTGATGATTATGGTGTTGATGTTATGATTTTGAGATTATATGAATCGTATATTGAAGAACAAAATGATACATGCCTTGGATTATGGATTAGATGATGATTAGATGTTAGAACACATCCAAGTACGTTGTTTTGTTGGCTTCAAACATGATTATGGACTAATTCATGTTCTTGAAGAATTCTTGAATGATATATGTCCGTAAATTGGAAGGATTATGGTTAATTTCGGTATATGATTATTCATGATGATAGCCGGTAATTGTATTCCTATGAATTTGCAAGAATGAGCCGTGTTAATCCGAATTTAAGATTGAAGTCGGAACCAAGAATGTTGTAGACGTTGATAGAACTATTGAGTATCGAAATTCGGCTTGTATTCGTATTGATAAGAGTTGATATGGTTTGGTTTCGTATGATCGAGATATCTTTGAACCATCGAGTTTGATTGGTTAGTCACATCGGTTATTGATTGTTATTGAACGTATCGTTGATTGATCATTGTATTAGGTTGCGTTTAGTGATCGTTGAAGTTAACCGTTGTGCTGCGGATGAGTCGGGGCTGAGGAGCTTGTAGATGAAGACGACGGGATTGATAGCGGCTTCGTCGAATTGGTATCAAGGCAAGTTATGCTTGCTCAGTTCAAAATGTTAATAAATGATTTCGTTTTCATTTCATTTATGATTCATATAGCAATGGCATTATGGAATATATGAATTGACGGAATGGTGGTATGTATGGTATTTTTGGACTAAGATAAATCATAATGTATATGATTTTAAGGATGTCTAGTGGAAATGGGAACGTGAATTATAATTTGGTCTATTGCATGAGAAGTTGGATATCAAGGTTAATTATCGTGTGGATGTTGAACTCGGGATGGTGGTTTGGTATTAATTTTGGACTGTACTTCATTTTGGATTGTCGGATAAACCGTGTATTCATTCAGGGCGGTTGGTCGTGGAAAGGTTAGCGTCTCCAGCTTGAGGTAAATTAATATTGTTAGATTATGATAATCATCATGTTGCATTATTGCATGTGTGTGTTGATATTTCATGCGGTGAATGTGCACCATTGTTTGTTACGTTTTGTGACGTGCTCTTTCTTTGAGTCTTGATCTGTGGGGCCGATGTGTTGGGGATAAAACCTGTATGGTACCCGAATGGAAATGTGTTAGGGGATAAGACCTAAATGGCACCTATGTCCGGAGTATTCCTGAGTAGATGCTTCCGTGACCCTCGACTGCTGCCTTGGGAGTTTATGTGATATTGTCCGGAGTATTCCTGAGTAGATGCTTCCGTGACCCTTGGCTGCTGCCTTGGGAGTTTATGTGCTATTATTATATGCATTGTTGAGCATGTTGTGGACTGTTTCCTGACAGAATACGACATTGTGGTCGTGTCGGTCTTTCATGATCGAGTTATTGTTGCCCTCTTGGAAAATCTTCTGATCCTTGTTGGATATGCGTTTCTTCGAGATTTGGTGTCATGTTGTATCGTGGCATATCTGGAGTCAGATACGTTCTGATCGTTCATGTGTAGGATTTTCGGGACGGGCATGTGTAGCATGTGTTGGTTTCGACCTCATATTGAACCGTGCACACGAGACGTAGTTCGTGAGGGTGATTAGGTACGAGACCAGACGTGTATTGATCAATACCCGAGGTTGGCTTGTACACGGACACATGTCCTGATCGAGTGTATCGTGACGTCCATCTTGAGTCTTATTGATTGGTCGTTCACAGTCCATGTATAATTGGATCTGTTCAATATTTGGGTTATCTTTGAAATCCCGTATATGTGATTTGTATATGGTTGACGATTTTATTCCCCCGTGTATCCGTCGCCGTTGAACCTTTACTAATCTCGTTCGGAGTTACCATATCGATGGTCAACTGATTGATATCGATCCTTTATAAATCTCGTTTGGAGTTCACCTTGTCATTGGTAATCTCGTTCGTTATTGATCCTTATTGATTCCATTTGAGAGTTGTCTCATCGTTGGTATTCTTGGTTATTAGTCCTTGATTGATGTTATTGGAGTTTACCTTGTCGTCGGTATTCTCAGTTGTTGATCCCTTATTATCCCTATTGGAGTTTACCTTGCCGTCAGTATTCTCGGTTGTCGATTCCTTATTGCTCTTGTTGGAGTTTACCGTATCATTGGTATTCCCGGTTGTTGGTCCTTATTGATCTTGCTAGAGTTTACTGTGTCGTCAGTATTCTCAGTTGTTGACCCTTTATTGATCTTATTGGAGTTTATCGTATCGTTGGTATTTCTGGTTGTCGACTCTTATTGGTCTCGTTGGAGTTTACCGTATCGTCGGTATTCTCGGTTATTGATTCTTCGTTGATCCTTACCGTCTCGTCGGTATTCTCGGTTATTGATTCTTCGTTGATCTTGTTGGAGTCATCAGATCATGGTATTCTCGTCCGTGGTTGATCCTTTGTCTATCTTGTGTGGAAATATCATGTCATTGATATTTCCGCTGTGATGCATCGATTGTTTAACATTATTAATTGTGTGAGCATTCATGCTTTGTATTAATATCTGGGACTTGCCATTGTTTCGGGACAGTTGATTTGCAGATGTATCGTGTGATATCGGTTTCTATCAGCATTGGGAACCAATTGTGCGACCCAGCCAACAGAATTGAACTTGGCCAGTTTATTCTATACTCAAGATATGTTTATGTTTGGAAATCTTGGTAGTGTTTCAGATACAGTACAGGTGATTACTTTTGAATTCATTCATCACTTAAGAACGCAAGATGGGATTATGATAAGAATTGATTTATTATAGATTGTGACAGGTTGGTAAGGTTGCTTCGGTAAGATTACATGGGGAATGTTCTTACTCTGTAGATTACATTGATATGTAATTGTTTTTGTGATGTGATCGTTATCATTGTTGAGTATTATGGCTGACCCCGTCGTGGGCTTTATATTTTAGGTACTCGGAGTTCGAGCTAGTAGCGGTCGTGAAGGGATGAGCTTTCCAGTGATACTGGCTATGGCGTGATTGTTGGGATTGTGTATTCTTTTCTGGTTTTTCTAATTCCTCTGTAATTGTATTTAATTATGTTTTTATCCGATGCGTGTGTATATTTTAAAATGGCTTTCGGTATTCTTTGAATTGTGTTTTCATCCGCTGCGTGTGTGTACTTTAAAAGGGCCTTTTTGCATTTTTAAACGTTTGCGAAAATGATTTTAGCCTTATGGGTTCCAATATGAGGCCCATGGCACTGTAATATTCCCGGTCGGTTTTGGGAGTGTTACACTATTCTAGGATTGTGATGAAACCAAGATTTTGACAGATTAACTCTTGAATTTTGCATTATTAATATAATTACCTTTTCTATTGAGTTTTTCCCAATTGTTCTTAATGCGTTTAATTATGTGGCCTATGATTGAACTGTTTTGATTATGAAACTCGAATTGGGAGAGGAGAGTTAGTAGGAAAAATTGGTGAGAAACGTTTTATCTTGTGAGATAGGAATATACTCATAGGAATTGCATGGCTCGTCTGAAGATTTTGAACTTTTTTGTCTATTGTTGAATTAATTCACCAAGGAATAGAGTGATTTATTCATCTTAGAAAATTCTACTGACCTCGGGAGAGGCATTAGGGTATCTTAGAAATCTTCGCCTTCAATAAATTGGGAAATTGCTTAATTTATGTAAATCAAGAGTAATTCGGATAAATCGAGGCGGATTCTCAATCCTAGATTATTCTCCTATTTGATCTTCTTTCTTCGAATAATCGATTTTATTAACTGTTCTTAGTTTATCCCTTTATTAGTTTTCTTTAATATTCCTTGCAACACCAAAATTCGATCGTTCAGATAAAATTAGAATACAAATAAATTGGTAATTAGTAAGTCAGTCCTCGAGGGAACGATATCTTACTTATCACTTTATTACTTGATTACGACAACGTGCACTTGCGTTCACCGAAATACGTAACAAGTTTTTGGCGCCATTGCCGGGGACTGATTGTTTTACTAATATCAATTTCAGTATTTCTAGTCTTAATTTGAACATTATTTTATTTTTGTGTAAATTTTTTTATTTGTTTTCCTTTCAGAAGTTTCGTTTAGTGCATGAGAAAATTCAGTAACGGAGGTCTATTACCTTTGGATACTGAACTCGAGCGCACTTTGCGAACAAACAAGAAGGAAAGGCGTGAGCTGTCAACAAAAGATACCATGGCCGATAACATAGAAAATCACTGGGTAGACAACCCTATTCAGCAAGCTCAACCGGCATTGGCACTCCGGGATTATGCATTGCCTTAAATCAATGTGAATTTTTCAAGGATTCGGCGCCCAACTGTCCAAGCAAACAACTTCGAGATTAAGCCAGCTATAATCCAGATGGTACAAGCAAGCCAATTCTGCGGACTAGCGAATCACGACCCTAATGCTCATATCGCATCCTTTCTCGAGATATGCGATACGTTCAAGAACAATGGAGCTTCTGATGATGCCATTTGTCTATGGTTTTTCCCATTTTCTTTGAGGGATAAAGCCAAGTTTTGGTTGAATTCACTTCCGCCGGGCTCTATCATGACTTGGGCGGAGTTAGCACAAGACTTTTTGGCTAAGTTCTTTCCGCCGGCAAAGACAGCGAGACTTCCGAATGAAATAACGAACTTCGGGAAATTTGAGATGAAATCGCTTCATGAAGCTTGGGAGCGATACAAGGATTTACTAAGGAGATGCCCACACCATGGCCTACCGGATTGGCTCCAAATCCAGACATTCTATAACGGGTTAAGTGCTTCTACACGCACTCTTGTTGATGCAGCCGCTGGAGGAGCTTTAATGGGCAAGACGATGGCGGAAGCTCATTCTTTATTGGAAGCGATGGCTGCAAATGCTTATCAGTGGCCTTCTGAACGTGTGAACCCAAAGCGAGTTATGGGAGTTTCCGACAACGATCCGATCTCTACACTATCAGCCCATGTTGCAGTGCTGACTCAACAATTGCAAGCTTTTTCACATACCCCCTCTACCAATACCATGGAAACATGTAATTGGTGCAACGGGTCTCATCCTAGTGCTGAGTGCCAAGTTGGAAATCATTTCGAGCAATCTACGATGGAACAAGCTCAGTTTGTGGGGAACGGAAATCGGCAGAACAACCCATATTCCAACACTTACAATCAAGGGTGGCGAAATCACCCAAATCTTTCGTGGAGGAATGGGCAAGCTTTAAATAAACCTCCGCAAGCTCAATTCGCGCAGCCCCCACAGCAGCCCCCTCAACCACCGAAGGTGTCTTTGGAATATGCTCTTGCTCAAATGGCGGCTAATACGAGCCAATTCATGACTCTCACGAAGACTACTCTACAAAATCATTCCGCCTCTATCCGAAACTTGGAAGTACAAATGGGGCAGATCGCAAATTTATTGTCCTCTCGACCTCAAGGTGTATTACCCAACGCCATCGAGATGAACCTCAAGGAAAATGTGCAAGTAATCGAGCTACGAAGTGGAAAGGAGCTACAAGAGCAGCCTAAGAAGAGCAAGGACAAGAGCAACCACAGTGAGAAAATAAAGGACGAGGAGCCCAAGCCAAAAGTAGTGTCGACTACTCATCCCACTCCATCAATTCCATTACCACAACGCCTGCAAAAGCAAAAATTGGACAAGCAATTTTCCAAGTTTCTTGACATCTTCAAGAAACTACATATCAACATTCTATTTGCCGACGCCTTGGAACAAATGCCGAGCTATGTGAAGTTCATGAAGTAGATCTTATCGAACAAAAGGAAGCTCGAAGAGTATGAGACAGTGGCATTGATGGAAGAGTGCAGTGCTATTCTACAGAAGAAGCTCCCACCTAAATTGAGGGATCAGGGAAGCTCTACTATTCCATGCACTATTGGAAGTTCATCCTTTGACAGAGCCCTATGTGATCTAGGAGCCAACATAAACCTTATGCCCCTTTCCATTTTTAAGAAGCTGGGTATTAGGGAAGCTAAGCCGATGACAGTCTCTTTGCAATTAGCTAACAGATCTATCAAGTATCCGAGGGGAGTAATAGAAGACGTTTTGGTCAAAGTCGATAAATTCATCTTTTCGGATGATTTTATTGTACTCGATATGGAGGAGGACCATGACATCCCAATCATCTTGGGAAGACCATTCTTAGCAACTGGCTGAACTTTAATTGATGTGGAAAAAGGGAAGCTTACTCTTCGAGTTCAAGAGGAGCAAGTTACTTTCAATATATTTCGATCCTTGCAATATCCTAGTGATGTTGAGAACTGTTTTCAAATTGACGTCATTGACTCGTGTGTAAGTAGAGCTTTTCGGGAGAGCTATCCATCAGATCCATTGGAGTCCGTTTTAGTTAGGTCCGTTTCCAAATTAAATTCTGAGCATGTAGCCTATTCACGACACATGGATACTTCCCCACCATTTTTCACTCGTCGACCATGTGAGGAGCTTGGAAGTTCACCAACTCGACCCGTCCCATCAGTCGAGAGACCCCCAAAGCTGGAGCTCAAGCAGCTACCAAATCATTTAAAATATGCATTTTTGGGACCTGACGATTCCCTGCCAGTCATTCTTTCGGGCACTTTGGCGAGGGATCAAGAGGAGAAATTATTGAGGGTTTTGAGGGAGTACAAATATGCCCTAGGGTGGTCTATTGCGGATATCAAGTGAATCAGCCCGTCCATTTGTATGCACAGAATTCTGATGGAGGAAGACTACAAACCATCTGTGGAGCACCAACGCCGTTTAAATCCAAATATGAAAGAGGTGGTAAAAGTCGAGGTTTTAAAACTCCTCGACGCAGTTATATCTTTCCTATTTCTGATAGCAAGTGGATAAGTCCGGTTCAAGTTGTGTCAAATAAGGGTGGGATAACGGTTATCCAAAACGATAATAATGAATTGATTCCCACTAGGATTGTTATAGGGTGGCGTATGTGCATATATTATAGGAAATTAAATAAAGCCACTAGGAAAGACCACTTTCCTTTATCATGTATTGATCGAATGTTGGATAGATTAGCCGGACATGATTTATATTGTTTTCTTGATGGTTATTTTGGGTATAATCAGATTTATATAGCCCCAGAAGACCAAGAAAAGACGACGTTTACATGTCCTTATGGCATTTTCGCTTATAGGCGTATGCCTTTTGGTTTATGTAATGCGCCAGCCTCTTTTCAACGGTGTATGATGGCTATTTTTTCTGACATTATAGAGCATTGAATTGAAATTTTTATGGATGATTTTTCTGTTCTCAGTGATTCGTTTGATATATATTTGCAGAATTTGCAGAAAGTCCTCAAAAGATGCGAAGAAACAAATTTGGTCTTGAACTGGGAGAAGTGCCATTTTATGGTCCAGGAGGGCATTGTACTAGGCCACCGCATATCCTCCCATGGAATTGAAGTCGACCGGGCAAAAATTGAAACAATTGAGAAGATGCCTCCACCTACTTCGGTAAAGGGGGTAAGGAGTTTTTTTGGGACACGCCAGTTTTTATCGCCGTTTTATTAAAGATTTTTCGAAGATCACGAAGCCATTCTGCAATTTGCTCATGAAGGATGTTCCGTTTAATTTTGACGAGTCTTGTAAAGAAAGTTTAGACCTATTGAAGAAAGCTCTAAGCACCGCCCCGATAATAGTCGCTCCAGACTGGGACCTTCCATTCGAGTTGATGTGTGATGCTAGTGATTTTGCCATTGGGGCTGTTTTGGGACAGAGACGAGGGAAAGTGTTCCACGTCGTGTATTATGCAAGCCGAACTCTTGACGACACCCAAAGAAATTATGCCACAACAGAAAAAGAATTGTTAGCTGTGATCTTTGTTTTTGATAAATTTCGGGCATATTTATTGGGGACGAAAGTAGTGGTGTGGACTGACCATTCGGCGATCAAATACCTTTTGGAGAAGAAGGATGCTAAACCAAGGTTGATTAGGTGGGTGCTTCTCCTCCAAGAATTCAACTTGGAAATTCGCGACAAAAAGGGGACTGAGAATGTTATTGCCGATGACCTTTCACGTTTAGAGAATCCCCTTGAGAAGGGGAGAGTCATCCACAAATTGTGGAAAACTTTCCCGATGAACAACTCTACAAGTTGGGTTCGCAACATGCGCCTTGGTACGCTGATCTAGTGAACTATCTGGCGATGAAAATAATTCCGAATGATCTCTCGCGTCATCAAAAGAAAAATCTGATCTCAGATGAAGTGAAATAATGTTATCGACTTTGCTTATTAATAGGTAACGAAGTTAAAGATACCACATTTACTTCACTTTTATTTGTTTAGCCGAAGCATTACACTCCTTTTTACTTCGCTTATTCTATTTTGTGTCGCTAATTATATATCTCTGACTTCGTTTTTTATCCAAAGTAAATAACCACATTGCATATTTCTTTTCAATTTGTAAATATAGAATCCCTGTTATACAAAAAAATGATCCATCCAATAAAAAACCTCAATTCACAAGATCTCAACAACATAACCTCAAATACATCAATCAACCTCATTAAAAATCCAACAAACTCAAATCACAAGATCCCAATTCAATAACACAAGATCATAAGCATTGATAATAGTAACAAACCAAACTTTCATATATAAATGGCGGATTGTCGTACAAAAATGCCAAATATTCAGATTCGCGTGATTCACAAGTTTGCATTGGGCATAACTATAATATGCCAACATCAAATAAACTTCCATAATGTCTACAAGACACATGCATAGGTCTAGATAATGGACTGCACACCAACCAAACATTCACCATATTTACCCGATGAAACGACATGTTCTGATCTAACTATATCAACAGACATTCACCATCATCACCTGAGTACCAGTAGTGTTGCAACCAAGACCATCCATATATAGTACTGAACTGAAACTAGACAAAGAACTTCCTGACAATGAAGCGAGCCTAAGCACCATCAACAAGCGTGTAGACGAACTCGCTCCACTCATTCCTGACTTCATCATACTGCTCCTGAGTGTAGTATTGGTCTTTGACTGAACCAGGATACTGATCAAATCACATTGAAACAAAAAAAATAGACTAAGTACATTCATAAAAGATGCATCAAAATCAAAAAATTTCAGTAACAAAACAGACTAGATGTGGAAATTACCATCTTCTGGAAATCATATAATAGAAAAGGATGACAGAATGAAAATTACCATCTTCTCAAGCTGTGGATCTTCGCTTTCAACGATCTCTTTGATGTAGCGGAGGACACAAAATCCGCAGTGAAGGGAGGATAGTTCTTGTTTCAGATTGCCCTATAAAATTTAAAAGCCATGAATCAGATGTCAAATTTATATATATATATATATATATATATATATATATATATATATATATATTCACTCGTGCGAAAAGTTGTGTAAGTTGCATTTTATTGTCATTTTTTTTCTTCCGAGTATGTCATATGCTGCAAACTTGGAATGAACATAATATCCAAATAACTTTTTTTTTCTGGTTATTTCCAGTTGACGGAAGAAGGTCAGAAGTGGGGTTTCCTTATATGGCTGCTTTTCAGAAAAGATTAAAAATAATAAAAAGTACCCCTGAGGTTTAGGGTAATTACAGCAAATATCCAAAAATATTATAATTAGACCCTTAGGTTTTGTATGGATATATATATAGTTCGCAAAATGATATCTCCATACACTTACAGTGATTTGCTTATAACCCGGAGCCTTATTATATCCTCTGGATGCATTGATGGTTTTCACAGCGCTACATTTAAAAATAGAAGAATTATACCTTTGGAACATTAATGAATCTTCAAGAAAAGAATCAACATATATGCTGCCAGCCTGCTACTTATATATATATAATATATATATATATATATATATATATATCTATATATATATACCTGATTACATTATTCTTCCAACCATCTAATCGAGTTTTATTGCCAAGGGGATCAATCAGGTAGACCATGTTCTTGTCATCATTGACCACAGTCAGGATCCAATGGTTACTGCGTAATTGGTAAAGAAGCATTAATAATGTCACATGATAATATGATATGCATTATCATAACAGAAATAGTATTATTTACCCATTGTTATATGGGATAAGGCAAATGCAGTCCCTCGGTGATGCCATCAAGCGAGCAATGATGTGTTTTTCCTACACACTCTTCTCTAAAGCATGATCCATCACGAAGCAAAAAGAATACGGATGATTTTTCGCATTCAAGTTATTGAAGAGCTTACTGCATTAGGCCATACGATTACAATTGTATCAAGGCCATAGGTCTACCAGAGATACATAATAAGAGAGGAAAAAACATAAGATGCAATTATATTATCTTATACAGATCTTACCCCATATAAGCCAATATATGCATACCACCAATTGCTTTCATTTCCATGAAGTCAAAGATTTGATTTCTCGACAGCCAGACTATTTTTTTCCCTCCAAACATTGCCTCATCAAGTACAACGTGCAAGGAAGTATCATTGGTCATGAATCTATCAGCGTGAGAATATACAAACTTGCAAGCCATGGGTAATGATCTCTCTATTTTCTTCAACTTCGATCGAACAACATCATCATCCTTCTTTCCCGACTTGATTTTCTTCCCAAACTGATTCAACTCAAGTGGATCTTCATGAGCATTAGTTAGATCGATGAGTGCATGAGCAGCTTCTTCTTTCTGGGGAGAATCAACCTTCTCCTGCACAATATTAATTAATGTAAGCCATAATGTTCTAACTATCTATTCTTAATATACAAAACATCTATATACCCATTATACGAGAGAATTACCTCTGAACTGGCTAGAATTACCATGTCTTTTGGCCAAGCAACGATAGCGCCAAGGGCATCCGCAATAGTTAGTGGACCATTTTTAATGGGAACAGAGAGATCCTCATCATACCCATCCTCGACGACACCGTCAATAGACACTTTCCAGTTGTCTTTGCCAATTGGTACAGTATGGATCAACACATGCGGCCCTCCAACCGACACTACTGTCCCATATGCAATAGTATGGTCAACTTGTCCTTTGGCCAGAGTTCAAGATCTCCCCTAAACAGTATCATACGACGAGAATTAAACATAGGATCATATAATAAAAAATGGCATGGATAATGAAAACTCTAGAGTTGAAAACCTCTATTTCACGTGGATCGACCTCATCTAATTTGCTAATAGGTTGTCTTACTTTCAGCTTGTTCTTTTTCCCCTTGAAAGAACAATAAGGTAAGAATTAGCTTTGATGTACATATGAGGAAATAATATATCGACTTAATATTTATAAGAAAGTTAAATGACCTTAGGATCTGGAGCTGCTTCTTCAACATCTTTTTGTGCTGGGAGGACCTTGGACTTCCTACCCTTCTATTGACAAAAATATGTTGATTAAAATCAGGTAGATGCTATAAAGTGAATGAAATGTTGAAAGTCTTTAAGTAATTAAAATTATAAGTAACCTTCACCTTTGGACCGCCAACCACTCCATCTTTCCCCACAGATATCTCAGCAGCTTCGATGATTTGTTTCCTCTGTCAAGAATGTATGCAATTAAAAAAGCAAGAGGAAGAAAGAATGTATACAAGTGCCTACATACATACAGGAATGCAGTGGTGTAATATTTTAAATAAATAACCTTCAACAATCCAGAAATTCCTTCACGGAGAAAGTCTTCCATCAAGTTGCTTTTTGCCTTCTTAAAATTCTGTTTAAGATCAATTTTTAGGCCATTTTACCAAATTAACAAAATATATCGTCATCCTAAAGGGTATAATGGTGAATTACCATTGGCTTTGGAGCATCACAGTCATCCAGTCCCACTTGGTTTGTGTCCAGCACTGGATTGGCCATGTTTGACGATTTCTTCGATGAAGTAGTCGGGCTTTTTGCTTCCTTTTCTGCAGCAAGTTCAGCTTTCAATCTGTCCACTTCAGCCCTCAAACTAGACACTTCTTCAGTATTTTCTTTTAGGTTCTCAACCAAGGCCTTTGAAATTGGTTCTCTCGTCTTTCGTGCAGTTTCGAAATAAACTTGGGGTTTGACGAACCCTCCTATGCCTCTTACTCTTCCATATTTTTCGTTTGTTCCCAACGCTTCAGTTAAAGCATCGTGAGATCCTTGTGGAATAAAATCTCCCTTAGCTTGTTTCTTCAAGACTTCCTCCTAGAACAATCCACACGCCATACATATAAAAGAAAGTGTTTAGTTAATAAGATAAGACAAATAGAGCAAAAGTATTTGAATTTAAATTAAAGAACCTAATTAGTTAAAAATACTCACAATATATGCTACCATCGCCGCTATCTCCTCATTTGCTATATGACCTTTGTCATTTCGGCTGGCTAAGATCCAAAGCAGCGATCTATCGATTTCATCATCCTCACCAAGTAATCCCTTCTTTCTCTGTTTTTTAACGATAAAAAACTATTATGTCACCCAAAGGTTTATAAATATCTGAATACAAAAAGGGCAAGTCCGGGGAAGGGTCACACGACAACAGCTTTATAAAAATCTGAATACGGTGATTAAATAATTTTCTTACTAGCTCCGCTTCCAGACCGCAATAACCCTTTCGAGATGCCTTATGACGATATTTGATCTGTTTAGTCCGATCCTTCTGCTCCTTGTGTGTAATCTGGATGATTCCCAAATAAGTACATATTTGAGAGATTTAAATGGGAAAATGTCAACTTTTAATACCTTCCACGAAGGGTCCATTCTCTTATCCACAAACTCTTTCCAAACTTCAGCTGAGATGTGATATTCAGTGGGTGGAGAAGATCGCACCAGAACAGGATTTTTGCGAAATGGCCACACAAACTTCTTAGTCATTTTAGTCTTCCAGTCACGCCATTTCTGGTTCGCGGAAGTCAACACCGTCTTCTTAGTTTGTGGCGCTAATTCAAATACATTCTGTCAATTATCAAAAACATTGTTAATATTAGAACAAACCATCAACAAATATCTGATATCATATAAAACACATATATAACATTGCAACATTAAGTCTTACCAGTATCTCTTCCCAGATCTTATTTTTGATATCCTTTGGAACGAACCTCCAGTTGTCTATGTTGCATGGAACCATGGATCTTGCAACATGTCCAATGTATGACTGCAAGGCCTTATTATCCTCATACAAAGCCCGCCCAAGGCTATCGTAACGGACCTTAACCTTATTCCCTCTTGCCCTCACCTTAACCAACTTCCATATAGATGATGGACCCCGTTTGGTTCTTTTTTGCTCGTGAACAGGTACTTCTTCATCTGTAGCTACAGGATGTTTAGCCTCCTCATGTTCAGGTGCCCGCTTCTCAGAAGCATTAACCATCTTCTTGCTTTGCTGAACACTCCTTTTCTTTGTTTTCTTAGGAGACATCTGCTTTTTTCCTGCAATAACCCATAAAATACATCATATAAGTTTTTCATAATTCAGATGAAAATAAATAATAAATCTGAAAAAGCACATAAAACATTATAACGTAACAAGAACACATAACAATCATAACATGTACAAGAAAAAGACAATAACAGAAATTGATGTTCATCACTTTAAGCAATACATAACAAACTGTTACATCATTTTTTCTTTTTCACCACCCAAACACCCTCACCCTTACTACCATCCTTACTACCCGGCCTAACATATCGTTGATGAGTAGGAATACAATGAGTTGCCAAGTCATCTAAAGGACGAGAAAGTGGAATGATAGTCACTTCCTCATTCTCCCCCTCACTATTATTCTTATGAATTGGTAGAACCACTGACCATCCTTTTCTTAACGGGTCATCAATGTAAAAAACCTGACTAACTTGACTTGCTAGCACAAACTCTTCTTTTCTATGACCCCGTTTGTTCAAATTGACTAAGGTGAATCCACATTCGTCGTTCGTGATTATTCCCTTATCATTTGGAACCCATGCGCACTTGAAAACAGGAACTTGAAACTGATGATAGTTTAACTCCCATATCTCCTCGATTACTCCATAGTAGCAGACATCTGCAAACAAGGGGTTCTTATCTTTTGCACTGCTAACAAGCATCGTGTTCGCCACTTGAGACACCCCACTGTTTTGACAAACTCTTTCATCATCTTGGGCCTTTGTTTGGTACAAACTACCGTTTATGACATAGCTACTGTACTTAATGACTCACGCACGTGGCCCATGTGCCAACCATGTTAATGTTGACATCGTCCCCCCATTGCAACTATTTATTTCCTCAGCCACCTTCCTTTTGAACCACCCAGTGAACTGCTTGTTGTGAATATCTTGTATCCACTTGTCATCTTTCGCTTTCTTTGGATTCAGCACTTTCAAATGGGCCTTATGCTCACTGTAGAAGTGTATATACATCACATTATTAGTTCAAAGCAACACCATATATAGTATGTATAGAAAATTATAAACAATGAATGTGTAATTTTTGAAAATTGAATTAGGCTTACATGATGAAGGGAGACACTTCTTCACAGTTTTCTAACACAATTTTGTGTGCCCTATGAAAGTCAACTTCTTCCACCAGTTTTGCAGCCCGTCCGTCTAGGAAACCAAGAGTTGTGGTATTGAGGTCTCTAACTGAAATAGGTATCCCAACAGGATCGAGATCTTTCATGTATTCCGAACAAAACTCGACAGCCTCTTCTGCAGCATATCATTGAACAATGCAGCCTTCGGGGTGTTTTCGACTTGCCACATATCCTTTATAACCTTCATACACCTTTCGAATGGATACATCCACCTAAAGTGAACTGGTCCACATAACCGGACTTCTCGAACAAGGTGGACTGTAAGGTGAACCATGATATCGAAGAAAGAGAGTGGAAAGTATTGCTCCAACAGGCAAAGGGTCTCAATCAAGTCAGATTGCAGCTTATCTAGCATGAGTACGTCGACGACTTTTGAACAAAGATCTTTGAAGAAGAAGCAAAATCTCATAACAGCATATCTCACATGCTTTGGAAGAACATCACGTATAAGTATAGGCAGGAAATGTTGCATTAGCACATGACAATCATGTGATTTTAGGCCCGACAGCTTCAACTCATCGAGGCAAACAATACTTTTCATGTTTGAAGAGAAGCCCTCCGGCACTTTTATATCCATCAATGATGTGCAGAATTGCAGCTTTTCTTTTTTCGTGAACGAGCATGCGCTAAGAGGAAGAAATGTTCTCTTCTCCCCAACTTCGGGTGCTAGTTCTGGCCTGATCCCCATCTCCACAAAGTCTAGCCTTGCCTCTACATTATCTTTAGTCTTGCCTTTGATATTCATCAGAGTATTCATCAAGGACTCCAAGACGTTCTTCTCAATATGCATAACATCCAAACAAAGGCCTCACGTGCAAGTGCTTCCAATAAGGAAGATCGAAAAGATAGATCGCTTCTTCCAAAGATTTTTGAACTTAGCATCTTCTATCCGCTCGCTGCCTTCCTCTATTTGCTCACTTCTTTTTTTCTTTCTTTTAGATCCCACATTGACCTTTTTACCAAACTGAAACTTGATGTGCGACAGTTTCTCGAACAATTTTATTCCAGATAATGGTTTGGGTGCTTCTCCAAGTTCTTCCATGCCATTAAACTCCTTCGTCAGTCTTCGATATGGATGAGACTCTTTAAGAAACTGTCTATGGCCAGCAAACGACATTTTCATCCCCTTGGTCAAGTGCTTTTCATGTGTATTTACTCCACATATTGGACACGCGAAGTATCCATGTGTAGCACATCCACTAAGATTTCCGTATGCAGGGAAGTCGTTAATTGTCCATAGCAGAACTGCTCTCAATGTGAAAAGTTGATCTCTATATGCATCATACACACCATCAACTCCCTCCCACAACAACTGCAAGTCCTCAACTAACAACTCAAGGTAGACATCTATATCATTTCCCGGCTGCTTTGGACCGGATATAAGCATTGTTAACATGATGAATTTCCTCTTCATGCACATCTATGGAGGCAAGTTATACGTGACTAACATTACAGGCCAACAGCTGTGTCTACTGCTCATAGTACTATGAGGATTAATTCCATCAAGATTTCGGCGCTGCACGAAGATTTCTTGACTCTTCCTCAAAATCCTTCCACTTATGGTCAACCAACATCCATGCGGGAGAATCGCATGGATGTCGTAATTGACCAGCAACTTTTGGAGTATCACTATGCCAGGTTAGGTTCTTTGAAGTCTCCAAAGATTTGAACATTCTTTTGAATCTTGGAATGGGAGGAAAATACCAAACAACCTTGGCCGGGACGCCGATCTTCTCCTTCTTGTTCTTAGTTAGTTTCCACCTGGACACATCACATTTTGGGCAGCGGGTATGATCTGCATATTGTTTCCTATATAGGATACAATCGTTGGAGCACGCGTGTATTTTCTCGTGCTTCAACACCAAACAACTCAAAGTCTTCTTAGCTTCGTACATTGAGGATGGTAGGTTGTGGTTCTCTAGTAACATATCCCCGAAATCGGCTAGTAGATCTGAAAAAAGTGCATCTGTCATCCCATGTCTTGCTTTTGTATTGTAGAGTTTTACAAGCGCACTCAACTTTGTATACTGTCGACAGCCTTTATACAAGGGTTTTTCTGCTTTCTCGACAAATTTGACAAACTCTTCAGGATCTTCTGAGTACTTCTCAAAGGCTGCCTCACACATATCACCCACTTCTTCATTCATGTCACCATCAAATGGATCTTGGTTGACACTCTCACCATCATTCAGGCTCTGATCCCCATGCCAAATCCAATTGGTGTAATTTGGACTAAAACCATTGAAATAAAGATGCTCTCGCAACATCTTCACCGACCCTTTTTTCATATTGTTGCACTTGCAACACGGACAAGGAATGAAGTTCTGATCAATTTCTGAATTCTCTAAACAATCTCTAATGAACTTTTCGACACCTTCCCCATATACTGCACTCCTCCTATCTGATTTAATCCAAGATCTATCCATTACTAACTACTGAATTCTAACAACAGCTCGGCAAATTACGTGCTCTTACCACTGATCTTGTCTTCTGCAAAGTAGTCAGAGATCTTTCTTTCAGCAAGGAAGAAAATCTACATAAATAAATTTTGAAACCAGTTAGATCGAACCAAAATTAATATGAGTAAATAATCCACTTAGCTCCAAGGGACACATTTATGATAATCAATGATACATTCTCTTCAATCTGATCATGCAATACTCTTCAGCTCATGCATTGACAACCAAATATAAAATTTTATCACATCAATCAAGCACTCTACAACTCATGCATCAAATCTTGCCAGCAATCTTGCTAATTAACAAACACACTAAAACTTGCATCAATCTTGCACAATACTCACATACATACACACTGAACAAACTCAAACAGAATCACCACCAACACTATCAACAAAGACAATATACAGAAACGTGATCACAAATTAACATCACTCACGCAGACCCCGATTAAGACTAACATCACTCAAACACAATATACAAAAACACAATTAACATCACCCAAACATGGCCCCTAATTAACATATATGCGGAAACAACATATACCTTGAACCCCCAAAGAAAACCCCCCAAACAATACACTCAAACAATACACATATATTCCATAAAACCCAAAATCAATCCATAGAAAAAAACTTTTTTCAGAATCTGCAAAGAAAAACCCCAAAGAAAGACCTAAGAAACTCAGAAACACAATATTCACATACATACAGAAACAAACACATACAGAAACCCCACCACACATATACTGTGAAGAATAAAAACCCAAAGAAAGACCTTACCTAAGCCAATTCATACAATGTCACCACCAGTCGTCCGATTATGAACAATTTCGCCAGCAGACATTCGATTATGAGAAGAACAAAAGAAAATGTGTGAGTAAAAACTATAATAAAAGCTAGATTGAAAATATCCCCAAAAAATTCGATGAAACTGAAAAACCTTGAAGGGCCGATGAAAGAACCCTAATAATCGATCTCCACAAGAAGCTTAATCGCGGGCGAAGCGACAGTATAGGTTTTTTTACTAGAGCGGGAAAAAATTTTGGGAGGAAATAATGGAGGAAATGAGCGGGCGAAGGAGGAGGGTTTTTTGGAGGCTGAAAAATTTTGGGAGTCTGAATATTTGCGACATGTTCAGCCTAATATACTTCACTGTTGTAAAAATATTGCGTCAAAAAAAAATTCACACTTTTTACTTCAGTAATTATACAATTAGCGAAGTCTTTGGAACTTAAAATTTCTAACTATCTCTTAGCGCTTCTCGGGAGGCAACCCGAGTATTAGTTGTAGATGTTAATTTTTCGTTATCTTCATTCATTCTAAGAGTCTAATGTTTCATCATTTTTGCTTTAATATGCTTCTCTCTCACGGTCTATGTGTTTTCGCTTTAATTTTTTTTTTTGTGCAGGAGCATTCTGAGCTAGGGGCCGCGACACCTACATGGCAAGCCGCGGCACACACAAGTCCAACATTCTGGAAAACCTTATGTACTATGTGCCGCGGAACACTCGGCTAAAGAGCCGCGGCACGTTGAAACTGAGCCGCGGCACGCCGAAAACCAAAATATGTGCCGAGGAGCCTGTACTGTGTGCCGCGGCACCCGTTCAATGAGCTGCGGCACACGTCGAGATACCCAGCGCCCAGACTTAACTGTACTATGGGCCGCGGCTCACTTCTTATGCGCCGCGGCCCCTGCCAAAAATATAAGAAGGGCTGGGTTGCCCAGAATTCAACCGGCTGAAACATAAGGTAACACAAACTCTTTCCCTCTTCCGCACGGCGCTGCAGGTCTACCTTCGAATTGCTTCTTCTTCTCACCTTCTTCGATCCAACACAAGGTAATTCTTATCCCTAAAACTTCATTGCAACATGGATTGAGAATTGGGGTAATATTCTTCATTCGTTGATTAACTTGTGTTTAGTTCCTAAATTCCTATCAAAATTTATATCGGATTATGCTAAGATTATTTGATTGATTGATGGTGTTTTGTTATTGTGTCGTGAATTGCTGTGATATTTGATTCAAATTGTTGTTGTTGAGGATTGAATTGAGTAAGCTATTGTTTTTACTCTTCAATCAAGCTAACGCATGCAAAGTGTTGGATAAAATGTACCAATAAAATTTTTTGAGCCAAACATCTCCAAATTGTCTGCAACGAATTCGATTATTGGATTAAATTGTGCCCCCAACCCTTACGTCAAGTTTGAGCTTAAATCTCTGCCTCATTTCCCTCATACGAAAGTGCGAGTTCATTCGACTCTATATTCATTTTCCGCATGTTTAAGTTGAGAGTGGTGTAGTTATCTTTAAAGTTGTTTAATTTCCGGCGTTTATTTTTCAGGAACTTCGCCATGGCTAGGAAAAGGAAGTTGAGCACGAGGGCTAGGATGGAATCATCCCGCACAAGAGGGGAGACGTCACAAAACTGAACAGATATGGAATCCCATCAATTCTCTGATCCTGACATCCATAGAATATTCAATGAGAGAATCCGTCCTCGTCTAATAATTCCGGAGCAGGGATTCACTCCCGCCCCCCAGGACGGCGAGCTATTGGCTATGATCAATGAAATGGGATGGACTCGATTCATTGCGCCACCCGAGCTGGCGGTGATTTCTATCGTCCAGGAGTTCTACGCCAGTGATCTATTGCGACAAATCCAGGCGGGATAGATGATGGGGCGACGACATACACGGACTGAGGTTGTCGTCCTAGGCCAAACTGTGGATTTCTCGGTGGCCGCAATTCGGAGGCTGTACGAGCTACCGGAGGTAGACGACTCGGAGTACACACGGACTATGAGTAGCCTCACGAGGGAGGCTCTACTGGAGGCACTTGCTCAGTTGGGTTCCGTCTGGTAGACGCGCGTCCCGGGTTCCTCAGCTTTCTATTTCAAGAGTTCTCACCTCAGTCGGCTCGGGCGAGCCTGGCTTTATTTCCTCTGTGCACGAGTCGACCCTACATGTCAGATCCACTCGGTCTTGCTTCCTCGTGCACGATTATTGTATGCTATCACGACGGGACTCCGGTTTGATGTGGCCCCACGTTTTTCCCGTTCTATATTTCAGTGCATCCAGGGAGGGGCAAAGATGGGATTAAAACATCCCTCGCTGATTTGTGCTCTATGCCGCCAGTCGGGCGTGATGTGGTCCGACGACGAGCCGTCTATTGCACCCCAGGGTCCGATCGACCACCGTATTATCTCCCATTTTGACAAGTGGGGTGGCGCGATGACACACGAGCGGGGGCGAGGATTTCTTATCGATGAGTCACACGAGCACTCTCCCGAGCGACTACTCCTGACACATGAGCCGACGGTGGATGATGAGGATCGGACTGAGTCCACTCCACCGCCAGCGAGAGAGCACCTTCAGGCGATGTTTGACAGCCTGAGGTAAGATATGCGGGGAGAGAGAGACAACCTCCTAGCAGCTGTTCGGGAGGAGATGCGGGCATAGAGAGAGCCTCCTCGTAGCTGTTCGGGAGGAGATGCGTGAGCAGGCTCACCGAGCCAATCGACGTGAGGAGAGGCGCTTAGCGGCGAGGGATGCTTATCATCAGGACTATCTAGCTGCGTGGACGATCCATATACTCCACCCGGACGGACCCTTCATTCCACCAGTCAGGTCATCTACACCACCCTCCTCGCTGGACGAGGCCGGCACCAGTTCCTGAGCTGATATTAGGGGAGTACTTGACCTTTCTCATATTGCATATTATTATCTGTGTCCATTGAGGTCAATGTACGTCTTAAGTTTGGGGGGGTTACTATTAGTTGTTATTCACTTTTTCGTTGTTATTTTTCATTGTTCTTGACTCTAGCCTTGCTTGTCTTCTAAAATATTCTGGACTTTATTTGCATTCGTGGATTTTTCATGCAGCCTTGTGTAAAACTGATGATATGATACTGATTTCTTTTTAAAGAAACTGTTGAGTTTTGGTCGAGTTTGCAGTCTGCGATATTTGTTTCCTTTGAGTATTCATTTAGGTCTGAATTTTTGCGTCAATGTAGAAATCCTAGCATATAAGAAATGAGACATATGTGTTTACGAACCGCCATCTATACGTTTGGTTACACTTTTGACCTAGCTAGTGCTCCAGTAACATGAGTCTTCTTGGCATTTAATTTGAGTTTAGAGTCGGACAGTCTTTCCCAAAAATTCGAGAAATTATACATGTTCTATGATAGGAAGTCTAGTAACCGGGGGTATTCGCGTGACCCGTTGTTTACTCTCGCGTAAAACGACAACCCTAAATAGACTAATGGTTCAAAAAAATCGCATGATGATGAAAAGAAGCCAAGTAACCGGATGTATTCACGTGACCCGTCGTTTACATTCGCGTAAAACAGCAACTTTGAATCGGACATGCAGGAATAGCCATTCGAGTTTTTTTTTCTCCGCTGTAGAAGGAGACTTAGTAACTAGAAGCACTCATGAGCCCCATGAGTGTCTTTTACGTCAAACGGTTCCCCAATACATGAGAATGGATTTCCACCCTAGGGTCATTTCATGGAATATACCGAGAGTCGGAACCTAGTGGTTAACTCGAATCATTATAATGATTATATATAAGGGAATGCTGTCCGAGGATTATTATTTACGATGAAACTCTTGTATTTTTGCCACGAGATCGTGGATCAAGCGAGTTGGCTTGTTAAATCTAACTCTTCATATTAGCGGTCGGCTAAATTCACGCTTCTTAATCTTTGAGCTTTGATTTTTTTCATGACCAATAGATCATCACTAAAAATGATTGCTTTGTGGAATCCTTGTCCGTAATGTGACTCACTAAAACGGTACTTGTATTTTTCTTTAAGATTTTCAGGGTAGTATTAATCAGGTAAACACTGTGGATATTGCACATTTACCCACAATACTTGTCATCTCATTTGAAATTAACTTTTGCTTGAGGACAAGCAAAGGCTTAAGTTTGGGGGTATTTGTTAGATGTATTTTTATGCGCTTAATCATCATTATTTTATACCCATTTTTAGTTTAAATCTGCGTAAATGAGCTTTTAATGCATTATCTTTATATGTTTTGAAGGAAATTCGAGTCTGGGAGCTTAAACGAAGAAAAACGTGCGAAAACAACATTTTTTTGGTCAGGAACCGCGGCACACAGACGCTGGGCCACGGCACAGGAGGCCCCTAGAAGGACCCGGTACAAACTGTACCGGGGGCCGTGGCACGCAAGCTCTGAGCCACAGCCCGTAAGGAGAATTTCGCCCAGGCCTGGCCGCATGAAGCCAGGGGCCACGACACACTAATTCCGGGCCGCAGCCCGCCACGCAGGGTCCCTATTCACAGCTCGCGATTTCGGCAGTTTGGAAGCCCGTTTCTGACCTAATTTCTGGACGCGTTTTTTGAGGCAGATGAAAAATTATAAATAGGCATTGAAGGTCAATGTAATATCCGCAATTTTGAATTTCGGTAATTTTCTTTTTTCGGAGGAAGTTCGTTTTGACAACTCTATCATGACTGTTTCGTCATTCCGAGAATGATTAATTCTGCACTTTTTGTCATCCGAGTTCGTTTCGGTGACGTTTTGTTGAGTTCCGTGTCCTTGATCGACTTTTTCACGTGGGAGTTCGACTTTGTAAAGTCACCATTAATTCTTGGAAACTCCAAAAATTCTGACTCTCTGCAACATTATAGAGAATCAAGTTAGCTTTCCAATGGTTCAAACAGTGAGTCAATCGGAGTCCAGACGAAGGAGTTATGGTCGAAATAGCGAAGACTGCACGGTGTGCCTTTTTGGCGTTGAAGGGGGCTGTACCGTGTGCCGCGGCACACTCAGGCTGTGCCGCGGCACTAAGCTGATTCCTGGGCATTTTTAGTGGTCCTGGGCCGCGGCACACTTGTCCTGTGCCGCGGCACACGGGCTTTTTCTGCGTTTTTTAGCAGATTTGCGAGGAGAAAAACTTCATTTTTTCTCCTCTCTTCTTCCTCCTTCATCTTAGGCGATTGTGGGCGATTTTTGGGCGATTTGGAGTGCTCCCAAACTTTTAGAGATCATCTACCTCAAGTCTTGTTGTAGATTTTCGACCTCTACTTGAATCCTTCATCCAAATCAAGGTATATTTCTTGATTATCCTTCAAGTTGACTTTTTGGAGAAATTGTTCTTGATTTCGTTTCTAATCCGATTTTGATACATCGATTGGTGTAGTATGATGTTATTAATCATGTTCTATGGGTTGTATATCCATATATCAAGTTTGTTTAACTCGATCGACGATTCGAGTGTTCTTGGGAATTATTGAACATTTAGTGTTCGATTAAATGTCCCAATGAGTTTCCCTTCGATAGTTTGTTGGGATTTCCGTTGTTTTGGCCTTGATTCTCGTCGTAACCATGTGTTATTGTTACTTCCGGAGGTTTATAGGTGTTCGAGGATTCCGATGTTGAATTCCGTTTGGTGATTGATGATTCGTGTGGTGTTATTCTCGTAATACTCGTGGTGCTATCGCGTTCTTGATATTGTTCGGGGGTTCGGGGCTATTCGACCGCGTCCTATCCGTCGTCTTATTGCGATCGTGGTTTCGAGGCAAGTACCTTGTCCATACTTTTCTTGTTTCTTGGATATGATGATTGGTAATCGTCTTGATTTGTTTGTTTGTTTGAAATGAGTTTTCAAAGGATTTGGTTAGCCTCGTTAAAGGCCCTCTTTCAAAACCGTGTGTGTTTTGTGATTGGTGTGGTTCGTGAATAACTATGTGAATTCTATGTATATGCTTGGTGTTCATGTTGCACTTGGTATTGTGTGTGGACGTATATTATTTCATTTCGGTGCGTTGTGGTTTGATGTGGTGTTTTGCTAAGTGTTTGATGCCTCTGGGCGAATTGTTTGAATATCCTTGATGTGATATGTTATTTGTGTGAATGTGTGGATATGGTTGAAGGTCTACGGTGACACATGGCACGTGATCATGTGGTCAGGATGCAACAAGTGATTGATCCAACCGTGAGAGCCTGAGATAATCTACGGTGGCACATGGCATGTGATCATGTGGCCAGGATGCAACAAGCGATTGATCCAACCGTGAGATGTGTGTGATTTGTTTCGCTAGCCATCTCGGGAGGGTCCTTCGAGGCCTCGGGTGGGATGTCGGTGGTATCGTCCCGGTCCTAGGCGATGCGCGTGCGTGATTATGTTTTCGTTGATTTTACATCCGTTGAGGACACGTGATGTTGGGCTCTGACCCTGTAAATTGTTGGTGATTTCCTATTTGCGAAAACAAAACATTTGGGTTGTGACCCTATTGATTTTTGGAAAGAGAAGGATTTTATAATCCTAAATTGTTTTCTATTAAAACTCTCGATGGCATTTTAAACTGTTTTGTAATTTGTTTCCCTTATTTGCGATCTTTCGGTTTTGGAAATGTTTACTCAAACTCTTGCCTCGGGAAGTACTTTTCTTTACGTTTGGATCTTTGAGGATTCCTGATTATTATTGTTCTTGGAACTTGTATTGTATGGCTCGTATTTTTGCACTTGTACTTGCACTAGCAAAACAGTGGAGTTTTGCTAACCCCCGAGTATTCGGGGGGTGGATGTCTATTTTTGCATTCAGGTTTTGGAGCATAGCACAGGGTCGGCACGAAGGATGATGAAAGATGAACGATACTAATCACACGAGGATCCGTTGCTGTCGTATTGGTGTAGTTGTATTTTCTTTTCCGCTGCAGTATATTTTCCCGTTGTACGGGTGTGGTTGTATTTTGACCCCTGCGTGGGCATGAGTTGTATGTATTTGTTGAAAGACCAAATCGGTCTACTGAGTCATTTTAGCCTTAAAGGCGAGGTTTAGATGTTTGATTTTAGTTATCAGCCTGGTAGATCCTCGAGGAGAGGGTCTACGGCGTGTAATATCCCTGAGCGGATTTGGGGGTGTTACAGTCAGAAGATATTTTCGTCAAACAGAAGGAGAAAATACCGAGGAGCAGAAAGAAGAAGCCAGAGAACGGAGGAATTCAAGTTCTTCAACTGTGTTTGATTTTTATTATGCTTTCTTTAATTCTTTGTGTATTACTTTTTAGCATGTCGGGCTAGAACCCTATTCTAGGATTATGATGAAACTAAGATTTTGACGGATTAACTCTTGAATTTTGCATTATTAATATAATTTCCTTTTCTATTGAGTTTTCCCCAATTGTTCTTAATGCGTTCAATTATGTGGCCTATGATTGAACTGTTTTGATTACGCAACTCGAATCGGGAGAGGAGAGTTAGTAGGAAAAATTGGTGAGAAATGTTTTATCTTGTGAGATAGGAATATACTCATAGGAATTTCGTGGCCCGTCTGAAGATTTTGAAATTTTTGTCTGTTGTTGAATTCATTCACCTAGGAATAGAGTGATTTATTCATCTTAGAAAATTCTACTGACCTCGGGAGAGGCATTAGGGTATCTTAGAAATCTTCGCCTTCAATAAATTGGAAAATTGCTTAATTTATATAAATCAAGAGTAATTCAGATAAATCGAGGCAGATTCTCAATCCTAGATTATTCTCCTATTTGATCTTCTTTCTTCGAATAATCGATTTTATTAATTATTCTTAGTTTATCCCTTTATTAGTTTTCTTTAATATTCCTTGCACCACCAAAATTCGATCGTTCAGATAAAATTAGAATACAAATAAATTGGTAATTAGTAAGTCAGTCCACGAGGGAACGATATCTTACTTATCACTTTATTACTTGATTACGACAACGTGCACTTGCGTTCACCGAAATACTTAACACTTTTCAATACTATTCAAAGTTTCTTCCATGATAAAAAAAATAAAATAAAAATAAAAGGAGAAAATATCTACAAATATCAGTTGTTGTGGGAAACTGAAAAATCCGACTTTAATAGTCACGGAGTACCGTTATCCGCCAATTGACCGGACAAACACAATTGAGTACTAACTTACAATGTCGAGAAATTGTATCTATAACAATAGTTTACAATGTAAGATTGCAAAAATAACATTAATACTTCCCCTTTATATTAATTTTTTTTATAAAAAGAGACTAGAAACAGCTAAGCGCACCTTATGTGAAAAAAATAAGAACAAGAAGAATAAAATATGCAAAAATAAAGAAAGATAAAATAACAAGATATAAACAAAAGTATTCAAAAAATTATATTTGGCCTAAAACAATCCCCGGCAACGGCGCCAAAATTTTATCGACAAAAACTTATCCTTAAAATAGGAGTTTTAAGTCACTCACAAATATATACGAGGTAGAAGTAGTTGTCGTAAGTTCTACCAAGGTCTTTTCTCTCGAGGATTGTTCAACAGGGCTTCATATAATATTTTGTTATAGATTGCGAGAAATAAATACTAAAATATTATAAAATATATTATTGGGTTTGTGTGCTAACTAAATTAAATGCACTTTTTATAAACTAGACTATTTTTATTAAGACTATTTATACTAGATTATTTATATTAAGACTATTTATACTAGACTATTTATATTAAGACTATTTTTACTATACTATTTATATTAAGACTATTTATACTATACTATTTATATTAAGACTATTGTTAATAAGACTGTTTTTATACTCTACTATAGATATTAAGACTATTTTTACTAGACTATTTATATTAAGACTATTTTTACTATACTATTTATATTAAGACTATTTATACTATACTATTTATATTAAGACTATTTTTAATAAGACTATTTTTTATACTAGTGAGAATGAATCCAACTAAAATGAGTTGGAACTTGATTTGATAAAAACTAGGGGATTATGGGTTCATTAAATTAGGTTTTTAATAAAGTAGATGGATTGATTTACACGGATATAAAAGAAAAACGAGTGCTTATCGAGTAATCAACTTTTTCACCTTATAACTTTCGTAGTCAAAGGCTTCTTAATTACTTTCGTAACCTTAAGATGTCGGTTACAAGATAAACACTTGATGATTAAAAAGATATGTTTCCAATTCACTTAACAATGAATCAAGAAGGTTTTATTAGTAGAAATAGGATATGATCAATTACTATTTAAACCAATTAATCCCTTTTAATCGAGATAGTGTAAATCAATCAAATACTATATATATAATTAAGTAGATGGATTAACTTACACGAGTATAAAAAACGATTTTTCATCGAGTAATCAACTTTTCACCTCATAACTTTCGTATTCAAAGGCTTCTTAATTACTTTCGTAACCTTAAGATGTTGATAACAAGATAAACACTTGATAGATTGAAAAGATATGTTTCCAATTCACTTAGCAATCAATCAAGGAGATTTCATTAGTAGAAATAGGATATGATCAATCTCTATTTAAACCAATTAATCCCTTTTAAACAAAATAGTGTAAATCAATCAAATACTTAATATATAACCTAATAGAAATCCCCCTTCCCCTAGGAAGAAAGTGTAATATCCGTACTTTTCCATTTTTAGTATTTTCCATTTTTGGTGTATATCTATTTCTATCGACTCGCTTGTAACAGTTTCGACATTTTGAATCTACTTTATTCTTGGAGTTTTTCCATTTGGACGAGTTTCGGAGATGTTTTTACGTAAATCCATTATATGTAGTGTTTTGTCGTTTGTACGTTCGATTCTCGTAAAACTCGTTCGTTATCGTTGTTTTATTATTTACATAAGTTTGTATGGTTGAGTTGTTCATGTTGTGAGTTTCGGTTTGTCAATCCGACGTCGCATCGTGATTTTCGAGCGTTTGTGCCGTTTTGTAATTTCCTTAAACCTAAGGGAAAATTACTTTCGCCGTCGAATTCCGAACCTTCGGGGAATCGGAATTGTGTTTACTTTTAATGCTTAGATTCGTCATCGAGAATACTTCGTAACCATATTTTTGGTTCGATAGCAGGTCCGAGTTTCGGAGTCGTCCGGGATAGTTCAGACAACAGCTTCTTAGACTGCTGTCCAGTAGGGTGTTACGGCCGTAACACCCCATTCATTACGGCCGTAATGTTGGCCTTATTACGGCCTCAATGCAGCCCTTGTTACGACCGTAACGGCCTGCTGTTTTAAGAACAGTGGGCAGAGGTCAGACCTCATTCTTTTCATTTCCTTTCTTCGTTTTCTTCATCGGGGGAAGCATAGAGGGCGATTCCATCACTTCCAATCCGTATTTTCATCATCCTTCATCACCATGAGATTGTAGGAGCATATCATCTTCTAAGTAATCATCTTCCACCGTCCGAATCTGAGGTAATTGGCTTAGAACCCTAACTTTGTCGATTTTGGGGGTTTTTTGGGTTTTGCTTGATTAATCTCGAATTGTTCTAGTATGTTGTATTATTCCTTACCAATTTTTGTTATTAGGTGATTCTCAATCTGATTTCATCGAGTTTAATCCGCAAATTATCGATTCGGGGAGATTTTGCGTAAACCCTCGCCCGTATCGATTGAACGTATATTGTCATAGATAGTAATCCAGGTTATGGGCATATTCTATTCGATTATTGTTGTCCGTTAGGACTGAGTTATGTTAATCCTTCGTTTAGGAACCGTCGTTTTCCATCCGGATTGTTCGTAGTCGTTTTCATTCCCGATTCTTCGAAGATGTCTCAAAGGCAAGTACTTTATATTTGTTTACGCGTTCTAGTATTTGAATTATGGCTTTTCGTGGTTGTATGGATGGATATGTGTATGTTCACCTAGGGACGGTCCGATGGGGCCTCTGGGGATACGTATTGCCGTGAATGTGCGTATCACAAACTATGGTTAACCACCCAGGGATGTCCAACGTGTAATATCCGCATTTTTCTTTTCCCGGTATTTTCATTTTTTCGGTGTGTTCCTCATTTGTGGCGACCCTTGTGTATCTTTCAGTGTATTTCTTCCGTCATCCACTTATCTGATTCTCATAATTGTTATACGGAACCTCCGTTTCGGGGTTACCGTAAATCCATTCTATGTTATTATGCGTTTTGAGGCGTTCCGTTTGATGTTTTGTTCATCTTCCGGTGCTTTGGACCGTTATATTCCATACCTAGCGCACGCTAATTTTTCTGCATAGCGCACGCTAGAGGTCCCTTAGTAGCGCATGCTACGTCTGCTACGTAGCGCGCGCTAGCGAGCTATCCCTGGGAGTGGCAGTTCGATTTTCCAGCCCTCTGGACTAGCGGATTAGCGTACGCTACAATTGTCTAGCGCACACTAATGTCGGGGGACTAGCGCACGCTTAGATGTTCGGTAGCATGCGCTAACGTGACTGTCCAGTACTAGACAGTTTGCTATTGGACTCAGTCAAGTGCCTAGGTAGCGCACGCTGTGTTTGGCCGATAGCGCGCGCTAATGGGGCCAGGTGAGTACTGGTAGTTTGTTTCTGGACTCGGCTGTTGTCCAGGTAGCGCACGTTATGGCCGATAGCGCGCACTACCGAGAGGCTATTAGCACACGCTACATTCCGAGTTGCGCACGCTAACGGCCCAGAATCTGGTTACTAGATTGGGGAGCTAACTTCTGGACTATAATTTTGCCCCGTTAGCGCATGCTAACTTGTGAGTGTTAGCGCGCGCTAACACTCCCTGACTATATAAACCAGGGAGTTGACCCAGAGGTCCGTCTATTCTCATTCACCTCCTTCCTCCACGGCTTTGGGCGATTTTGGGCGATTTCTTGGCGATTTCTTCCTCCAGTCATCTCAACCATCATCTCCCTTGAATTCTTGGTGTATTATATCAACTTCAACATGAATCTATCATCCTAATCCAAGGTAAATCTTCTAAGAACCCTACCTTGGGTAAATTGGGGGTTTTCGGATTTTTCCTTCGAATCGTTCCGTATCGTTAATTAATTCATGTTGAATATAATTAATCTTGTTAGTATTCTTAGTTTCCCTATGAATTCATGGTATATTTCGTGGTTTTTCGTAATCGAGAGGGTTTGGTTGTGGTCCGCCCTCGTTGGTATTTTTATACGAATATACATGAATCGAAGGCGAGTTTTCGTGTGTATTCCTTTCCTGTATTCGTTTAGAAATGGTTGTAATTATACTCTTCGAATCATTAGGTTCGGTCTCATCGGTTCCTCGCGGTCGTGTTTGATTCTTCCTTTCCATTCGTGTCACCGTATATTGATCGAGGCAAGTACCCTTATGAACTTACAATCTTAACATGTTAGTTTTGCATGAGAAATTGTGTGTGTGTATATGCTCACTACGGGTTGGATCTGAAGGGGTCTCAGTAGGGGTCCACGGAGGTATGGATCGACGAGCTTTGCTTTTAACCACTACGGGTTAGATCCGACGGGGTCTCGGTAGGGGTCCACGGAGGTGTGGATCGACGGTTAATTGTGGTGCGTTTTACAAATATGTTTTGGATTATGGCGTTTCCGGAAATGTGTGTTGCAACTAATGTTTTCTGAATTGCATGCTTGACTATATGTGTAAGGTGTAAGTTGTTTATTTGGTTACTTGTACTAGCGTAATTGCTAACCCATCTGGGGACCCGTTTTGGGGAAATTCGTTTTATGAATTTCAGGTCAGGTTCATCGAGACGAACGAGCGCTGGACCAGTATGCGGATGATGGCCGTGCGTGATGATTCTGCACGAGTGGTGTCTTAATTTCTTCTATCTTTCTACCGTTTGTGGGTTTGTAAACTAATAGAAGTACTCGAGTACTTAGGAGTTCTTGTTTGTCCGGATTTTATTGTTGCCTATTGCATTTGTGTCAGATGATTGTGTTGTGTTTGACCGGTTGAACCAGGTGGATTATTTTTGTTTTGCGTCTTTATGATGAGGTGTTATTTTGTTGTTTCCACGAGTCTATGAGCATAATGGTTGTTTAGCCTAGTGGGTCCCATGTAGGGCTTCACGGCGCTGTAATATACCTCGAATATCTTGGGGGTGTTACAGAAAATGGTATCGGAGCACTCTAGGTTTATGGATACCTAGGCTTGTTGGTTATTGGGTCTTGTTGTGTGTTGTTTTGCACATCATCGTCACGCTTCACTAGTACAAATATCCCCTTTACTGACACTAAAATAGTGTCAGTAATTATTTTTACTGACACTTTATAATTGTGTCAGTAATGCTAAAGCCAGAAAATACTAACACTAATTTTTAGTGTCAGTAATACAGGTGTCAGTAAATACTGACACTTAAATAGTATCAGTAATTATTTTTACTGACACTAAACATTAGTGTCAGTATGTTCTGGCTTTTGCATTACTGACATTAATATAAAGTGTCAGTAAAAATAATTACTCACACTATTTTAGTGTCACTATATGTTCAGATTTGTGAAAAAAAAATCTATTTTTATCTCAATTCTATTTTTATCTTAACTACATTTTTCGGTTTAATTACATGAAATTTTTTTACCATAAATTGAAATTATCAAACAGATAATTCACTTATAAAACATCCCAAATGCATTATTAAATTGAATAATCAACATCAGTCGATGACGTTTTAGTCTCGAAAAAAGGAGCAAAGAATACAAAACTCAAAATCTTATTAAACTACTACTAGAACGAAATCAAAGCACTACAGAATCTTAGTAAAAGAGAACAAGCTGCATGGGGAAAGCACCAAAGCAAATAAACAGACCATAAGCACAAGCATAATCATAAACTGATGTGACAAAGAGCCAACAACACCATGGATTCATTTTTGCAGCTCAGTTATTCTTCAACTACTGATCTGATCAGCCTCTTCGTACTCATCAGAACCTGTAGAGTAGAAATTTGTCCATCCATAATAATATATGTATGTATGTCCATCCTTATTAATATAAGTATGTATGTATATAGGAACAAATATGTAGGAATCCGGTATATGTAAACTTAGATACCTGTTGTGTTGAGTTCCAAACAGCGCATGCGCCTAGTAGCAATAACAATACTTCAATGGAAACTACGATCAAATCAATACCAATAGATATCAAGAACTTCGAAGTATCTTTTAGACATAAAGCAATAACAATACTTCAAAATTTATTTGTACCAATAGAAGCAAATAGAATAATGTAAGAAAACAACACACCTCCCATATCAACTATTGCTAGACCCAGTACAGTTCCAACTAACAGTTGACGCCTACAGGCATGTTCAATAAGTGGCACGCGGTCTCCCTGTCATAAAACCAACTGTTGAAAACCAGATAAAAACGTAGTACGTTTAGAAAAAAAGAAGAGAGAGAGAGAGAGAGAGACAGAGAGAGAGAGAGAGAGAGAGAGAGATCAGACAAATTAAACCACACATACACTCATTGATACCACAAATGTTGAATCAGTTCCAGTTACACCAATCCATGTGAATCCAGAGGTGCTTTCTGATCTGGATAAGATAAATGATGGTAACCAAACTTTGGTATATATATGCAAAGACATGAAAAATAAAGCAATGACGTGTTTGTTCGTACCCGTCCAGGAATAGGCACCATCAGACAAATGCAGATTCTTTGCTCTTCAGTTGTTCCAAAGAGAAAATGGTTGTTATATTTTATTCATTATGAAAAAAAGTTGATAGAAATAGAGATTGGCTACACCTTTGCCGGGCCCATAGTAAATGCTGTTTCGGAAGGGTAACATGTCCCCTCTTAGCATCCGTTGAAGGAGTTCTGAAAATCAAGATATTTAATTAAGAGAAAATCTTGAAACCAGAGTCCAGTAACATGAATAAAAGTGGTGTTGGTAAGAATAAAATAAAGAAGGTGAAAGTGGTTACCGTATTCAGCCTTGTCATCCTCATCATCCCCGTCATCCTCAAAATATACACGTCGCGCATAGTCTAAATAGGCATGCAGAAAATGTAATAAATCAGACTGATAACTATAATAAACAAACAACAACAACAACAACAAATGATAATACACAAAGTAGTACCTATTAAGGCTTGTGAAGGATTTATAATTATACTATCCGAATCAAAAACCACAAGAAAGAAAGTAAACAGATTTGGTTATTTGAAGATAAACGAATAATAATCATAATTATAAACCTGCAACTGCAGATGTAGTGGTGCTTTTAGACTTGTCTCCATCCATAAGTTTTCTCATCTTATTCTGTCTCTCCTGTGCTACGTCGTCAAGGTCTATAAATAAACAAATAAACAAACAAATTCTATAATCATAATCGACAAAAACAAAACATACATTTTTTAAACATATCAAAGTAAATAAACTAGGGATTATCCTAATAATAATATATAATCGAACAAAATATGAATCCTGGCTGCAGATATATGTATGTATGTCTGTACCTTCATCCCATTGCGAATCCGTTGCCGCTAGGGTTTGGGTGGGCATATAACCATCAAAATAATTATCCATCACTGTTGCGTGGTAGAGTTTTTTTTTCTTCTTTTTGCTTCGCTGTGTGGGCTTTATATATACGACTACTCCACAAAGTCTACCCTACGTGTTGTACATAATAACCCATATATGGAAGCACGACTCAAAAACAAATAATCGCATTCGTTTTTCTATAAACCAATACTCCAAAAACAAATGTTTGAGCTACAAAAACGAAACCTGTAACGTATAAACTCCAGGAGGCAAAACAGCATCAGATACAACCTTCTCGTAATTCTCGAAAAATTCACATGTTGGAGATAATATTTCCATGAAGCTTCCTCAACTGAAATCGAAAAGAAGATAATATTTACTGGGGAAGGAAGAAAGGAGAAGGCTAATATAGAAAAGGTATGTTACTAAGGATCAGATCACAGTGAGAGGTCTGTGTGCAATTCAAGTAAACCATGATTGGATTCAACATACTAGTAAGGTTCCCCCTTTGTGCTTCTGCATGCAATCGACCAGCATTAGTGGCCTTTAACCTTCCTACCATATTAAATAAAGTTTATATAAAAATAATATGCAATAATTAATCCATTTCTAATAAGAAAATAATTTCACACTCTTAAGACAAATAATAACAGTAACTGTAAATTTCGTTCGATATGATTCCAGAAATTCTGGGATCAAGCAGGTACTGGTAGCTATATACCACTACATTCGCATATTGCACCATATGGCGTGCTAAAAAGTACGGGCACCACCCCTTCCCTTTCCCAAATGCCCTCAAATCCTTCAAAGATTATAAGAAAAGTAAACATAACTCAAGATCCATATTGTGAATTTCCATCTAAATAGTAGCAGATCATTGATGGACAGCATAAAAGCATAAATCAAAGCTTCAAAAGCATCACAAATTCAATGCAAACCTTCCCGTTTAAACACTACGCAAATCAAAAGCACTTTACCAGAAGCCTCATCAAGATGATCAGAAAATAACAATTAAGAAAAGAAGGAAAACTTGCAAGGGAACGGAAACAAATAATCGCATTCGTTTTTTTATAAACCAATACTCCAACAACAAATGTTTGAGCTACGAAAATGAAACCTGTAACGTACAAACTCCAGGAGGCAAAACAGCATCAGATGCAGCCTTCTCGTAATTCTTGAAAAATTCACACGTCGGAATATTAGGGTTTTCAACCGCCATCGCCCTTACCCAACTTGATGTAAGCTTTCTACAAGCAGCATCGACTGAATCTCGATTCTCCTCCGACACAACTCTCGGATTAACGCACAAGTTCTTCCTCGACGAAAGCCCTAAAGCGAGAATCATCGTCAAAGGTCCCAAACACTTGCCCTGATAATTGTGCAAAAACCTCAATTCTGGTAAAAATAGCAGCAGAAAATCAACAACATTCTAATAAAATAGAAGAATATAACTCAAATCGCAGGAGTTCTAGTAAATGAATGTTCTATGGAAATTTGGTGCTTATGGACTGCATGTATTCATTCACATAAGCACAAGTTAGAAAGTCATATGACAATAGTACATTTCTGAGTTGCGGATGTCCTTTTGACCCCATTAAAAATTTAAAACAGGGTTATACAAAGGGCACTTTAAAAAACAAGTCAGAAGGCAAAAACTGAGCATTACAATATCATTCTAAGAAGAGAAAATAATAAACTAAAATGAAATAGATCTATTTATACTTTCAGACAAGAATTTAACAAGTGATGGAAGAAAGCGCAAGAGAAGGCTTATGTTCTTGATGACAGCGTTGACAGTTTAAATTTCCAGATATCACGTTTAGCATTGTACAAGATCGACACTGAAGGTAAAAGCTGCAAATCTTGAGAGAAGGTGTCTGAATACACGCTCAAACCTTAATTGGTCTACATCAGTTGTCCTAGGTTGTTAACTAAGGAAATACTCCTGTAAACTATGAACAAGAGATGACATTATATGAAGATGCAATAAAACTGATAATGATAAGTTTTGTTGATAGCTTGCCATTAGTGATATTCCCTACCATGGTTCCATCTACTAAATAAGTGATGTTAAGAGATTTCTTCACTCCGGAATTTATATATCGAGAATTTATCTTATGTACTTTGTTGGACAGTGAATGATGAATTTATTTTATGTAATTTGTTGGACAGTGAGAAAAAAAACTCAACCATAACATTCAAAATTACATCTGAACAAACAAGTGAAAAGCTTTACTGCATGTATTTGGTTTATTGAAAAACGCCCGATCTTCTGCAGCCGCACATACATTGAGCCATGGAAGCATGTATTAAAATCAATATACATATAACATATTCATTTCACACTCACCGCCTTCACAGATGAAACAATACACTCTCTTTCGGGTGGACTTAACACATTGAATGGTAGTCTTACTCTAAAGAAGTCATCTCCTTCCAGTCTCTGTGATTTCAACGGAGAAAAAAAAGAACAAAAGAAAAAACATCACATTCTGTAGGATAAAATTCTCAAATTAACAACAGTAAATCAAAAAGATTTAAAATCGGGCCATCTCTTTAGTCCAAAACCTCAACCATAACCGATCTGGCCGCCAAGTTCCTTCACTGGTTCAGAAAAATTTCACATAAGCACACTTCATTAAACCAACCATTTCCATAATTCACGTAACACATGAAACCCATTTTCTTTTGGAATTTAAAATCGGAACAGTAAGAAAAACGAACCTGAAATTCGTTATTTCAGTCGCGACAAAACCCAACCCTCCGTCTCACTGACACCTTCGGTCGCATCCATGGATAGTCGCCGTCGAAGCTTATCGGAGACCTTGGCTTCCACCTTTTTCCACCGGTAGTCGGATCTGGAATTTCGGATTTCTAAACCAGGCCCTTGAATCGGGCTGAGAGGCGGATGTCGCTCCAATTTACTCCAATTAAGGACATGAATGCTGTCGAGTCGAGCGGGCGGTGGTAACACCGGAGATAGAATGCTCGGAAGAATTTTTGAGAGAGAGAGAGAGATAGAACGATGAGAGAGAGAGAACAGAAAGGGGGCGATGAGAAGAGAGAGAGAGTGTCAGATTAGAAGACTTTTTCATCGGGATAATGATTTAGCCTTTTTTTATTTCTGATTTAAATTACTGATATTTGAGTGTCAATATATTTTGACACATTTATATTAAAGTAATAAAATAGATCAAATGTCGTAAGTTACTGACACTTTTGATAAAGTGTCAGAACAAAAGTGTCAGTAAAAGGTATTTTTGTAGTAGTGCTGCCATGATTCCGATGCTACCGGTGCCCGTAAGTTTTTCCTTACTCCGTTCTTTGTTTCCTTGCATCACACCTTTGATTCTTGATTGTGGTTGTTTTTCCTCTCGTACTTACCACCGTATGGCCTTTGCTACTTCTTTAACATCAGTATGGATGCTGGAAGAGGCCATGGTCGTGGTCGTGGATGCAAACGGGGACGTGGGGCATCTGGTGGGGCGGCCACGTCACATTCTTCGGGAGCTGGCAGTACCGGTGACCATCATAGCCATGCTTCTTCTCAAGATGGAGACAACCTTGGTGTTGCGGCTGTTATGCAGCAAATGGTGAACCAGATAGCGGCAATAGCTCAGGCCGTTCAAAACCCGAATCCGGCCCAAGCTACTAGGGGCGGAGCAGATCGTTGGCTACAGGATGTCATCAAGATGCATCCTCCCCAGTTTTCGGGAGCCTCAGACCCGATTGGCTGGGAGGGGTGGATCAAGGAGATGTCCAAAGTTTTCATCGCCACCAACTGTCCCGACGACCGCAAGGTCCCTATTGCCCAATATTTTCTCACTGGGGATGCTACCGACTGGTGGGAGGCCGTTGAGCCCAGAGACCGTGCTGCTACATGGGATGCGTTTAAGGACCTGATTGTATTGTTGCCTATTGCATTTGTGTCGGATGATTGTGTTGTGTTTGACCGGTTGAACCGGGTAGATTATTTTTGTTTTGCGTCTTTATGATGAGGTGTTATTTTGTTGTTTCCGCGAGTCTATGAGAATGATGGTTGTTTAGCCTAGTGGGTCCCATGTAGGGATTCACAGCGCTGTAATATACCTCGAATATCTTGGGGGTGTTACACGACGGGGCTCTGCGGGGTACGGTGGCAGTGAGTCTCGTACTAACGGTTAACTTTGAATTGTTTTGTTGGAAAAATGTATTTTGTGCTTGTGCACCGTAAATATTCCAAAATATAAATGATTTCTAAAATGATTTTTGGCACATATTTTCATCTGATTAGAATGGTAGTTCAAATGGATTGTACTTGGACTAGCAGTTGTTGCTAACCCCTTAAATGGGGGAAATACTTTTGTATTTCATGTACACGTCAGGGAAGCCAACGAGCATGTGAGCCGTACGAGGATGTTGGGCAGGCGTGATTCTGTTCAATGGTTGTCTATTGGTGTCTTGTTCGGGATTTCCTTATTATGTCATTTGCTTAAGTACTCGAGTACTTCTTTCTTGAATATATTAATTTTGTGTACCCGTTTTGGGAATGGATTTGATGCCAAATTGTATTGTCAAATTTCAGTCTTTGGATTTAAATGTCCTGGATTGAGAAATTGTCTGTTATCGATGTTGTATGTCTTTTGTCGTATGTCGTTTTGGTGCGTTAGCCTGGTGGACTCCAAGTGTGGGGTCCACGGCGCTGTAATATGCCCTGATCGTCTTGGGGGTGTTACAGAATATGGTATCAGAGCTTAGGTTTATAGATACCTAGGTTGCGGTTATTCTGGTCTAGTTGAGTGTCGTTTTTGAACAGTATCACTGCCACGCCATCATCTCAGTACGTCGGTGCTCGTAAGTTTTTCCTAACTTGACTCGTTACGTTGTTCTGTCCTATTCTTTTCTTGGTATCTTGTTGTGTTTTGCGTTTGAACTGTAACTTACCCGTTAGTTCTTCAGAATGCCTCCTGGTAGAGGACGCGGACGCGGTCGCAGACGCAGTAGGGGACGTGGCGCAGCCGGTGGGGCGGCCATGTCCGATAACTCAGGAACTGATTCGGCAATGCATTCCTTATCGAACAGTGTTCCACCTAGTTCCGGAGGCCAGCAGGATCAGTCTGCTAGCTTCAGCAATGCTCATGAGAATATCGGGGTGGCAAATATTTTACATCAAGTAGAGAACCAGATGACGCTACTGACTCAGGCCGTCTTGGTCGGCCAAGCAAATGCCAACCTGGTTCCGCCTACTGGATCCAGCAATGATAAGCTATTGGTTATTTGAGATGGAGAAAGTGTTAGAGGCGGCTAACTGCTCTGAGGAGAGGAATGTACCCATCGCTAAGTACTTCCTCGCCAAGGAGGCGGCAACGTGGTGGCAAGCGGTGAAACCGCGTGACCGGGCAGGCACATGGGAAGAGTTCCGAGAGCTTATGGAGGACGAATTTTGTCCGTGGCTAGTTAAAGAGGGGAGGATCCGAGCCTTTTTTGAGGCTAATCCCCAGGATGTTCCAATTTCATAGGCAATCAAGGAATACAACCAACAACTTCATTATGTGAGAAACCAGGTCCCGGATGAGTTAGACAAGATCCGCTACTTTGACATGCTGATGAAGCCGAGGGTTCATCACTACATGTCTGGTCTCGGGTGTACAACTCTGAAAGATTATCAAAACAAGGCAATGGCTTATGAGATGTCGTTTTCTGCGATAGAGACGGCAACCGAGGGAAAGAAACAGAAGACCTCCAGTCAGTTTTCGGGAGGCAAGTCTGGCGGGTATCCGAAGACTTAGTCTAGTTCGCGAGTCTTCGGTCGTCAGTCCCCGTCATTTGGGCGAGGAAACAGTTCTAAGTCTGCTCTTACTGGTTCCGTTTGTGGTACTACCTGCTTTAACTGTGGTCGTCCCGGCCACATGATGAGTGAGTGTGACAGGCCCCCGATTTAGTGTCTTGATTGCTGTCAGATGGGACATCGTGCTAAGTATTGTACGGATGCAGTTCGGGCACCAGTTACTCAAATATCAGTCCCAGCTGCAGGAGAACCGAGTTTGAATCAGGCACCGACAGTTTCTCAGCCACATCAGAGTTTTGGTAGAGGCCGGGGGCGTGGGCAGCCTTCTAGAGGGGGAGCTTCTAGTGTGGGGTCTGTTCCGCCCCGTGTGTATGAGATGAGACGAGCTGGAGGTCCCGACGCAACGGTGGCTACAGGTACCGTTCACATCGTTGCCCATCCTGTTTTCATCTTATTCGATTCTGGTGCTACGCATTCTTTCATATCTATGGATTGTGTGCGTCATTTGCATGTTTATTGCCTAGTTGCGTGTGAACCATTTGTTGTTAAACTGCCTAGTGGGATAGCATCGTGGGGGATCGTGAGATTAGAGGTTTTCCGGTGAGTATCGCAGGGAGGGATTGGCCTTCTAATCTGATTGCGGTAGATAGTAAAGACGAGGACCTGGTTCTTGGTGAGGATTGGCTGGACCGTCATGGGGCGATCATGAATTATAGAACGAGAACCGTTTTGATGTTAGCCTCTGACGGTACCGAGCATTCTTTTGTGGGGCGTAAGCGGAGTAGACAGAGATTCTTGATTAGTGCTTTGAAAGCAGTGAGACTTCTTCGAGGGGGTTGCACGGGTTATTGGTGTTATGCTTTGAGATCGCAAGAAGGAGGAGTCGAGCTCTCGTCTATTCCGGTAATGTGTGAGTATACTGATGTCTTTCCAGACGAATTGCCAGGTTTGCCGCCAGACCGAGAGGTTGAGTTTATTGTGGATTTAGAGCCGGATGCAGCACCGATTTCTAAGACGCCATACCGTATGGCGCTTGCCGAGATGCTTTAGTTGAAGAAACAGTTGGGAGAGTTGCTAGACATGGGGTATATTCGACCGAGCACTACACCTTGGGGCGCACCGGTTCTGTTTGTAAAGAAGAAGGATGGGTCACTTCGTCTGTGTATCGACTATCGAAAGTTGAACAAGGTGACTATCAAAAACAAGTATCTACTCTCGAGGATTGATGATTTGTTTGACCAATTACAAGGGGCAACCATATTTTCGAAGATTGATTTGAGATCGGGGTATTATCAGCTCCGAGTGAAGGATTCCGACATTCCGAAGACGGCCTTTCGGACGAGATACGTCCACTACGAGTTTGTGGTTATGCCTTTCGGGCTAACCAACGCCCCAGCCGTGTTCATGCAGCTTATGAACAAGGTCTTTATCGAATACCTCGATAAGTGTGTAGTCGTTTTTATCGACGATATCCTGATTTACTCGAGGAGCGAGGAGGAACATGCACGTCATTTGCATATCGTACTAGGGATCTTGAGAACTCAGCATCTTTTTGCGAAGTTCTCAAAGTGTGAGTTTTGGTTGCGGGAGGTTATGTTTCTCGGCCACGTGATCTCTGCCGAGGGTGTTCTTGTGGACCCACATAATATAGAGGCAGTGTTGGATTGGGCGCAGCCCAAAAACATGAAGGAGGCCCGTAGTTTTCTGGGTTTGGCCAGTTATTATCGTATATTTGTCGAGGGGCTCTCTAAACTCACTCGACCACTGACTCAGTTGTTACAGAAGTCATAGAAGTTTGTGTGGACCGACGAGAGACAGAGGAGTTTCGAGGAATTGAAGAAACGGTTAACGACCGCTCCCATTTTGGCTTTACCGAGTGGTAATGAGGGTTTCTCAGTTTTTAGTGATGCTTCGGGCCAAGGGCTCGGATGTGTACTCATGTAGCACGGGAAGACAATTGCCTATGCTTCTCGTCAGTTGAGACCGTACGAGTTGAATTACCCTATCCACGATCTTGAGTAGGCTCCAGTTGTGTTTGCGTTGAAAATCTGGCGTCATTATTTGTATGGCTCGTCGTGTTAGATTTTCACCAATCACAAGAGCCTGAAGTACATTTTCACGCAGAAAGAGCTAAACCTGAGACAGCGGAGATGGTTGGAGTTGATTAAGGATTACAACCTCGAGATCCTTTACCATCGGCAAGGCAAATGTGGTGGCACATGCCTTGAGCCAGAAATTGGTATCGCTTCGGGCACTTGAGTTACTTATGCCCAGTGAGCACTCCAGCGAGAGTTTATGAGATTGAGCATTGATATTGTACTACCAGAGAGTTCCGGGCAGTTGCGTACTCTTGAGATTTCTTCATCTCTAGTCGACGACATTAAATCGGGATAGTTGGATGACTCGATGTTTATTCAGCTTTGAGAGAATGTAGGGAAGGGGAAAGCCCCGGGATTCGTGATACATGAGGATGGTGTGTTGAGATTCCGAATTCAGCTGTGTGTTCCGAACGTCATGGAATTGAGGCAGAGTATTATGCGAGAGGCTCATGCGTCACCTTACTTAGTCCTTCCGGGCTCGAGTAAAATGTATAAAGATTTGAGGAAGAATTTATGATGGAATGATATGAAGAATGAGGTAGTTGAGTTTGTGGATAAGTGTTTGACTTGTCAACAAGTAAAAATCGAGCATCAGCGGCCAGCCGGATTGTTGAATCCACTTCCCGTCCCAGAATGGAAGTGGGAAGATATCTCCATAGATTTTGTCACGAATTTCCCGAGGATGAAGACTGGAATGAATATGGTGTGGGTGATCGTGGACCGACTGACTAAGTCCGCACATTTTCTGGGCATCAAGGATACTTGGGGTCCAGAAAAATTGGCTCGTATTTTCATCGCGCAGATAGCGAGACTTCATGGTACGCCAAAAACTATTATTTCGGATAGAGATGGGCAGTTTGTATCGCATTTCTGGCAGGCGGTACATAAGGCATTGGGGACACGGTTGCGTTTGAGTACATCTTTCCATCCTCAGACCGAAGGGCAGTCCGAGCATACCATTCAGACGTTCGAGGATATGTTACGCGCATGTGCATTAGACTGGAGTAGTGACTGGGAGGAGCATCTGGCCTTGATCGAGTTTACGTATAATAATAGCTGGAACGCTTCGATTAAGATGGCACCGTATGAAGTGCTTTATGGCCGACATTTCCAATCACTGATATGTTGGGATGAGCCGTTCGATCTAGTTGGCACCGAGCTGGATCTTGTGTTAGAGACGAGGGAGAAAGTTGAATTGATTAGAGAGAGGATGTTGGCGGCTCAGAGTCGACAAAAGTCTTATGCGGATGTTAGGCATCGACCTTTGGAGTTTGAGGTGGGAGATCATATTTTGTTGAGAATGTCTCCGTCGAAGGGAGTTTTTTCATTTCGGGAAAAGGGGAAGCTCAGCCCGAGGTATATTGGACCTTTCGAGATATTAGAGAGAGAGAGTTGGTGAATTGGCATACTGCTTGGCATTGCCTCTATCGTTGAGTCATGTGCATAGTGTATTTCACGTCTCTCAGCTGAGGAAGTATGTTTCGGACCCGTCCCACGTTATTGATTTCGGGGACGTGAAGATCGAGAAGGACGTTACGTTTGAGGAGAGGCCCATCAGAATTTTGGAGCGTCGAGACAAATAATTAAGGCACAAAACCATCCCTTTAGTTAAAGTGCAATGGTCGAAGCACGGAGTAGAGGAAGCAATGTGGGAGTTGGAGGAGGATATGCATTCGAGGCACCCCGAGCTTTTTGATTCTTAAGTTTCGGGACGAAACTTGTTTTTAGAGGGGGAGAATGTAATATCCGTACCTTTCCATTTTTAGAAGTTTCCATTTTTGGTGTATGTCTATTTTTATCGACTCGCTTGTAACCGTTTCGACATTTTGAATCTACTTTATTCTTGGAGTTTTTCCATTTGGACGAGTTTCGGAGATGTTTTTACATAAATCTATTATATGTTGTGTTTTGTCGTTTGTACGTTCGATTCTCATAAAACTCGTTCGTTATCGTTGTTTCTTTGTTTAAATAAGTTTGTATGGTTGAGTTGTTTATGTTGTGAGTTTTGGTTTGTTAATCCGACGTCGTATCGTGATTTTCGAGCGTTTGGGCCGTTTTGTAATTTCCTTAAACTTAAGGGAAATTTACTTTCGTCGTCGAATTCCGAACCTTCGGGGAATCGGAATTGTGTTTACTTTTAATGATTAGATTCGTCATAGAGAATACTTCGTAACCATATTTTTGGTTCGATAGCAGGTCCGAGTTTCAGAGTCGTCCGGGACCGTTCGGACAGCAGCTTCTTAGACTGCTGTCCAGTAGGGTGTTACGGCCGTAACACCCCATTCATTATGGCGGTAATGTTGGCCTTGTTACGGCCATAATGAAGCCCTTGTTACGGCCGTAACGGCCTGCTGTCTTAAGAACAGCGGGCAGAGGTCAGACCTCATTCTTTTCATTTCCTTTCTTCGTTTTCTTCGTCGGGCGACGCATAGAGGGCGATTCCATCTCTTCCAATCCATATTTTCGTCATCCTTCATCACCGTGAGATCGTAGGAGCATATCATCTTCTGAGTAATCATCTTCCACCGTCCGAATCCGAGGTAATTGGCTTAGAACCCTAACTTTGTCGATTTTGGGGGTTTTTCGGGTTTTGCTTGATTAATCTCGAATTGTTCTAGTATGTTGTATTATTCCTTACAATTTGTTGTTATTGGGTGATACCCAACCCGATTTCATTGAGTTTAATCCACGCATTATCGATTCGGGGAGATTTTGCATAAACCCTCGCCCGTATCGATTGAACGTATATTGTCATAGCTGGTAATCGGGGTTATGGGCGTATTCCATTCGATTATTGTTGTCCGTTAGGACCGAGTTATGTTAATCCTTCGTTTAGGAACCGTCGTTGTCCATCCGGATCGTTCGTAGTCGTTTTCATTCCCGATTCTTCGAAGATGTCTCAAAGGAAAGTACTTTACATTTTTTTACGCGTTCTAGTATTTGAATTATGGCTTTTCGTGGTTGTATGGATGGATATGTGTATGTTCACCTAGGGACGTCCGACGGGGCCTCTAGGGATACGTATTGCGTGAGTGTGCGTATCACGAAATATGGTTAACCACCCAGGAATATCCGACGGGGCTCTGTGGGGTACGGTGGCCGTGAGTCTCGTACCAACTGTTAACTTTGAATTGTTTTGTTGGAGAAATGTGTTTTGTGCTTGTGCACCGTAAATATTCCGGAATATAAATGATTTCTAAAATGATTTTTGGGGCATATTTTCATCTGATTAGAATGGTAGTTCAAATGGATTGTACTTGCACTAGCAGTTGTCGCTAACCCCTTAAATGGGGGAAATACTTTTGTATTTCATGTACAGGTCAGGGAAGCCAACGAGCATGCGAGCCGTACGAGGATGTTGGGCAGGCATGATTCTGTTCAATGGTTGTCTATTGGTGTCCTGTTTCGGATTTCCTTATTATGTCATTTGGTTAAGTACTTGAGTACTTCTTTCTTGAATTTATTAATTTTGTGTACCCGTTTTGGGAATGGATTTTATGTCAAATTGTATTGTGAAATTTCAGTTTTTGGATTTAAATGTTGTGGATTGAGAAATTGTCTGTTGTCGATGTTGTATGACTTTTGTTGTATGTCGTTTTGGTGCGTTATCCTGGTGGACTCCAAGTGTGGGGTCCACGGCGCTGTAATATGCCCTGATCTTCTTGGTGGTGTTACAGAAAGATTAGCTACTCATTGGTTTAGACAAACTAAAATTATAATAGAAATAATTGATATACATAATATATATAGAAACTCTTAATTACTAGAATTTAATGACAATAGATGAAAACTTACTTGAATATGATGCATCAAAGTGTTGGGATTCCGAAAATAAAACGAAATACGCAGCGGAAATAAAAACGAATCCCAAACAGGATCGATCAAGTAACGTATATACGAAAAATAAATACGAAGATAAAGATTCATACCCTTGAAGCCTTTGAAATAAATCTTCGTAAAGTGTAGCCGATGATCACGATCCCGTCCCGAACACGAAATCCCTTCGTTCCAAGCACCGAAAGTTCGAAGCCTCTACTTCACACGCGTCGGAAGTTGCCCGGAAAAATTTCAACGAGACTCCGTTCTCCAAGAACACGGCTAGGGAACTCGTAGGAATTTTTTCTCTCAATTTTTTCTTAACTTTTATAACACCTCTAAGATGAAAATTATAGAAAAGAAAAATTTTCTCCTCCCTCACTCAAAGCTCACGTCCACCAGCTCCAATGAATGAGTATGTGTATGTGTGTGTTTTTTTCAAGACTCATCATACACCATATGAGTTGGTTTTTATAAAGATATAAAACAACTCATTTATGTAATTATAAATTGAGAAAGAATCTCAACTTAACAATTATTCATGACAAGACAACACAAAACACATGCATGGTGATCATGCCATGTGAGAGGAGTGGGTGGCCACAAGGAAGTTTCTAGAAAACGAGCCGAGCCACTCGGCTGTAATCGGACGTTCGTCAAACGACTCCGTTAAATACACTCCTTTTAATCATCAATGTATTTATATTAATTAATTAATCTAATTAATTAATTAAATAAAATACAAATATATATATCTCTAAGAAATATAATATATGAATAAAATTAATTACCCAGAACTTAATTTAAATTCATAAGACCGATATTTGATTTATCCAATAAATCATAATTAAATATCGAATATCTAATATTAATAGAGAGATAATAAATTCACATTTATCCGTCAACGCTCCGATGCGCGACTCGTAGGTCCGTCTCAGTAGGCATTGGGAGGAACCAATGAGTGCGGGCGGACTTAGCCACTTAGCGGGCCGCATCAGAAACCCCGATCGAGAACGAATGAAGGGATCATTCCGTAACCATTATGTCGTGAATACTATATACGTATAGACCCTTCATCGATGTCCCGTCAAGTCTTCGGTCACGGTAAAGTCAAACCCTACTGTTGACTAAACTCTATACATGTGTTAATGCAAATCAAGACCGATGATTAATAGTGTATCTAATACGACTATATCGTAATGCTTTGCCAAAGACTTATGATCTTATTTGCCATTAACCGTATAGGACATTCGCCGCTCACTAACAGAGATAGAATCCTTTCTTGGCGTACAAAGATCGCTACACCGCCCGTATAGTCCGCACTTCGAGGTCGACTCGGAATTAAGCAAATGAGTCTAACTACTCTAATGACAAACTAAACGTCACAGCACATCTTCTACCGAACCCTCAAGTCAAAGGTCCATGTATACTATCACAACCTTTCGATTCGTCATCGACTCTCCGAGAGTAAATACCGTGTGGTGAATCGAGTATGAGTCGTGTTCGAGTATACTGCCCCACCAATATACTTATAACTATGCTATCAAGACGTGCACACGTCCTAGCATCGATTATACAAGTCATATTAAAACTTAATGCCCATTTTAAGTTTATTGACTTTCGAACAATTTACGTAAATAAACTTTAAACACTTCCAAGACATTTTCTCTTATCCCATAACGAGAATGGAATGTTCGATTTATTTACATGGACTTCACTTCAATGTTTACCAAGTCAAGAATGCAATTGAAATACAATAAACTGTGAATGAATCGTATTGCCTTCTTAATAATTATTCCATAATTACAAGTATAATGCCCTTACTCTCTCATCCCCCGAGTGGCATTCGAGGGCATATTCCTAACAATCTCCCACTTGCACTCAATGCCACACATCATGGTATCCAATACCCATGCTCTTCGATGTCTTTCTAAGACGGCTGAGATAATGGCTTAGTCGGGGTCGAGACATTGTCTTGAGTCTACTCTTTCCAATGAAACATATCCTTTTTCCACCATCTCTCGAACGATGTGGTACTTTCTCTCTATATGCTTGGTGTTGTGGTGAGACCTCGGCTCTTTGGCTTGGGCGACAGCTCCATCATTATCACGGAATACGATATAGGCAACTCCGCGTTAGGCACCACTTGAAGTTCTTGTATAAACTTCGCATCCAAAATGCTTCTTTGCTAGCCTCGAGGCGGCTTGATACTCTGCTAAGGTGTGGAATCTGCGATGGCGGTTTGCTTGGAGCTTCTTCAAGATCTGCTCCTCCATTGAGAGTAAATAAATACCGGATGTCGACTTAGAGTCGTCATTGTCTCCATGAAAATCGAATCGGTGAATCCAATCACCTTCGTTCTCCACCACCATAAGTAAGAACTAAATCTCTAGTTCTTCTTAAGTACTTAAGAATGTTCTTTACGGCGGTCAATGTTCCCTTCCTGGTTTGCTTGAAATCGACTTACCATACTCACGGAGAAGGCTAAGTCTGGTCTCGTACACAACATAGCGTACATGAGGCTACCCACTGCCGAGGCATAGGGTACCTTACTCATCTCTCTCTTGTCTTCCTCACTTTGAGGACACATTTTCGTGGTGAGATGAATTCCATGTCGCATGGGAAGGAACCCTCTTTTAGATTCATCCATCTTGAATCTTCTTAGGATTTTATCGATATAAAGGGCTTGGGAGAGTCCTATCATTCTTCGCGGTCTATCTCTGTAAAGACGGATCCCTAGAATATAGGAAGCTTCTCCCAAGTCTTTCATGGAGAACGTTTTAGAAAGCCAAGCTTTCACGGTCTTGAGCATTGCTATGTTATTTCCTATAAGTAGAATATCATCTACATATAGTACTAAAAACGCAATGTTGCTCCCACTCGATCTTTTTGTAAACACACGGTTCCTCCTCATTTCGTTCGAAGTCAAAGTCCTTAATCGCCGTCAAATCGAAGGTTACAACTCCGATAATCTTGCTTCAGACATTATCTGGCTATTTTCAGCTTAAACAATTTATGAATATTAGGTTTGGACATTAAACCTTTAGGTTGTTCCATATAGATTTCCTCCTCGAGGTATCCATTTAGAAAAGCTGTTTTGACATCCATTTGCCATATTTAATAATCATAATAGTAAGCAATGGCAAGAATCATGCTAATCGAATATATCATATATAATTGCGAGAAGTTATCATGATAATCGATTAATTCCCTTTTGTTATAACCATTTGCCACAAGCCTGGCCTTATAGGCATCAACCTTGCCATCCCCATCGTCTTTCTCTTATAGATCCATTTATTTCCAATAGTCCTCATGCCGGTTGGAAGATCTACTAGAGTCCGGACTGATTGGTATGCATCGAGTCTATCTCGGCTTCCATTGCTTCTTGTCATTTATCGAGTCTACATCCACTATCGCTTGGTCATAGGTGACAGGTCGTTTTCATTGCTATCGGGTGTGTCGTGGAGACTCGGTTCCTCGACATGTGTATAGCCATACCTCTCGGGTAAGTGAGATACCCTATCGACCTTCGAAGTGGAGGTTGTGTTACAATAGGTTCGGTTCTTGATCCCGATCGATGTCTCCTTAGGAGTTTCATTATGCTCTTCCAAAGAGATATTTCTACCCGAGCCACCTTCTGAATGAATTCATCCTCAAGGAAGTGCGCTTGTAATGCCACAACGACCTATGGTCTTGGCATGTAGAATAGATAACCCATCGAGTCCTCTGGGTATCCTATGAAACGTCCTTTTATGGACCTCGCTTCAGCTTTGTCCACCTTAGCCTTTTTGACATAGGTTGGACATCCCCGCATCCTTATGTGATTAAGCCTTGGTTTCTTACCCTTCCACATCTCATGCGGAGTGATAGGAACAGATTTGGAAGGACATCTATTTAGGATATAGGCGGTTAGTAAGGCATACCCCCACGGGTAAATAGGTAAATCGGTGTAATTTAACATGGAGCGAACCATGTCCAACAAAGTCCGATTTCTCCTTTCAAACACCATTTAACCGTGGGGTTCTGAGGCGTGAATTGTGAAACTATTCCATGTTCCTTAAGGAACTCATCAAACTCGGTGCTCATATATTCGCCACCTCGGTCCGACCAAGTGCTTTGATATGACATCCAGTTTGTTTTTCAACTAGGGCCTTAAATTCTTTGAATTTAGCAAAGGCTTCAGATTTATGTTTCATTAAGTACACAATCCCATACCTAGTATGATCATCTGTGAACATTATGAAATTTTGATATCCGTCTCGGGCTACTTCTAAAGCACCACAAACATCGGTATGCACCAATCCAAGTTTATCGGCAGCCCTTTCAAAAGTCCCTGTGAAGGGGAACTTAGTCATTTTGCCTCTAAGGCAAGATTCACAAGTTGGATAGGGTTCTACACCCAATGGACTTAAAAGTCCATCTTTCTCTATTTTCTGAACCTTCGTCTGACCAACATGACCAAGTCTAAGGTGCCATTTAAGAGCTTGATTAGTATCTTGCCTACCACGTTTCCTAGTTATAGTGTTCACTGCTGTTTTATTTTGCATGTTCAGATGATATAAACCATTCAACAATGTAGTTGTTCCAACCAATTTATTTCGAAAATAAATTTTACAACTGCCATTGCCAATGAAGAAACAAAATCCTTTCCGGTCCAAGACTGGAATGGATACAATGTTTTTATGCCCCTTGGGCAAAACAAGTACTTCATCTAATGTCAAAATAAAACCAGATTCTAAACCGAAGGATTGATCAATATCGGTTGCCTCGACACTTTGTCCGCTTCCAACGGTGATCATTATTTCCCGACTTCAAGTTTTCTACTGCCCAGATCCCGATTCATAGTACAAATGTGAGAAGTGGCACCGAATCCGGAATCCATGAAGCGAGAATATACGAGCGGAACAATTAGTTTCAAAACAAAAAGTTCCGTGCACTGATGCGCCATTAATCTTGGGACAAGTCCTTCGCCAGTGGCCCACTCACCGCATTCAAGGCATTTGTCCGTAGGTTTTGGACCGCCTACCTTTTGAACCTTTCGGGCCTTGCCCTTTCCTTTTGCACCCCTTTCTTGGGTTTGTCCGCTCGTAGGTCTTTTTCTTCTTGTTCTTGGACCTCTTAGGCCCGGAAGAAATCACAAGAGCAGCCTCTCTCGGTTTAGTCTTCATGTTAGGCGTGCCGTCACCGGTTTATTCATTAGCCCGGCTAATGTGCATGTAATTTCATTACAGTTGAAATTCATTACAAACTGCGTGAAAGAGTCAGGTAGAGATTGAAGGATGAGATCAATTTGAAGGGATAAATCCATATTAAAGTTGAGCACCTCGAGCCTCTCAATCATAGAGATCATCTTAAGGACGTGGTATCCCACTTTCTCCCCTTCTTTCATCCTAGCACTGAACAACTGCTTTGATATCTCATATCTAGCAGTCCTACTGTGCTCTCCATAAAGTTCGGTCAAGTGTGCGAGAATCTGCCTAGCAGAAGTCATTTTCTCGTGCGCTCTCTGCAGCTCATTAGTCATTGAGCCCATCATAAAACCACGAACTAGCACATCATCCTTGACCCATTTTTCATGGACGTCAATGTCTTCCTGATTACCCCTAGTCCGGATTGGAGTCGGTGGAATGTCCGCCTCTAAGACGTATCCCAGAGACTCCATACTGAGTACAATCATCAGATTCATTACAATCATCAACAAAGTTAGGGCCAGTTAGGAGATTCTTTTCAAGTAGTATTGCAAGTGGGTTTTTAGCCATTTTAGAGAGATTCAATTTCGTTTTCTGCAAAGATTTAGACAAGATTAAATTAGTGACTTGTTTAATTATGACCGAGTATAGAACTTAAGGGCTTGTATAATTCTTGTCTCGGCTCCCACTAATTTTATCAGAATTATACACTCCCATGTTATAATCCGGAAATCATGGTTAGATCGACTTCTTAGTGGTGATCAAGTTCTTTACAAATTTTATGACGCAACCTATCGGGTTTCTTGCCAATTAATTTACGTAAAGTGGTGTCTAACACCAACCCGTCTGACGGATGATTTGATCTTCTTTTACCCCTAGTCTTCATGCCCTCAACCTATCGGGTTTCTTGGCAATCCAGGACTATCTAAGTTGTTGACCATCAACGTCTATCGGTTTGACTATTGAATCTCACCGGCAACCTATCGGGTTTCTAGGGCGAAATTTATCACCAACCGAAGGCATCTAATGCACTCAAGAATTTTTCAACCTCTACCAAATGTACTACCCCGATAACTCGGAAGCATAGCACACCAATCGGGTATCAATTTTCTACGAGTTTGATGGAGGGTAGGAAAACTCGTAACCTTTTTCAAACTTAGTCTGTTTGTAGTCGGGAGAATTTCGCGATTAATGTTACACTTTGCACATTAATTCAATTATACGCGTTTGTATGTTTGTCAATCATTCAAAATGAAAATGAAAATAGTAACCTAGTTACTACCAACATATAGCTCATGGACCTAATTCTAAATCTTGGGCCAAGCGAATGACCCAATAAATAAAAAATACAGTCTTCGATTCTTCGTCTTCTCGGTCGGTTGTCTTCGGTCTTCGTCATACCCAAAATAATACTTACATCATTGAAAAATGCATCCTATACAAATTTTCTAGTAAAAATAAATAGGCTCAAAACGGCCTTTACAACCCAATCGAATCGAACAAATCAAAAACTAAGTCCACGAGCTATATCACCATCACATAAGGATTCCATACAACATGTAATGGCAACGAAATTAAACAATTAATTTTAATATAAATTAATCTATTCAATTTCTACTATATTAATCCAATTAATATAAAGTGGCATTAAAATTAAATAATCAATTAATATATTAATCCAATCAATATAAAATTAATCTATTCAATTTTAATGATATTAATCAAATTAATACTAATAATCATCATTTTAATTCGTTCGAAGTAATCCGGCCAAAAATAATATTCTCGTTTAATTTATTTCCCTTAGCTCAAAATATTCCAAATATTAATTTAGTCAAAATAAAATCCAATTTAAATTTTGGGAAAAAATTAAAAACGAAATATAAACTTAAAACGAGTCCCTGGACAATCCGATTTAGGCCCACCGCGGCCCGATTCAAAATCGGGCCAAAACCCGAGTACTGGCCGAGCCATCGCCGCAGATCGCCGAGCACTCTCGGCTCTGGCCGAGTCATGGCCGAGCACGCTCGGCGACTGGGCAGTACGAGCGATCTGCACCACCGCCACACCCGTTTCTTCGTTTTCGGCCCGTTTCCAAAAACGTGATGCTACAACGAACAATTTAAAATCTAAAATTATTCCAAATATGATTCTAAATCATAATCATCATCCAAAAGCATTCAAAATGCACAAATAATCGTATATACAATATCATTGACCTCGCTCCGATACCACCGTTGGGATTAGAAAATAAAACGAAATACGCATGGAAATAAAAGCGAATCCCATACAGGATCTATCTAGTAACGTATATACGAAAAATAAATACTAAGATAAAGATTCATACCCTTGAAGCCTTTGAAATAAATCTTCGTAAAGTGTAGCCGATGATCACGATCCCGTCCCGAACACGAAATCCCTTCGTTCCAAGCACCGAAAGTTGAAGCCTCTACTTCACACGCGTCGGAAGTTGCCCGGAAAAATTTCAACGAGACTCCGTTCTCCAAGAACACGGCTAGGGAACTCGCAGGAATTTTTTTCTCTCAATTTTTCTTAACTTTTATAACACCTCTAAGATGAAAATTATAGAAAAGAAAAATTTCTCCTCCCTCACTCAAAGCTCACGTCCAGGCTCAATGAATGAGTATGTGTATGTGTGTGTTTTTTTCAAGACTCATCATACACCATATGAGTTGGTTTTTATAAAGATATAAAACAACTCATTTATGTAATTATAAATTGAGAAAGAATCTCAACTTAACAATTATTCATGACAAGACAACACAAAACACATGCATGGTGATCATGCCATGTGAGAGGAGTGGGTGGCCACAAGGAAGTTTCCTAGAAAACGAGCCGAGCCACTCGGCTCGTAATCGACGTTAAATCAAACGACTCGTTAAATACACTCCTTTTAATCATCAATGTATTTATATTAATTAATTAATCTAATTAATTAATTATATCAAATACAAATATATATTTCTCTAAGAAATATAATTTATGAATTAAATTAATTACCCGGTAACTTAATTTAAATTCATAAGACCGATATTTGATTTATCCAATAAATCATAATTAAATATCCAATATCTAATATTAATAGAGAGATAATAAATTCACATTTATCCGTCAACGCTCGATGCGCGACTCCGTAGGTCCGTCTCGGTGGCATTGGGAGGAACCAATGAGTGCGGGCAAGACTTAGCCACTAGCGGCCGCCTTTGTAAACCCCGATCGAGAACGAATGAAGGGATCATTCCAGAACCATTATGTCGTGAATACTATATACGTATAGACCCTTCATCAGATGTCCCGGTCAAGTCTTCGGGTCACGGTAAAGTCAAACCCTACTGTTGACTAAACTCTATACATGTGTTAATGCAAATCAAGACCGACTGATTAATAGTGTATCTAATACGACTATATCATAATGCTTTGGCCAAAGACTTATGATCTTATTTGCCATTAACCGTATAGGACATTCGCCTGCTCACTAACAGGAGATAGAATCCTTTCTTGGCGTACAGTAAAGATTGCTACCTGCCCGTATAGTCCGCACTTCGAGGTCGACTCAGCAATTAAGCAAATGAGTCTAACTACTCTAATGACAAACTAAACGTCACAGGCACATCTTCTGCTGAACCCTCAAGTCAAAGGTCCACGTATACTATCACAACCTTTCGATTCGTCATCGACTCTCCGAGAGTGAATACCGTGTGACTGAATCGAGTATGAGTCGTGTTCGAGTATACTGGCCCCACCAATATACTTATAACTATGCTATCAAGACGTGCACACGTCCTAGCATCAGTTATACAAGTCATATTAAAACTTAATGCCCATTTTAAGTTTATTGACTTGCGAACAATTTACGTAAATAAACTTTAAACACTTCTAGTACATTTTCTCTTATCCCATAACGAGAATGGAATGTTCGATTTATTTACATGGACTTCACTTCAATGTTTACCAAGTCAAGAATGCAATTGAAATACAATAAACAGTGAATGAATCGTATTGCCTTTTTATTAATTATTCCATAATTACAAGTATAATGCCCTTACTCTCTCATCCCCTGAGTGGCATTCGAGGGCATATTCCTAACACAAAGTGCAAGAAACATTTTTCAAAATACAACTTCAAACTTGTTCAAAGGTAACAAGCTTACAAAAATTGAAAGTAAAATACTAAGTGCTTATTGCTCAAGCACTTTCCAATTACAAGCTAAATGAAGGAAAAACTTCAAACTAATAAAATGGAATACAAAACTAAAATAGAGATGCCTTGCCAAAAGGAAAGGATGTTTCTTAGCAAGAAGAGGAGTTATTTTTGCAATGGATGAATGTGTCCTTTTATAGGTGATTTTCAAGAATAATTTGAATTATTTAATTCAAAAGATGTGTTGTAGTATCTTGATTTTTTCTTTGTCCACACTTTAAGTTCACAAGAGGCTAAAGGTGGAAAATTCAACAAATATCTGCCTGAAAACGGCGCTGGAAAATGGCCCATTTTGCCCCGTGTTGTGCCCCGTGTTATGGTGACTCGGTCTCTTTCGGAACACGCGCGAGGACACGGCGCAAAATGCCGGCCATGTGTGAAACGGCCCAAGACACTGTAACACCCCCAATCCACTCATTTATATTACACGCCGCAAACCCTTCTCTCAAGGATCTACCAGGCTGGTAACACAAATAAACATCTCAACATCGCCTTTAAGTCTAAAATGACTCAGTAGACCATTTGATCTTTCAATTAATACATACAACTCAATATCAATACATACCTACACAGGGGTCAAAATACAACACACTCCCATACAACAGGGAAAATACTGCAGCGGAAATAAAGTACGACTAAACCAATACGACATCGTAAGGATCCTCATGTGATTAGTATCGATCATCATTCATCATCCTTCGTACCAACCCTCTGTTATGCTCCCCAAGGCCCTGCACATACCTGAATGCAATACGGACATCCACCCCTGATTACTCGGGGGTTAGCAAAATCACACTATTTTGCTAGTGCAAGTACATAATCATACGAAATGTAACAAACAAATACAAATCACGAATCGGATACGACAATTAACTACCGAAGACTTCCCGAGAGGTTTTATTAATTAGAAAGCTATCAATGAAGTGCTTGAAAATAATATCCTCATCTCAGGGATTTTAAAAGTAGAAACCTTGTTGGACCTCAAGTCCTCAGTTGAAAAATAACCATATCAAGACGAATGGGTCTCGGCCCAAAATCACTTTCCGTAAAATGACCTTTACAAAACCGTTGGGATCTCATCCCAAATCTCATCAAATCACAGTACACGAGAACAATAGCAAGGTCCGTTTTCCAAAATCAAAACCCCACAACTCAAGGACTAAACACATGCGAAAAATATTCTAGTGCCATCGTAGCCAAGTAGGCCAATGAACAACTTACCTCTTACACATTTAGTCAATGCATGCAATCATGAAATCTCCGTTCAAAAACACTCATTTCCGGAAATGCCATAGTCCAAAACACATTTGTAAAAATGCACCACAATTAACTGTCGGTCCACGCCTCTGTGGACCCCTACCGAGACCCCGTCGGATCTAACCCGTAGTGGTTAAAAGCCAAGCTCGTCAATCCACGCCTCTGTGGACCCTACCGAGACCCCATCGGATCTAACCCGTAGTGAGCATACACACACGCATCACTCATGCAATACTAATATGCTTAGAATGTAATTTCATCAAGAATACTTGCTAGAAATGGCCACTTACCCGACACAATTATCATACTCATCACAATACCTCCATCGTGAACAATCAATCACAACACAACAACACAATTAACACGGAATACACGACTCCACAACATTAAACAAGCAGGGATATCATTAAAGCCCTCTACGTTCAACATAATCAAATCATAATCAATTCACACGAATCATATTCATGAGGGTAAACCAACCATCGTAAATCCAACATGTAAACACTATTTGCAGGACACAAATCGTATAAGAAAAATACTTGCCTCGAAACCACGATCCAAATGAGACGATGAACGGGATGCGGTCGGGCAGCCCCGAACTCCTGAAGATAATCAAGAATACAATAGCACCGCGAACACTACGAGAATAACACCACACAAATTACCAACACAAAATGGAGATCAACTCGGAATCCTCGAGCTCCTATAACCCTCCGGAAGAAACAACAAAAACATGAATACGACGAGGATGACCAAAAACAACGGAGATCACATCAAACTAACGAAGGAAAAATCATTCGAATATTTAATCGAACATTAAATGTTCACTACACCTCAAGAACACCGAAATCACCCTTCGGGTTGAAACGAACCGAAGATATGGATATAAAATCCATAAAAATGTTTAACAACAACATCTAACACCAATCGATTCATCTAAACCGGATTGGATTCCGAAACAAGAACAAAACTCCCAAAAAGTCAACTCTAGGGAATCAAGAAAAATACCTCGATCCGGCGAAGAATAATTGATTAAATGATGTTAAACATACATAAATCCATCCCAAGATGACGTTTGATGATGAAGATCGCCCAAAATCTCTCCAAGAACTTGCTCCCGACAAAAAGAGACGAAGAGGGAGAGAAATGATGGAATAAAGGATGTTGTCCAGTATTTATACTGGACAGTTATTAGCATGCGCTAAACACACCGCATTAGCGCGTGCTAACGGGGTCAACGCCCCAGAACATTCCGCCCGCAACACTATTAGCGTGCGCTAGCCAAAACGGGTAGCGTGTGCTAACGAGCCATGAATCCAGTCCAGTGGCTCTTGGATGCATCTGCACCTACTAGGTAGCGTGCGCTAGAAAGGACAGGTAGCGTGCGCTAAGCAGACTATAGCGCGCGTTATCTACCAACCTTAACGTGCGCTAACGAGACTCCAGTCCCAGTCCAGTAGCTTCTGGACTGCCTCGAACAACCATTTGGTGTGCGTTACCACAACCATAGCGTGCGCTACTTACAGCACCTTAGCGCACGCTATCCACCTGGATGTAGCGTGCGCTATCAACTCAGAATGACAGCAACAGTACTCTCAAAAATGGGTACGACGACGGATTTCTATGACCGAATCTTCAAGTTCAAGATATGCATGGAAAGCACCAGAATATGATCATACTAAGAGCTTGAGCTCTAATCAAACTCATACGCGACCATGGAAAAGGTCGAAACGACAAATACGAAGGCCGATACCCAAAACTTTGGGAAATTACAAAATGGCCCCAAACGCACGAGAATCACGATACGTGATCGAATAACCAAACCGAGGTTCACAACACGTCTAACAAGGTTAAAAGGATTTATGGGAAACCCGAAACAACAGTTTCGAATGAGATTCGCAAGAATCGAACTCAAGCGCGGAAAAGTCGCTTAAGAACACGGAACTCAACAAAACGACACCGAAACGAACTCGGATGTCAAAAACTGCAGAATTAATCATTCTCAGAATGACGAAATGGTCACAAGCGAGCCATCAAAATGGACTCCTGTCAAAAAATGAAATTTAACGAAAAATCGAAATCGCGGATATTACATACTACCCTCCTTAAAATAAGTTTCGTCCCGAAACTTAAAAATAAGTAGGGAGGAGCAATATCCCACCAGTAACATCTCAACGAGATACACAAGAACCGCATAGCTTACGCCCATCGGTGAGTCGTTACAAGAACGCAAAGGAACATACAGCGTGGAAACACGCTCAACGACAAACATCACAATGTCACAAGCAAATACAAAATAAAACCAACAAGTATCGAGTATCAACAAACAGATAGCACAATCAAAAGAATTATCCGAACTATCAAGAAACAAAAGGCACCTATTACAAGAAAACACGCATAGATAAAAAATAGAAAATAAACACACAACGATCCGCGAGGGTAACCACGAAGAACTCCGACAACGCCAAAATTATCGAAAACCACACTAGGCATCTCTGTGTCCTTTCGGAGCAGAGATGCAGACTCGATCCCCAAACCTCTCAGCTACCGTCTCGTAATGCACGGCTCGGTGACCTACCTGGCCACACTCGAAACAGCTGACTAACGGTGAACGACAATTCTTTGCGGTACGAGATCAGGAAACAACAATCGGTCAACCACGATTGAACATCAATGATCGAACAGCAACGGTCGAACAACAATGATCGAACAACAACGATCGAACAACAGCGATTTAATAACAACAGTCGAACAACGACTCTGAAGTTCACACTTCAACTCAAGACATTAAAAGAGCTTGTAGAAACTAAAAGATGTTACTTTCGAACAAAGTTCACAAGAATCGAACCGAATTCAGAAAAGTCACAGCGATAACCAGATCGAACCAAAACAAGATCACGACTCGTTAGAACGATAAAAACCGAAATACAGAACAAGTGCAGAAAGTATCAACGAACACGAGCGAGTCGATAGAATTGAGAGAGAGAAAAAAAAATGCCGAAGTCAAAATAGTACGGGTATTACATTCAACCTCTTTTAAACGAAGTGCCATCCTCGAGACTCACAACAATGGAAGCAAGGTAACAACACAACAAGCAACCGACAGAAACATCTTTCAAGGGCCTCTCAGAGCCGATCCTGATATCTGTGCTGAAGTCCATGCCCTGGAAGACTCGGTAACCAACTTGCGAGACTGGATTCTGTGTCCCTCGAGTCCACACATGTAACACGTTACTGGCAAGAAGGACAATTTGTACGTACATGCCTCAGCACATTACAGTTGAAGCACCTCGGCATACCGAATATACAACTGCTAGGTACAATGGAATATAACATCGCAAAACAACATACCGGAGATGCCAACTCAGCACAACGTCTCAACGTAAGGCAATCCGCATACACAAAATCACAGCAACGACGGCATACATTCGGCGATTTCAACGGCCCGAACGATAACCAACACACAATTATAAAACATCATGAGACAATCATAGATGTACACAATCATACAAACCCAAGCTCTAACAGCTCGCACAGGTGCGATAACACGCAAATCACCACGAAACGACAACATTAAAGACCAATATCACACCTCTCACAGAGGGTTAACACAACAAATGCGTGGTGAACGACTCAACGCTCACACCGCCAATTCCATCACAACTCGGGGTTAACACCCTAACAACAATGCGAAGATCATACATACATTCCCGGACTGCACACAGGAATGATAGGTTTTAAAAATGAAAACCACCTTTTTGAAAATAATTTTGGGAACACCAGTTGATCTTGAGTAGCATATTTCGAAAAAGTAATACAACCATCATTATCGATACTTTGAAAAACCATCTTGCGTTCGATAAAAAAAATGAGGACACCTTTCTTTAAGTTAAAAACTTTCAGAAATATACGACATTCGGGTCTAAGCAAATGCGTTTCTAAATTACTGAGAATATCTCAAAATATCTTGGTCCTCAAAGTAGAAGCATTTTGAAGCATATAGTTGCGCTAGTAGGCGTCTTGAAAATGTTATCCATTAAAAAAAATATACGCCTCGAAGTTTATTCTTTAACATACTCAAGGTTTGAAAAAAAAATCCATTAGGCCAGAATACCCAAAAACTCATGCGTAACAACATTCGCTTACACATCTCATAGTACTCGCATCAAATCGTTCAAATTCAAAACAAGACCTGTCTTTTCCCGAAAAACAAACAGTCAAAAATCACAATCGAAAACTGCCTAGGATCGGGACGAAACCACTAATCCCATTCGAGGCCTCTAAGGACCCTCCCAAACTGGCTAGCGAATAAACTCGTGAATCCGGAGTGAAGTCACGGATTCCCCCGAGGCCTCGTCGGACCCTCCCGGAGTGAGCAAATCACACATATATACATTCCCATTCCATATTAAGCACAAAGGTTTCACAAGAATACTCGCAAAACGAGCAAATCATTTTGAAATACACACGCAGTAGACGAAATCAACAGTCAAAAATACATTAGCAGCGACACCACTCCTCATATAAAAAAATATGAGAGTTGAATAACCACATATCACGAAATCAAAATCTACATAAGGATTCCATCACTTAGCAAATGATCATACAAGTAGCTCGTGTCACACGAGGCACGACAAGAAGAAAGGAGACTTACAACCACAGGTCGCACGAAGATGATGATCGCCCCACGACACTAATCACGACCAACAACTCAGACGACGCGTCGCGACACGACTCAATCAAAAAAAAAACACACGACCAAACGATATACGACTAAACCCGACAGCCTAGGTTTCCTCAAGCTAAGCTCTGATACCATTTATGTAACACCCCCAATCCACTCAGGGATATTACACGCCGTAAACCCTTCTCTCAAGGATCTACCAGACTGGTAACATATTTAAACATCTCAACATCGCCTTTAAGGCTAAAATGACTCAGTAGACCGATTTAGTCTTTCAATTAATACACAACTCAATATCAATACATACCTACGCATGGGTCAAAATACAACACACTCCCATACAACGGGAAAAATACTGCAGTGGAAATAAAGTACAACTAAACCAATACGACATCGTATGGATCCTCATGTGATTAGTATCGATCATCATTCATCATACTTCGTACCAACCCTGTGTTATGCTCCCCAAGGCCCTGCACATACCTGAATGTAATACGAACATCCACCCCTGATTACTCGGGGGTTAGCAAAATCCCACTATTTTGCTAGTGCAAGTACATAATCATACGAAATGTAACAAACAAATACAAATCACGAATCGGATACGACAATTAACTACCGAAGCCTTCCCGAGAGGTTTTATTAATTAAAAAACAATCAATGAAGTGCTTGAAAATAAATTCCTCATCTCGGGGATTTTAAAAGTAGAAACCTTGTTGGACCTCAAGTCTTTAGTTGAAAAATAACCATTTCAAGACGAATGGGTCTCGGCCAAAAATCACTTTCCCTAAAACGACCTTTACAAAACCGTTGGGATCTCATCCCAAATCTTATCAAATCACAGTACACGAGAACAATAGCAAGGTCCGTTTTCCAAAATCAAAACCCCACAACTCAAGGACTAAACACATGCGACAAATATTCTAGTGCCATCCTAGCCAAGTAGGCCAATGAACAACTTACCTCTTACACATTTAGTCAATGATAGCAATCATGAAATCACCGTTCAAAAACACTCGTTTCCGGAAATGCCATAATCCAAAACACATTTGTAAAAATGTACCACAATTAACCGTCGATCCACGCTCTGTGGACCCCTACCGAGACCCCGTCGGATCTAACCCGTAGTGGTTAAAAGCCAAACTCATCGATCTACGCCTCTGTGGACCACTATCGAGACCCCGTCGGATCTAACCCGTAGTGAGCATACACACACGCATCACTCATGCAATACTAATATGCTAAGAATGTAAGTTCATCAAGAATACTTGCTAGAAATGGCCACTTACCCGACACAATTATCACACTCATCACAATACCTCAATCGTGAACAATCAATCACAACACAACAACACAATTAATACGGAATACACGATTCCACAACATTAATCAAGCAGGGATATCATTATAGCCCTCAACGTTCAAAATAATCAAATCGTAATCAATTCACACGAATCATATTCATGAGGGTAAACCAACCATCGTAAATCCAACATGTAAACTCTATTTTTACGACATAAATCATATAAGAAAAATATTTGCCTGGAAACCACGATCGAAACGAGATGATGAACGGGATGCGGTCGGGCAGCCCCGAACTCCTTAACATAATCAAGAATATAATAGCACCGCGAACACTACGAGAATAACACCACACGAATTACCAACACAAAACGGAGATCATCTCGGAATCCTCGAGCACCTATAATCCTATGGAAGAAACAACAAAAACATGATTACGACAAGGATCAAGACCAAAAACAACGGAGATCCCATCAAACTATCGAAGGAACACTCATTCGAACATTTAATCGAACATTAAATGTTCACTACACCTCAAGAACACCGAAATCACCCTGCAGGTTGAAGCGAACCGAAGATATGGATATAAAATCCATAAAACATATTTAAGAACAACATCTAACACCAATTGGTTTATCTAAACCGGATTGGATTCGGAATCAAGAACAAAACTCCTAAAAAGTCAACTCCAGGGAATCAAGAAAAATACCTCGATCCGGCAAATAACAATGGATTAAATGATGTTAAACACACACAAATCCATCCCAAGATGACGTTTGATGATGAAGATCACCCAAAATCTCTCCAAGAACTTGCTCCCGGCGAAAAGAAACGAAGAGGGAGAGAAATGACGGAATAAAGGATGTTGTCCAGTATTTATACTGGACAGTTATTAGCGTGCGCTAAACACACCGCATTAACGCGCCTAACGGGGTCAATGCCCCATAACATTCCGCCCGCAACACTGTTAGCGTGCGCTAGCCAAGTCGCGTAGCATACGCTAACGATCCATGAATCCAGTCCAGTGGTTCCTGGACATATCTGCACCTACCAGGTAGCTTGCGCTAGAAAGGACATGTAGCGTGCGCTAAGCAGATGATAGCGCGCGTTTTCTACCAACCTTAACGTGCGCTAACGAGACTCCAGTCCCAGTCCAGTAGCTTCCGGACTGCCTCGAACAACCAGTTAGCGTGCGCTACCACAACTGTAGCGTGCGCTAATTACAGCACCTTAGCGCACGCTATCCACCTGGATGTAGCGTGCGCTATCGACTCAGAATGACAGCAGCAGTACTCTCAAAAATGGGTACGACGACGGATTTCTCTGACCGAATCTTCAAGTTCAAGATACGCACGGAAAACTCCAGAATATGATCATACTAAGAGCTTGAGCTCTAATCAAACTCATACGCGACCATGGAAAAGGTCAAAATGACAAATACGAAGGCGGATACCCACAACTTTGGGAAATTATAAAATGGCACAAAATGCACGAGAATCACGATACGTGATCGAATAACCAAACCGAGGTTCACAACACGTCTAACAAGGTTAAACGGACTTATGGGAAACCCGAAACAACAGTTTCGAACGAGATTCGCAAGAATCAAACTCAAGCGTGGAAAAGTCGCTTAAGAATATGGAACTCAACAAAACGACACTGAAACGAACTTGAATGTCAAAAAGTGCATAATTAATCATTCTCAGAATGACGAAACGGTCACAAGCAAGCCGTCGAAATGGACTCCTGTCAAAAAACTAAATTTACCGAAAAATCTAAATCGCGTATATTATTGACACGACCCTTGTTGCGCCGTATGTGAAATGGCTGACAGAAAACAGCCCTGTTTGCGCCGTGTTATATGGTCGTGTTTCCTTGAAAAATTCCTGGCATTGATTTTGATCTTGTTTTCCGTCCTTTTTGACGTTTCATGTCAGTAATCTGTAAAATGACCATTTTTAGCTCATGTTTTGACATATCTTTACAACATATATATTTAATCACAAATCAATATGATTATGCCTCGAAAAGGAATATTTTGTATATGAATTTTTAGATCAATTATGCACTAATCAAATACCCCACACTTGAACATTTGCTTGTCCTCAAGTAAACTTCAGAAATGGTATAAGTGAACATACCAATAATTTAACTACACCTCAAGGGATAAATTAGATCAAGTTTTTTATAGTTTGTCAAATCTCGAGAAAATTTCCTTTTAATCAAAAGCATGAATTCATAAAACTTGTCGGGTAAGTGTATCGCTCTCTCTCTCTCTCAAGTGTATAGTGGACATGTTTTTTCGCTCAAGCTAATTTAATGAGGTGGAAACTTCCATAGGCGTGCAAATCATCTATTATCTCTACTACTTGTGTGTGTAACGTCGTAATTCAAAAGGACTTTATTAGGTTGTAATGTCGGCTCTTTGGTTGGGGTAGGAAAATATGGATAAAGTGACTTGAAACGGAACAATTAGAAAATATTCTGAATCGAGTTTTATGAATAGGTAAGCACTTTAGAAGCTATTTACTGAAGCTTTCTATCAATCCCCTTACTTATGCCTCGATTTATCTGAGCTCTTTTTTTTCTCTTTTCAATCAACCATTTTTTTTCTCGCCTTTTCCCCTTGTCTTTTTACTTGGGTTGTTTATTATATGTTTTATGCGAATGTAAATTATGGATCACATGAATACACCCAGTTACTAGGATAAAAACATACACAATGTAATACCTACACCTTTACTACTGTATTCTTCGTTTAAATTAAGTATTGTCGCACCATATCTGTATTTATTGTAGCGAGTATATTAATGAATAATGTTAAGTTGGAATCCTGGTCATTCATACTATATTGATTGCTAGGTGTTATTGGGAGAATTCCATTTTTCCTTGTTATAGATCTTAGCGTACGTTGACCTATCTTCTTTACGTATGCTATGTACGTAGCTTTACGTACGTAGCTTTACGTACGTAACGTTCATATATTAACGTACGTAATGCGGGGTATCCATCAGCAGCTCGCCTTTCGGCGGGTGGGACCGAACATGGGTAGGTGGTCGGGAGTCGATCGTGACAACCAAGTCAATGGCTATTACGTACGTAATGGCTATATCTTTACGTACGTAACGACATGTGTATTTTGAGTCAGTGATATCTGGTAAATCGACTACGTACGTAATGTTCATGATATTACGTATGTAAAGACTTTAACGTACCTTAATACCTCTATATAGCATACGTAATGCTGAGTTCAGGTTATAAAAATATGACTTGCCTTTCATTTTTCTACTCGACCCATTCAACCCTTCCTCTGAGAAAATGATTCCCCACCTTGCCAAATTGATTTCTATCCTTTCTATCTTGTGTTGGAGCTTCAGCACTTGGATTGTGACTTGGAGATTAGGAGATTGAAGTGTGTTCTTGGAAGTGTTGGTGTTGTTCTTCATTTTGAGGTTGGTTTTTCTTTAACTCATATTAAATCTATGCTTGTGATGATGCTAGTATATAAACACTTCACATAATGTTAGTATAAACATGATAAATTATTTGAATCATGCTCAAACTAAGTGAAGAACAACATTAGGAATGTTAGTATCACTTCTTGATGTATGATAACTTCATAATATAGTTATGTTGATAAAGATAGATCAAACCTGATTAATAACATGATGATAGGAAGTTGATTTTAATCTTGACACTAAGAACATGTAAGTAATGGAATCCTTGATGACTAGAGGTGTGAAATACTAATCTTGTCTTGAACATTCAATTGATCCTTGAAAGGTAACATGATACCATATTTTTGGCCCTCTAAAACCGATACCTTTGTGATGAATCAATAAATCGATGTAATGAATTGTTTAAAGGATTTTGTTAATTCCCTGAAAATAATTATTACAATATTGGGGGATGTTATGTTTAGAGTTCCGGACATCCAAATGATATAACTAGGTTTTTAATAATTTCTTCAAAGTAAAACAATGGATTTCGAAAGAATATAGTCGTAATATTCATATGTTCACGTTAATCGATTTCGTTGATAACTTAAAGAGGTGTTAATCACTACATTAATATGTTGATAATGTTCTTAGGATGAATGTAGTGATTATGGTGATACTAATGCGGTAGAATGGGTAGCCGAATTCAATTACATTAATCCGTGTGTATTAGGAGACGTATAATAGGATGACGTTCTTAGTTTGTTAAAAAACTTAAACTTACGATTTCATTTCTGGACCGGTTTAATATAATCATTGGTAAGATAATGAAGAATGCAATTAAACACAAACTTATATCATAATCGGAAGTGCCGATGATTTGAAAGGATGTTTTCACAATGTTACATTGGTAATATTTTTGACTCCAAATGCTTGACATTAATGCAAGAATATGTGAATGAACATAATAAACATGTTATATGATGATTCGTAATTGGAACATTAGAATGATCAATAGGATAATTGAACTATTCAAGTAAATTTACGAATATTATTTCTATGTAACAATACCATTATCGTACAAATGTGTTGTTGAATGAATTACGTTTCATTCAAGGTTGGTTGTTCACGTGAGTATTGTTAGACGAGGATACCGTTCGTTTGATCATTCAAAGAAGGATTATCCATCTACGGAATTGAGGCAAGTTATCTTGCTTGGTTATAATGATGGTTGAATTCTTGTGATTATTATGTGTTTCATGTGTATGAAATGTTCTGAGAATCTATGATTCATGATATGGTGATGTCATTGATCATGTTATCATTTGTGGTGGGATGGTATGCCCAAATTTACCGTTCTTGTTACCGTTGGTTCTGTTGAGCCTTGTTGACAATTCGGTGAGTTGTTCGATTCCTTGATAAAGGTGTAATTCGTTGAGTTTCGTTGTCATGTTGCATCGTGACATCTCTGGAGTCATATCTGCGTGCCGATTGGTTATGTGTAGGATTTTTAGTCGGGCACTTGATGATCATGCGTGGATGTTTCCGCATTTAGATCATGCACATGAGATGTAGTTCGTGAGGCTAATTAGATACATCGTCCCACGTATATTCTGGATTCCGTATATGGGGTGGACATGTGCACGGACACATTTCCGGATCGGGCATACTGTGAGGCCTGTCTTGAGCCATATTATTTGGTCGTTCGTATATTTGGATATGTTCGACAGTTGGGACTGACTGTTTATACGCCTGCGGAGTATATTCAGTAGTCGGTTGTTTCTTTGAGATCCGTATGTAGATGAATTGTATAATGTCATGAGAATTATTATCATGTATAGCTGACCCTGTGGTTTGGGCGAAATACTTGTATTTTAGGGCGAGGAAAGGGCAAGACACAGGAAGAGCACGATGATGACGGAGGATTTTGAAGGATGCTATTTCGGGGGGCCCCAAGTCTTTTGATGTTCGGTTATGTCTTATTGAAATTTTCATTTGTATTTTGTGTCGGATGAATGTATTATAATTTGTAAGGTATTGCCCATCGTCATATGGTCTATACCGAACTTGGATCCTGTGTACGATTGCCCAAATTAAGACATGTATAATTTATACTCCACATCAGGGTTTTGATTAATATTGTTGTACGGTGCCACGTTGTCGAGATATAGGTTCATATCGTGGTATCGCCTGGTGGGTCCCGGTGGGGTCCACGGCACTGTAATAGCCGCCGTTTTCTGGCTGTTACACACAAGCTGCTTCTATGCATATTTATATGTAAGGTTACTGTTTTACGCGAATGTAAACATGGGTCACATGAATACACCCGGTTACTAAGTTTCCAAAAACAGTGGAGTAAATATTTTCTCCATTTTTCAACACTACCAACAATATATATCACCAAATGTCACTACACAATATATTTATCCTTGTCAAAAATAATTTCTAACTGTTCAAGTATGGGTCAAAGGATTTATAGCGATGGAAAGCTCAGTATATGGTTAACAATAAATTAGGCAATAAGCTCAATTGGGTTAACGAGGGAATTAGTAATTTTTTTGGGTAGGCTGAAAAGATTGAAAGGCTAAATAAAAAAAATCGCCTAAAATCACTTTCACTATTTTGCACACACTTCGTAGTTTTGAGTAAGATACCAATGCACGTTCTAGAGTTTCACAATACAAATAGCGCACTCAATCAATGGAGATTTTGCATGATAGCAAGTAAACAACGGCTCAAAAGCTCACAAGTTCTCAAATATATATATTTTTTATTAATTCACACTAAAAAAAAAATTTAGAAGCAATTGAGTTTGACATTTCATCGAAAATTCAAGTTTAGCCCATGGTCCTTTTACCGCACCAAAATTTTATAAACAAGTTTCCCAAGGTGAGTAGTAAGACACATTACCAATTGACTATTGGAGGTATTTTTTTATGTTAAAAAAAATCATATATTTCCGATCTCACCCCACACTTTAGAAATAAGAATTGTCCTCAATGTACTGAAAAGATAGAAGAAAAAGGACTCACCTGTCGTGTGGTATGGTTGTTTCAATCCCCATTGCAATACCTAAAAAGAAATTGAACAAAAACAAAAATAGAAAACCATGTTGAAACAAGTTAAATAAATAAAAACAAAATCCATAATTTCAAAGAAAAAGAAAAAGAAAATACGCAAACCGCAAAATATAGTCTTAACAAGCCAAAAAGAAAAGAAGTCGGAAAAATAACACAAATAAAAAATACGAGGCAAACAAAAAAAAATATACCCGGAAGTATAACATAAATTTTAAGATGCACTTCAGGAAAGTCTGAAGAGTCGCCTTACGCTGCCATCAATGCTTTTATTAAAAACAAATAATAAAAATTACAGCAATAAAAAATAACAATACATAATTCTGGAATAGATGCGCGTCAAGATATCAAAAAGAAACTCCATAAGCTGCCATCATTTAGCACGATTTTTACACACAACAGAAAGTCAAAATAACAAGAGGTCTGATATGGGTTATCAAAGGGAGAGAAATGAATTTCATTTTCTCACGGTAAAATCTTCCATCCAGACAATATTAGCTAGAGCTGGATCTGTTTGAGGAACAAATTCAATGAGTTTTTTGATTAGTTCTTCTGTGTTGTTGCAACGACTATGATTCGTTTAGCACGCTCGGAAATAAAACCTTTTTCAGCAGAGTAGTCGATGAAAGATAGTAAACCATCAAAGAAACCATTGAGATTAAGGAGACCTATTGGTTTTTTATGAACATTTAGCTGGGCTCTGGTAACCACATGAAAAAGTTCCTCAAGAGTGCTAGAACCACCGGGAAGGGTGATAAAGGCGTCAGAATTATTCATCATGTGAGTTATGCGATCTTGCATATTTACAGCTCTAAACTCATCTCCAATAGTTGCCCAGTGATTTTACTTTTGGTCAGAGGTTTTGGAATTATTCCCAACACTTTTACTCTTTCTATATAGGCAGAAGCAGCAGTGCGTCCCATTAATTCTAGACTTCCTCCTCCGTAAACTATATGAATGCATTTCTCTCCTAAGGTACGACCCAAGTTGTGGGCTGCTTCAGTAAAGCATGCCTCTGTTCCATAACTATCTCCACCAAAAATGCAGACCGAGTTAAATCTTTTTGTGGAAGAAGATGATTCCATTTTTGAAAAGAAACTTATTTGAGAGAAAAAAAAAAAGAAAAACTACAAGTTTGAGGGATGAATAAAAGAAACAAGCACAATGCCTATTTATAGAAGAAGAATAAGGTAAAAAAATGTTTAACAAATCTGTGATTGCGTTAATTGCGTATCACTCTTTTATTCAGAAAATCTCAACATACGACAAAAATTAAAGATACTCACGCGTATGAACAGTAGTTGTGGTTGTGGCTGTAACACCCCCAATCCGCTCAGGGATATTACACGCCGTAGAACCTTTCCTCAAGGATCTACCAGGCTGGTAACAACATATAACAACTCAACCATGCCTTTAAGGCTAAAATGACTCAGTAGACCGATTTGGTCTTTCAATAAATACATACAACTCAAATACAACTCATGCCCACGCAGGGGTCAAAATACAACCACACCCGTACAACGGGAAAAATATAGCAGCGGAAAATAAAGTACAACTGAACCAATAAACAAAGTACGGTTCCTCATGTGATTAGTATCGATCATCTTTCATCATCCTTCGTGCCGACCCTGTGTTATGCTCCAAAACCTGAATGCAAAAATAGACATCTACCCCCCGAATACTCGGGGGTTAGCAAAAACTCCACTGTTTTGCTAGTGCAAGGATAAAGTGAAAATACGAGCCATACAATTCACATTCCACGAATAACAATAACCAGGAATCCTCAAAGATCAAAACGTAACAAAAAGTACTTCCCGAGGCGAGAGTTTGGTAAACATTTACAAAACCGAAAGATCACAAATAAAAAGGGAAACAATTTATAAAACAATTTTAAAGATGCCATCGAGAGTTTAAATAGAAAACAATTTAGGATTATCAAATCCTTCTCTTTCCAAAATCAACAAGGTCCTCGACCAGTAGGTGGAAAGCAATTTGCAAGAAAATAACCCAATCAACACAAACGAGTCTTCACAAATATTTCCCACGGGGTTCTCGACCCAATCCAAATAATATCAACACGAGATCAAACATCTCAACATCACACGGGGTCCTCGACCCAAAACACAAAATGTCAACACAGTATAATCAAGGACACAGCCTTTCGTCCGCCCAAAAACTGCTCAAGACCCCTGATTAATTAACCCTCGGAGATCTCGTCAAATGTCCTTGGTTAATTAACCCTGATACCAACATTTTAAAACAAGTTGAAACACACTTTCAGAAAACATGAATCACAGTCTATATTGAGACCAGCATTTGAAAAGAGTTGAAAGAATTTGAAATACGATAATCGTTCGGTAACGGGGTCTTAGCTAAACACTCAAATATCCGTTACCAATAAGCCTGCCAGGCACCTCCACTGAAACACCTGTGCACCGGCGTTCACTCCACATGTCAGCCGCACCTTGTACGTGTCACCGCGCCGGCATCACTCCCATAAGAGCCTCCCCTTGCACGCGCATCAGGTAAACACCGACGTTCACAAACCATATGGAGCCGCACATTGCAGCGTACACCAGGCCGGAGATCGCACGCCCCGCCCTCAGAGGCTCCCGGATATGACGTCTCTCACAACAAGTATTCACATTGTCACAAACATGAAGTACACAGTTATCGTCGTAACAATTATCAAATCAATACACCAATTCACATAATTCATCCGTCAGTCCACGACCACACGAATAAATAACAACACGCACGTCAACCATAACGCAACGGAAAGAAGCAATATACATACACACGCATTATCAAGCGCAACATCAACACCAAATATATCCAAAGGATTCACGTAGTCACTTACAACCCACACAATTTACAAAACACACGCGTTTTGAAAGTGAGCCTTTAACGAGGCTAGCCGAATCTTTTGAAAACTCATTTCAAACAAATAAACAAACACACCAAGATGATCACCAATTATCATATCCACAAAACAAGAATAGTATGGACAAGGTACTTGCCTTGAACAACCACAACACGGAGAATCGACCGAAGTAGGTTGGCACGAACCGACTACGAACCCGCCGACTCCACCGAACGCCAACTCGCGATAATAAACTACGGAGGACAATAGCAACAATGAAAATGAATTCCATAGCATGACTCAAAGCCATTGAATTCAAAGAACGAACGACGAATGTTCAAGTGTTTTCCCCAAAACGGCCAAGAACACGATTCTGTTGGGATTCCACAGAAAATAAACGCAGCGGAAGAATAAACGGAATCACTAAGAGGATCGATCAAGTAACGTATATACGAAAAGAAAAATACGAAGATCAAGGAATAAAAGTCCCATACCTATGATGTCTCTGAAAAACCTTCCTATGATGATGATGATGAAGAACCCTTCGTTCCAAGCACCTAAAGCAAGATGCCTCTACTTCACACGCCGGAACTTGATGGAAAAATCGACAAGCTTCCTTTCTTCAAGAATGCGGCTAGAGAAGCTTGTAGGAATTTTCTCTCTCAATGTATTCTTCTTATATCTTGTCTATAAGATCAAGATGAAGTTTTCAACCTTACTTTCTCTCTCAAATTCGTGATTTTGAGTTCAAGGAAGAAGAAGGAGTGCTCTCTCTTTTCTAAAGACTTTTATTTATAAAAAAATGAAAGTCTACCTTTAACACATGATTGAGGGTATCAAATACACCTCACATATGTCACCTAGTGACATAAAATAAGTATAAAAGAGACAAGAGAGGGAGGGGGGCGGCCCTAAGGGAAATTTCCAAGAAGACGGGTCGAATTTACTCGGCTCGTGTATTGGATGTTCGTCAAAACAAATCCCTCATGTACCGGATGTTCGTCAAACGAATCCATTTTATTTCCAATGTGTTTGGAATAATTAATTAATCCAATTAATTAATTATATCAAACAAAAATATATATTTCTCTCAGAAATATAATTTATGAATTAAAGTAATCACCCAGTAACCTACTTACAATTCATAAGACCGCTATTTGATTTATCCGATAAATCAAAATTAGATATCTAATATCTAATATTATAAGAGAGATTATTAATTCACATTTATCAATCAATGATCCTATTGCGCGACTCCGTAGGTTCGTCTCAGCCGGCATTGGGAGGAACCAATGAGTGCGGGCAGCACTTAGCCAGCCTAGCGGGCCGCACTGTAAACCCCGACTGAGAACGAATGAACGAATCATTCCAGAACCATTATGTCGTGAATACTATATACGTATAGACCCTTCATCAGATGTCCCGGTCAAGTCTTCGGGTCACGGTAAAGTCAAATCCTACTATTGACTAAACTCTATACATGTGTTAATGCAAATCAAGACCGACTGATTAGTAGTGTATCTAATACGACTATATCAGAATGCTTTGGCCAAAGACTTATGATCTTATTCACCATTAACCGTATAGGACATTCACCTGCTCACTAACAGGAGATAGAATCCTTTCTTGGCGTACAGTAAAGACTGCTACCTGCCCGTATAGTCCGCACTTCGAGGTCGACTCAGCAATTAAGAAAATGAGTCTAACTACTCTACTGACAAACTAAACGTCACAGGCACATCTTCTACTGAACCCTCAAGTCAATCACAACCTTTCGATTCGTCATCGACTCTCCGTGAGTGAATACCGTGTGACTGAATCGAGTATGAGTCGTGTTCGAGTATACTGGTCCCACCAATATACTTATAACTATGCTATCAAGACGTGCACATGTCCTAGCATCAGTTATACAAGTCTTATTAAAACTTAATGTCCTGTTAAGTTTTATCGACTTGTGAACTAGTTAAGCATTCGAGCTCTAAACACTTCTAGTGCCTATCTCCTTATCTCCATAAGGAGTAGAATGTTCACTCTCAAATGCAAGGACTATTATTCTATATACCAAATCATAATGCCAGTGATATACAATAATATAGAAATAATAATTGCCTTATTAAATATAATATTCATAATTACAATACAATTGCTCTCACTCTCTCATCCTCTGAGTGGCATTCGAGCGCATATTCCTAACAATCTCCTACTTGCACTCAATGCCACAAACTATGGTATCTAATACCCATACTCTCTAGATGTCTCTCTAAGACCTTCTGAGATAGTGGCTTCGTAAGCGGATCAGCAACGTTATTTGATGTGTCTACTCTCTGCAGTGTAACATTCCCATCCCGAACCATTTCTCTAACAAAATGATATTATCTCGCAATATGTTTGGTGTTGTGGTGAGCCCTAGGCTCCTTAGCCTGTGCAACAGCTCCGTCGTTGTCACAAAACAGTGTCACGGGCTTCTCTGCGTTAGGAACCACTTGAAGTTCCTCAGTGAACTTCTTTATTTAAAAAGCTTGTTTAGCAGCCTCCGTGGCTGCCTAATATTCGGCTTGACATGTAGAGATAGCAGTTGAACTTTGCTTGGCACTTCTCCAAGAAACTGCCCCACCATTCAGCGTAAAGATATACCCTGATGTGGACATATGAGCATCCATGTCCCCCGAAAAATCTGAGTGTGTATAACCCATCACTCTTAGTTCTCCACCGCCGTATGTAAGAACCAAGTCTTTAGTCCTCCTTAGGTACTTAAGAATGTTCTTTACAGCAGTCCAATGTTCCTGCCCTGGATTTGACTGAAACCGACTTACTACGCTCACAGCATAGGCAATGTACGGTCTAGTGCAAATCATTGCATACACAAGGCTACCTACTGCCGAAGCATAAGGTACCTTGCTCATTTCCTTTCTATCTTCCTCACTTTGAGGACACATCTCTAAGGAAAGTTTTGCACCATGTTGCATAGGTAGAAACCCTCTTTTAGAATCTTCCATCCTAAATCGCCAGATCTTTTCTATGTAGAGGGCTTGGGAAAGACCTAACATTCTTTTCGCTCTATCCCTAGAGAGACGAATACCTGCAATATAGGTAGCTTCTCCCAAGTCTTTCATTGAGAACTCTTTAGAAAGCCAAGCTTTCACAGAACTGAGCATTCCTACGTCGTTTCCTATAAGTAGAATGTCATCTACATATAGTATTAAGAACGTAATTTTGCTCCCACTAACCTTCTTGTAAATACAGGGCTCTTCTTCGATTTGGACAAAATCAAACTCTTTGATTGTCTCGTTAAAATGAAGATTCCAACTCCGTGAAGCTTGCTTCAGTCCATAAATGGCACGCTGAAGTTTGCATACTTTATGAATATTGGTTTGAGATATGAATCCCTTAGGCTGTTCCATGTAAATCTCCTCCTCGAGGAATCCATTTAGGAATGCCGTTTTCACATCCATTTGCCATATTTCATAATCTAAGTGGACTGATATAGCAAGCATCATGCGAATAGACTTAATCATAGCTACAGGCGAGAAGGTCTCGAAGTAATCGATTCCTTCTCTTTGGGAATAACCCTTTGCCACAAGCCTGGCCTTATAGGTATCAACCTTGCCATCTCCATCAGTCTTTCTCTTATAGATCCATTTGTTTCCAATAGGCACTATGCCTTTAGGACGATCTACTAAAGTCGAGACCTGATTAGCATGCATTGAGTCTATCTCAGCTTCCATAGCTTTTTGTCACTTGGTTGAGTCAATGTCTACCATCGATTGGTCGTATGTAGAAGGATCATTCTCTTGACTACTTTCTGTCATCTCATGGACACCCAGTTCCTCTTGATGCAGATAGCCATACCTCTCAGGTATTTGAGAAATTCTACTAGACTTGCGAGGTTGTGTTTGTATTTCAGAAGGTTGGGTTCTAATATCTTGCATAGGTGTCTCATTTGGTGTTTCTTTTATTTCTTCCAAAGAAATATTTCTACCTGCCCCTCCTTCCTGAATAAACTGATCTTCCAGGAAGTGTGCTTGTATAGCAACGGTGATCCTATGATCTTCGTGCATGTAGAATAGATATCCAATGGAATCCCCTGGATATCCTATGAAACGACCTTTCACAGACCTAGTTTCTAATTTCTCTACTTTAGTCTTCTTGACATAAGCAGGGCATCCCCAAATCCTAATGTGATTAAGACTTGGTTTCCTACCTCTCCATATCTCATGGGGAGTCTTAGGAACGGATTTGGAAGGACATCTGTTCAAGATATGCACAGTAGTAAGGAGCGCGTAACCCCACAGATAAATCGGTAGATCAGTATAGTTAAGCATGGAGCGAACCATGTCCAACAAGGTTCGGTTCCTTCTTTCTGATACACCATTTAATTGTGGAGTAGCTGGAGGAGTGAATTGTGACACTATTCCTAGTTCTTTTAAGAACTCATCAAATTCGGTACTCATGTACTCACCACCCCGGCCTGACCGAAGAGTCTTAACACGGTTACCTGTTTGATTTTCAACTAGGGCTTTAAATTCCTTGAATTTATCAAAAGCTTCAGACTTATGTTTCATTAAGTACACGAATCCATACCTGGTATGGTCATCAGTGAATGTAATGAAATACTGAAACCCGTCTCGTGCCACTTCAAAAGGGCCACAGACGTCGGTATGGATCAATCCATGTTTTTCAGCAGCTCTTTCAAAAGTCACTGCGAAGGGTAACTTAGTCATTTTGCCTTGAAGGCAAGATTCACAAGTTGGATAGGGATCTGATCCCAATGGACCTGTAAGCCCTTCTTTCTCCATTTTATAAACCTTAGTCTGACCAATATGACCAAGTCTAAGATGCCACTTAAGTGCTTGGTTCGTTTCATCCCTACCACGCTTCCTAGTTATAGTGTTCACAGTTGTTTTATTCTTTAAATTTAAATGGTATAAACCATTTAATAATGTAGCAGTACCAACCAATTTATTTCTGAAATAAATACGACATGACCCATCTCCAAAAAAGAAGTGAAATCCCTTTCGGTCCATGACCGGAATTGATACAATATTCTTGTGACCCTTGGGCAAAACAAGTACATCATCTAAAGTAAGAATAAAACCATATTCTAAATCCAACATAATGGATCCGATATCAGAAGCCTCGACACTATGCCCACTTCCGACGGTGACCATCACCTCCCCTGAATCCTGCTTCCTACTTCGTTCCAGATCCTGATTCATTGTACAAATGTGAGAACTCGCACCAGAATCAAGTATCCAAGAAGTAGAATATACAGTTACAGAACAATTTGTTTCTAAAACTAGTAGTTCCGTACCTGAAGGTGCATTACGGTCAAGCTTTGGACAGTACCTCTTCCAGTGGCCTAGCTCACCGCAGTTGAGGCATACATCCGTTTTCTTGGCCCCCTTGATCTTTTGAACCATTGGGGCCTTGCCCTTTCCCTTGTCGATCTTGGCTATTGGACCTAACTGCTTCTTGTTCTTTTTCTTCTTATTCTTGGACTTCCAAGTCCCAGAAGAAATCACAAGTGCAGCTTCCTTTCCCTTTGTCTTCATCTGAGACGGGGCAGTCGTCAGTTTTTTCATTAGCCCAGCTAAGTTACATGCAATCTCATTGCAGTTGAAGTTCATGACAAATTGTGAAAAGGAGTCAGGAAGTGACTGCAGGATAAGGTCAGTTTGGAGAGATGCATGCATCTGAAAATCAAGAGCTTCCACTCTCTCAATCATCGAGATCATCTTGAGGACATGGTCCCCAACCCTCTCTCCTTCCTTCATCCTGGCGCCGAATAATTGCTTTGATATCTCATATCTAGCTGTTCGACTATGCTCTACATAGAGCTCAGCCAGGTGCGCTAAGATGGCTCGTGAAGACGTCATCTTTTCATGGGCACATTGAAGCTCATTGGTCATTGAGCCTAACATGTACCCTCGCACTCTTATGTCGTCTTTTACCCATTTCTCATGGGCATCGACATCTTCCTAATTGGCTCGGGTTCTTGCAGGAGCCGATGGCATGTCCGCCTCCAAGACGTATCACAACATTTCCATAGTTAGGACAATCCTCAAGTTCCGAAGCCAGTCCACATAGTTCGGACCAGTCAGGACGTTCTTTTCAAGTAGTATAGCGAGTGGGTTCATTGTCATATTGAGAGTTTTGTTAACTGCAGAGAATAATTTGAGATTCGTTAGTGTTTGTTTAATTATGATCCGAGTAAAGAATTTAAGGACTTTATTTATTCTTAACTCGGCTCCCACTATTTTATCGGCATTTACACACTCCCATGTTAAATCCGGAAGTCTTGGGTAACTTCATAGTGGTGATCGATTTCTTTACAAAGTTTAATAGAGGGCAACCCATACGGTTTATATTCTATTATTCTTTATAAAGTGGTGTCTAATACCAACCCATCTAATGGATGATTCGATCTTCTTTTACCCCTAGTTCACTTGCCCTCAACCCATTCGGTTTCTATGGCTCACTGAACTATCTAAGTTTAAACCGTCAACTCCTATTAGTCTGACAATTGAATCTTACCCGGCAACCCATACGGTTTATAGGGGTTTGATTTGTCACAACCAAAGGCATCTAATGCACTCTAGGAATTTATCAACTTTCCCCAAAAATATTACCCCGACATACTCGGAAGAATAATATTCCGGTTTAGATTTCAATTTTCCATGAGTTTGACGGAGGGTAGGAAACCTCGTAACCTTTATAACTTAGTGTTTTTAAGTGGGAGTATTAACGCGATTATATGTTACACTTTGCACATTAATCCGTTTATCAGCGCGGTTTGTGGTTTGTCAATCATTCAAAATGAAAAACAATAAATAGCAACCTAGTTACTACCAACATATAGCTCATGGACTTTTTCCTAAGTATTGGGCCAAGACAAATAAAGAAAGGAAAAATACATTATTGATTCTTCGTCTTCTAGTCGGTCGTCTTTGTAACACCCCCAAACCACTCGGGAATATTACAGCGCCGCAGACCCTCTCCGCGAGGATCTACCAGGCTAAATACAATACAATGCATCACTTCACATGCCGACATGGCTACGTAAAGGACCATTAAACCGATTTGGTCTTTTATCACAACACACAACATTACATACATGATTGTTTCCCAAAACTCATACCCGCACAGGGGCTGGAATACAATAACGCTCCCATAAATCGGGATAACAATACATCGTAGAAATAACCAACAAGACTATTCAACATACTCAACGATTGGTCTTCATGTGATTAGTATCGTCGTCTTCCATCATCCTTCGTATCGATCCTGTGATTCGCTCCCCAGCAACCTGCAAATACACGGGCCTTAATCTGAGACATCCACCCCCCGAATACTCGGGGGTTAGCAAAACTCCACTGTTTTGCTAGTGCAAGTATAAAATATAAATACAACCCATACATATCATATTCTGGGAATACAATAACTTGATTAATTTAGAAAGACTTCCCGAGATGTTTCATTTAGTTAAAATAATTCAAGTCTTGAAAGTAGAATTGAACAAGTAAGCACTTTGAAAACAACTCCGAATCCCGGGAGTTTTTGATTGGAAAATAATCACAAAACCTATAGCCATACATCAATTCACAACAGTGGACCAATTACACACAACACACCATCCATAAGCCATTCTAGTCCAAGCACCTCTGATGAATATGTTTTACATCCCAAGCATTATGGCAAGTCAAAACATCGTGATACTCCGGACATATCACAAAAATGCATCAAGTCACAAGGTTAAAAATACTCGTGGTTAACCGTGGATCCGACAATACGCGAATCCCTCCTCGACTCCGTCGGGCCCTCTCGGAGTGGCTAACCCAGATGCTCGCGGAACCGTCATAAGCGGAACCCTCCTCGGCCCCGTCAGGCCCTCTCGGAGTGAACAAATATAACTCTCACACTCAGAAGTAATATCCGACTTCCAATGCAAAAGACTATAAACCATATACTCAGAGTACTCACCAGAATGGCCTCCCCAATCGAACACATGCAAGATTAACAATATAATCTACAAACTATGAAAGGTAGGAATGAAACGAGGTAACCAACAAGTAAAATGTTTTAAAGAATTCACAGCCTTACGGAACCCATTTTGGGACACAACCCAAGGTTATTTCCAAAATACAATTCCAATCACAAATCACAGGGTCCAAGACCCAAATACTCACATCGACATCCTCCCCAGGGTTATTCGCATCCCGTGCTAGTAAGCCACGGACCTCGGAGCCTCCTTGAGACATCCCCGAGTGAAGAACCCAATGGAAAATCACACAACATCACACATCATCGTGACGACAGTCATCTAACAGTACCACACGAAAACCGGGCACAACATACAATACTAGTACCAATTCTCATAATGACACATTCGTTCTTGAACACTCAAGTTAATTTGAAGAAGACCTTTATCGGGAATATACTTATATATATATATATATATTGATTCTTTTGAAAGTTAAATAACATTCAATTTTCCACATAGACAATCACCAATTTATTATGTATACGGAATACGAAGTGTATGGGCAAGATACTTGCCTCGGTAGTTGATACCGCACACTCCGACGAACGTGGATTAACCGGAAAACCTCGAATGCCCACAACTCTCCGGCGGAAACGACGGTAACACCACCGATCGGAAAACGGCGAACGGAAGGGTTCCGGCTCGAGTTCTTCGCAAGGAACCTGACTCCAACATCATACCATGAATAAATCGACGATCAAACAAGGAAGAATAATCGTAGAACGCCCGAATCCCCTTTGTGACATTTTATCGAACACTTTCAAGGTGTCGATTTGAAACTCAATAAAACGACGAATCCTCGGCAATCCAACCGTGGAAAAACAAGGGATTCGATATAAAACAACTTAATAATCATCAATCCATCACTATTCTAAGTTATAACGAATCAAACGGACGAAATCCACAAAATCCCCAATTTTTCCCAAAACTATGATTTTAGGAAATCTAACCTTGATTCGCTGGATTGAATGATGTTAAGGAGTGATTAATCGATGTTATCAGCTCCCAAACTTCGTGGATTAGTTGTATAATAACATGCCTTCGTCACCTCCAAGAATCCAGCCGCGGAAGAGAAAGGGAGAAAATGAAAAATGAGTGCAAACAGTATTGCTCGGTCATATTTATACTGGTGCAGCCTAGCGTGCGCTAGACTGCCGAGCTAGCGTGCGCTAGCGGGCGGTCATGGTCGAGAATGTTCGGCCGGGCCCGCCATCATGCGCTGAACACGTGCGTTGTCGGCCCAGCCATAATCCAGAGACTTCCTGGCTCGGCCAGGTAGCGTGCGCAACCTTCCGGCCGTAGCGTGCGCTCTGCGGCGGCCGTAGCGTCTTGATGTCCGGCGATGGCGTGCGCTACTGCCCGATCTTCGATCGAACCTACGCCCCTTACGCCTCGGCCGACTAGCGCGCGCAGCCAACCGGCCATAGCGTGCGCTGCCTCCTGGCCGTAGCGTGCGCTACTTTCCGGACGTAGCGTGCGCTACGCCGGTTCCTATCGCAATAGCCCGGCCAGTGCCGGCACTCGCCCGGCCAGTGCCTGCAGCCGTCCGGCCACCGTCCCCAACCGTCCGGTCAGTGTCCGACCACCATGATTCGACGACTCGATTTTCCGAAATCGCACGGAACGAACACGACAAAATACTCAGGGACAACATCATTGGTCCGAAATGAAAACAACGGATAACAAATCACCACCTATGGTCTTAAACGCCAAAATCAGTTGTCGAGAAAATAATACCGGAACTCGACAATAGGAAATATCGAAAAATCCAAAATAACCGGAACGAAAATCGTGGGTATTACATTCTACCCCCTAAAAATAAGTTTCGTCCCGAAACTTAAAACAAAAGCAAGGCGAACCTCGACAACACACCAGAACTCCATGCAGTATAAAGCCACTACGATCCGATTCAATACGCAAGAATACTTACGAAAAGCAACGAGCATGATTCGTTGCGGTTGATAAAACCGAGCAATACAAAAATCAAGTCACGATTCCAACGCTGAAAGGTATGAAATTCCAGTAACTCACAGATTTGGAAGATCGAATATGAAGAAAATTTCCCAACACTTATGGAAATCGCAAAATGGCCCAGATGTACAATAATCACGATTTCGAGGTCAAACGATAATGATTGGACAACGATGAACGAATAGCAATGATCGAACAACAACGATAACCTTTGAAGTTCATACCTCAAATCAAGACATCAATAACTTATAGGAAGCACGAGGTGTTAGTTTCGAACACGGTTCACAAGAAATCGATCCGAACTTGGAAAGATTACAACGATATGCACATCAATTTGGAACAATATCAGAACTCGCTCGAATGACAAATGTCAGAAACAACATAAGGTCAGAAGCATTAACGAACAAATCGCCTCAATACGGTCGAACGAAACGGAAACGAGAAGAAGAAAAAAAATGTGGGTATTACATCATATCGCCTTTAAAAGAAGTTTCGTCCCCGAAACCTAAATAACGAAAACGAAGTGCTTGAATATCAACCTTCCCGGCCATATCCTCTTGGTCCCGCATTTAATCTCCATAACCAACTATACTGTGGTCACGGTCGCGTCCTCTATCCCTCGGCATACTAAGCGGATTCTCACTCAATACGATTGCACCACTTCGCAAAATTAAATATGCTAAAGTACCAACTTAGCATGACATATCACATAAGGTAACCAGTAACAACTCGGAAAGAAAATCCACGAGGTATCCTTTTAAAGAAAATCTTTTGAAAATCCTTGGATTTGAATGCTATTAAAAATAAACTTTAAAAGTACTTTTAGTACCTCGGGTTGTTTCATCAAAACTTGTAAACATCACACTCTAACCGTTTCATTTGAAATCATTTGCCAAAATAATATTTTTGTGTAACCGGCGTTATCAAAATCGTCATGCCTCTACGCATCATCATCACCGTTAACAAACAACAAGTTCACCATGCAAGATCATCAAACCATTCTTACATACTCTAACATTTCCAAATCCGAGTTCGAACTTTACATCGAGTGAGATTTCTTTTTATCTTTCACTATATATTTTTGAAAAGGAAATCGTACTGGTTTTTAAAAAAAAAATTTTATGATGTGAAAGATTTTTGAAAATCATGTACTCGAATTATTCGAAAATACAATAGTATGTTAAAGTCATTTCTGAAAATTCTCCCAATCACTACACAAGAATCAACGACGGTAACATTTTACAAGATGTTCAAGGTATTTTAAAACAACTCTTTCAATACGGTCGAGGTTTTATTTGAGAATCCTAGGCCGACTCGCAAATTTCAAACAGTTTTCAAAGTTCATACGAAGCCGCCGAATTAATCGAAATGTCAAATTAGATTAAAAAAAATTGATTTCCACAACTTGCACAAACTTATGAAAGTTTCAGGAAAACATTTTCGAACACACACATACATCAGACATAATTTATCAACTCACCGAACAAAATCAATTATCGCTTAGCGCGAATGAAAGGTCACAACACACGTTCATACAAAACGGTTGTCATCACTAGACAACACACATAGAATACAGCCACAGACGACTGACTGCAGAAAGTTAGACCTAACGGCAAAAATGCGGTTCCACATCCTCAGTCCCAGCTAACTAGCGCACGCTACAACCATTATTTAGCGTGCGCTATTCATGCTGCATTAGCGCGTGTTACAACAACATTAGCGTGCGCTACTCATGCCACATTAGCGCGCGCTAGCTTGTACTTAGCGTGCGCTAACAGCTCGAATTCAGCACGTGATTACGAACATATATACGACATTACTAAAACCGATAGTTACAAATGAACAACGACATCATATGAATCTAAATGCCATCGATTCATATGTTTACAGCACTTCGCGAACAACCATCAAAGGACAAATGTCATCAAAAATCGAAATCTCGTCTATTAATAAAGAGAGCTGTCTTAACTCATACCGAACGACTTAGCATTCACATCACTGTTTTAATCTAAAACTGGCAACACTGCCCGAACAACAAGAACATCATCACGTCTTTCTCGACTAACAGCCATAAAACCGATAAGTTGAAAACGAGTCACGTCTTGTCTACATTTTGTAAACTTCACTTGGGTTCAAAAAACGTGTTTTGAAAACTTATAATACAAAATGAAAATAAAATATCGGTAGTTTGACTTCTTAAAAAAAATTGGCCTTGATGTCATAATACGAAAATCAAACTTTTTCCTCCCTTTGGAGGATGTTTTAAAACAAAATATACGTGACTCCTCAAAACATGTAAAGTTTTAAAATATCACATTGATGAATTCTTCCTTGCGTAACCACACCAAGGCCATTATTCTTGTAAAAACGACTTATATCAGGATGTGTGTATATATACATATACGTTGGTACCACTTTTATCCTAGCATCATACGAGGACCAAACAACATAGGCCACATAATCACAAATCACCTTTAAACTCCACATCATAATACAAAATCATACAAGCTCGTATATCACAAGGCACAATATAGTAGGGAGACTTACATCCACAGTCGCACGAAGATGATGGTCGCACCATGATACTAATCACGACCGACATTCCAGACGACGCGTCGCGACACGACTTAGACAAACACAATCGACAGACAAGACACGACAATACCCGATGGACCCATTGCCTAGGTTTCCGCAACCTAAGCTCTGATACCATATTCTGTAACACCCCCAAACCACTCGGGAATATTACAGCGCCGCAGACCCTCTCCGCGAGGATCTACCAGGCTAAATACAATACAATGCATCACTTCACATGCCGACATGGCTACGTAAAGGACCATTAAACCGATTTGGTCTTTTATCACAACACACAACATTACATACATGATTCTTTCCCAAAACTCATACCCGCACAGGCCGGAATACAATAACGCTCCCATAAATCGGGATAACAATACATCGTAGAAATAACCAACAAGACTATTCAACATACTCAACGATTGGTCTTCATGTGATTAGTATCGTCGTCTTCCATCATCCTTCGTATCGATCCTGTGATTCGCTCCCGGCAACTGCAAATATCCGGGCCTTGTCTGGACATCCACCCCGAATACTCGGGGTTAGCAAACTCCTTTGTTTTGCTAGTGCAAGTATAAAATATAAATACAACCCATACATATCATATTCAGGAATACAATAACTTGATTAATTTAGAAAGACTTCCGAGATGTTTCATTTAGTTAAAATAATTCAAGTCTTGAAAGTAGAATTGAACAAGTAAGCACTTTGAAAACAACTCCGAATCCCGGGAGTTTTTGATTGGAAAATAATCACAAAACCTATAGCCATACATCAATTCACAACAGTGGACCAATTACACACAACACACCATCCATAAGCCATTCTAGTCCAAGCACCTCTGATGAATATGTTTTACATCCCAAGCATTATGGCAAGTCAAAACATCGTGATACTCCGGACATATCACAAAAATGCATCAAGTCACAAGGTTAAAAATACTCGTGGTTAACCGTGGATCCGACAATACGCGAATCCCTCCTCGACCCCGTCGGGCCCTCTCGGAGTGGCTAACCCAAATGTTCGCGGAACCATCATAAGCGGAACCCTCCTCGGCCCCGTCAGGCCCTCACGGAGTGAACAAATATAACTCTCACACTCAGAAGTAATATCCGACTTCCAATGCAAAGGACTATAAACCATATACTCAGAGTACTCACCAGAATGGCCTCCCCAATCGGACACATGCAAGATTAACAATATAATCTACAAACTATGAAAGGTAGGAATGAAACGAGGTAACCAACAAGTAAAATGTTTTAAAGAATTCACAGCCTTACGGAACCCATTTTGGGACACAACCCAAGGTTATTTCCAAAATACAATTCCAATCACAAATCACAGGGTCCAAGACCCAAATACTCACATCGACATCCTTCCCAGGGTTATTCGCATCCCGTGCTAGTAAGCCACGGACCTCGGAGCCTCCTTGAGACATCCCCGAGTGAAGAACCCAATGGAAAATCACACAACATCACACATCATCGTGACGACAGTCATCTAACAGTACCACACGAAAACCGGGCACAACATACAATACTAGTACCAATTCTCATAATGACACATTCGTTCTTGAACACTCAAGTTAATTTGAAGAAGACCTTTATCGGGAATATACTTATATATATATATATATATTGATTCTTTTGAAAGTTAAATAACATTCAATTTTCCACATAGACAATCACCAATTTATTATGTATACGGAATACGAAGTGTATGGGCAAGATACTTGCCTCGGTAGTTGATACCGCACACTCCGACGAACGTGGATTAACCGGAAAACCTCGAATGCCCACAACTCTCCGTGAAACGACGTAACACCACCGATCGGAAAAGCGGCGACGGAAGGGTTCGGCTCGAGTTCTTCGCAAGGAACCGACTCCAACATCATACCATGAATAAATCGACGATCGAACAAGGAAGAATAATCGTAGAACGCCCGAATCCCCTTTGTGACATTTTATCGAACACTTTCAAGGTGTCGATTTGAAACTCAATAAAACGACGAATCCTCGGCAATCCAACCGTGGAAAAACAAGGGATTCGATATAAAACAACTTAATAATCATCAATCCATCACTATTCTAAGTTATAACGAATCAAACGGACGAAATCCACAAAATCCCCAATTTTTCCCAAAACTATGATTTTAGGAAAACTAACCTTGATTCGCTGGATTGAAGGATGTTAAGGAGTGATTAATCGATGTTATCAGCTCCCAAACTTCGTGGATTAGTTGTATAATAACATGCCTTCGTCACCTCCAAGAATCCAGCCGCGGAAGAGAAAGGGAGAAAATGAAAAATGAGTGCAAACAGTACTGCTCGGTCATATTTATACTGGTGCAGCCTAGCGTGCGCTAGACTGCCGAGCTAGCGTGCGCTAGCGGGCGGTCATGGTCGAGAATGTTCGGCCGGGCCCGCCATCATGCGCTGAACACGTGCGTTGTCGGCCCAGCCACAATCCAGAGACTTCCTGGCTCGGCCAGGTAGCGTGCGCAGCCTTCCGGCCGTAGCGTGCGCTACCGGCCGGCCGTAGCGTGCGCAGTGTCCGGCAGTAGCGTGCGCTACCTGCCGATCTTCCCAGTCCAGAACCTTTCTGCCCTTACTGCCTCGGTCGACTAGCGCGCGCAGCCAACCGGCCATAGCGTGCGCTGCCTCCTGGCCGTAGCGTGCGCTACTTTCCGGACGTAGCGTGCGCTACGCCGGTTCCTGTCGCAATCGCCCGGCCAGTGCCGGCACTCGCCCGGCCAGTGCCTGCAACCGTCCGGCCACCGTCCCCAACTGTCCGGTCAGTGTCCGACCACCATGATTCGACGACTCGATTTTCCGAAATCGCACGGAACGAACACGACAAAATACTCAGGGACAACATCATTGGTCCGAAATGAAAACAACGGATAACAAATCACCACCTATGGTCTTAAACGCCAAAATCAGTTGTCGAGAAAATAATACCGGAACTCGACAACCGGGAAATATCCAAGAAAAATCCAAAATAACCGGAACGAAAATCGTGGGTATTACATTCTACCCCCCTAAAAATAAGTTTCGTCCCGAAACTTAAAACAAAAGCAAGGCGAACCTCGACAACACACCAGAACTCCATGCAGTATAAAGCCACTACGATCCGATTCAATACGCAAGAATACTTACGAAAAGCAACGAGCATGATTCGTTGCGGTTGATAAAACCGAGCAATACAAAAATCAAGTCACGATTCCAACGCTGAAAGGTATGAAATTCCAGTAACTCACAGATTTGGAAGATCGAATATGAAGAAAATTTCCCAACACTTATGGAAATCGCAAAATGGCCCAGATGTACAATAATCACGATTTCGAGGTCAAACGATAATGATTGGACAACGATGAACGAATAGCAATGATCGAACAACAACGATAACCTTTGAAGTTCATACCTCAAATCAAGACATCAATAACTTATAGGAAGCACGAGGTGTTAGTTTCGAACACGGTTCACAAGAAATCGATCCGAACTTGGAAAGATTACAACGATATGCACATCAATTTGGAACAATATCAGAACTCGCTCGAATGACAAATGTCAGAAACAACATAAGGTCAGAAGCATTAACGAACAAATCGCCTCAATACGGTCGAACGAAACGGAAACGAGAAGAAGAAAAAAAATGTGGGTATTACATCATATCGCCTTTAAAAGAAGTTTCGTCCCCGAAACCTAAATAACGAAAACAAAGTGCTTGAATATCAACCTTCCCGGCCATATCCTCTTGGTCCCGCATTTAATCTCCATAACCAACTATACTGTGGTCACGGTCGCGTCCTCTGTCCCTCGGCATACTAAGCGGATTCTCACTCAATACGATTGCACCACTTCGCAAAATTAAATATGCTAAAGTACCAACTTAGCATGACATATCACATAAGGTAACCAGTAACAACTCGGAAATAAAATCCACGAGGTATCCTTTTAAAGAAAATCTTTTGAAAATCCTTGGATTTGAATGCTATTAAAAATAAAATTTAAAAGTACTTTTAGTACCTCGGGTTGTTTCATCAAAACTTGTAAACATCACACTCTAACCGTTTCATTTGAAATCATTTGCCAAAATAATATTTTTGTGTAATCGGCGTTATCAAAATCGTCATGCCTCTACGCATCATCATCACCGTTAACAAACAACAAGTTCACCATGCAAGATCATCAAACCATTCTTACATACTCTAACATTTCCAAATCCGAGTTCGAACTTTACATCGAGTGAGATTTCTTTTTATCTTTCACTATATATTTTTGAAAAGGAAATCGTACTGGTTTTTAAAAAAAAAATTTTATGATGTGAAAGATTTTTGAAAATCATGTACTCGAATTATTCGAAAATACAATAGTATGTTAAAGTCATTTCTGAAAATTCTCCCAATCACTACACAAGAATCAACGACGGTAACATTTTACAAGATGTTCAAGGTATTTTAAAACAACTCTTTCAATACGGTCGAGGTTTTATTTGAGAATCCTAGGCCAACTCGCAAATTTCAAACAGTTTTCAAAGTTCATACGAAGCCGCCGAATTAATCGAAATGTCAAATTAGATTAAAAAAAATTGATTTCCACAACTTGCACAAACTTATGAAAGTTTCAGGAAAACATTTTCGAACACACACATACATCAGACATAATTTATCAACTCACCGAACAAAATCAATTATCGCTTAGCGCGAATGAAAGGTCACAACACACGTTCACACAAAACGGTTGTCATCACTAGACAACACACATAGAATACGACCATTGCGAGAAAGTTAGACCTAACGGCAAAAATGCGGTTCCACATCCTCAGTCCCAGCTAACTAGCGCACGCTACAACCATTATTTAGCGTGCGCTATTCATGCTGCATTAGCGCGTGTTACAACAACATTAGCGTGCGCTACTCATGCCACATTAGCGCGTGCTAGCTTGTACTTAGCGTGCGCTAACATTTCGAATTCGGACGTGATTACGAACATATATACGACATTACTAAAACCGATAGTTACAAATGAACAACGACATCATATGAATCTAAATGCCATCGATTCATATGTTTACAGCACTTCGCGAACAACCATCAAAGGACAAATGTCATCAAAAATCGAAATCTCGTCTATTAATAAAGAGAAATTTGTCTTAACTCATACCGAACGACTTAACATTCACATCAACTGTTTTAATCTAAAGCGGCAACCGCCCGAACAACAAGAACATCATCACGTCTTTCTCGACTAATGACCATAAAACCGATAAGTTGAAAAGCGAGTCACGTCTTGTCTACATTTTGTAAACTTCACTTGGGTTCAAAAAACGTGTTTTGAAAACTTATAATACAAAATGAAAATAAAATATCGGTAGTTTGACTTCTTAAAAAAAATTGGCCTTGATGTCATAATACGAAAATCAAACTTTTTCCTCCCTTTGGAGGATGTTTTAAAACAAAATATACGTGACTCCTCAAAACATGTAAAGTTTTAAAATATCACATTGATGAATTCTTCCTTGCGTAACCACACCAAGGCCATTATTCTTGTAAAAACGACTTATATCAGGATGTGTGTATATATACATATACGTTGGTACCACTTTTATCATAGCATCATACGAGGACCAAACAACATAGGCCACATAATCACAAATCACCTTTAAACTCCACATCATAATACAAAATCATACAAGCTCGTATATCACAAGGCACAATATAGTAGGGAGACTTACATCCACAGGTCGCACGAAGATGATGGCTGCACCATGATACTAATCACGACCGACATTCCAGACGACGCGTCGCGACACGACTTAGACAAACACAATCTGACAGGACAAGACACGACAATACCTGACTGGACCCGACTGCCTAGGTTTCCGCGACCTAAGCTCTGATACCATATTCTGTAACACCCCCAAACCACTCGGGAATATTACAGCGCCGCATACCCTCTCCGCGAGGATCTACCAGGCTAAATACAATACAATGCATCACTTCACATGCCGACATGGCTACGTAAAGGACCATTAAACCGATTTGGTCTTTTATCACAACACACAACATTACATACATGATTCTTTCCCAAAACTCATACCCGCACAAAATGGAATACAATAACGCTCCCATAAATCGGGATAACAATACATCGTAGAAATAACCAACAAGACTATTCAACATACTCAACGATTGGTCTTCATGTGATTAGTATCGTCGTCTTCCATCATCCTTCGTATCGATCCTGTGATTCGCTCCCCAGCAACCTGCAAATACCTGGACGCAATACAGACATCCACCCCCCGAATACTCGGGGGTTAGCAAAACTCCACTGTTTTGCTAGTGCAAGTATAAAATATAAATACAACCCATACATATCATATTCTGGGAATACAATAACTTGATTAATTTAGAAAGACTTCCCGAGATGTTTCATTTAGTTAAAATAATTCAAGTCTTGAAAGTAGAATTGAACAAGTAAGCACTTTGAAAACAACTCCGAATCCCGGGAGTTTTTGATTGGAAAATAATCACAAAACCTATAGCCATACATCAATTCACAACAGTGGACCAATTACACACAACACACCATCCATAAGCCATTCTAGTCCAAGCACATCTGATGAATATGTTTTACATCCCAAGCATTATGGCAAGTCAAAACATCGTGATACTCCGGACATATCACAAAAATGCATCAAGTCACAAGGTTAAAAATACTCCTGGTTAACCGTGGATCCGACAATACGCGAATCCCTCCTCGACCCCGTCGGGCCCTCTCGGAGTGGCTAACCCAAATGTTCGCGGAACCATCATAAGCGGAACCCTCCTCGGCCCCGTCAGGCCCTCTCGGAGTGAACAAATATAACTCTCACACTCAGAAGTAATATCCGACTTCCAATACAAAGGACTATAAACCATATACTCAGAGTACTCACCAGAATGGCCTCCCCAATCGGACACATGCAAGATTAACAATATAATCTACAAACTATGAAAGGTAGGAATGAAACGAGGTAACCAACAAGTAAAATGTTTTAAAGAATTCACAGCCTTACGGAACCCATTTTGGGACACAACCCAAGGTTATTTCCAAAATACAATTCCAATCACAAATCACAGGGTCCAAGACCCAAATACTCACATTGACATCCTCCCCAGGGTTATTCGCATCCCTTGCTAGTAAGCCACGGACCTCGGAGCCTCCTTGAGACATCCCCGAGTGAAGAACCCAATGGAAAATCATACAACATCACACATCATCGTGACGACAGTCATCTAACAGTACCACACGAAAACCGGGCACAACATACAATACTAGTACCAATTCTCATAATGACACATTCGTTCTTGAACACTCAAGTTAATTTGAAGAAGACCTTTATCGGGAATATACTTATATATATATTGATTCTTTTGAAAGTTAAATAACATTCAATTTTCCACATAGACAATCACCAATTTATTATGTATACGGAATACGAAGTGTATGGGCAAGATACTTGCCTCGGTAGTTGATACCGCACACTCCGACGAACGTGGATTAACCGGAAAACCTCGAATGTCCACAACTCTCCGGCGGAAACGACGGTAACACCACCGATCGGAAAACGGCGAACGGAAGGGTTCCGGCTCGAGTTCTTCGCAAGGAACCTGACTCCAACATCATACCATGAATAAATCGACGATCAAACAAGGAAGAATAATCGTAGAACGCCCGAATCCCCTTTGTGACATTTTATCGAACACTTTCAAGGTGTCGATTTGAAACTCAATAAAACGACGAATCCTCGGCAATCCAACCGTGGAAAAACAAGGGATTCGATATAAAACAACTTAATAATCATCAATCCATCACTATTCTAAGTTATAACGAATCAAACGGACGAAATCCACAAAATCCCCAATTTTTCCCAAAATTATGATTTTAGGAAATCTAACCTTGATTCGCTGGATTGAAGGATGTTAAGGAGTGATTAATCGATGTTATCAGCTCCCAAACTTCGTGGATTAGTTGTATAATAACATGCCTTCGTCACCTCCAAGAATCCAGCCGCGGAAGAGAAAGGGAGAAAATGAAAAATGAGTGCAAACAGTACTGCTCGGTCATATTTATACTGGTGCAGCCTAGCGTGCGCTAGACTGCCGAGCTAGCGTGCGCTAGCGGGCGGTCATGGTCGAGAATGTTCGGCCGGGCCCGCCATCATGCGCTGAACACGTGCATTGTCGGCCCAGCCATAATCCAGAGACTTCCTGGCTCGGCCAGGTAGCGTGCGCAACCTTGCGGCCGTAGCGTGCGCTACCGGCCGGCCGTAGCGTCTGCCGGCGTAGCGTCTTGATGTCGGCGATGGCGTGCGCTACTGCCGATCTTCCCGATCCGAACCTTTACGCCTTACGCCTCGGCCGACTAGCGCGCGCAGCCAACCGGCCATAGCGTGCGCTGCCTCCTGGCCGTAGCGTGCGCTACTTTCCGGACGTAGCGTGCGCTACGCGGTTCTGTCGCTGTCGCCCGGCCGATTGCGACACTCTCCCGGCCGATTACTGCGGCCCGTCGGCCACCGTCCCCAACCGTCCGGTCAGTGTCCGACCACCATGATTCGACGACTCGATTTTCCGAAATCGCACGGAACGAACACGACAAAATACTCGGGGACAACATCATTGGTCCGAAATGTAAACAACGGATAACAAATCACCACCTATGGTCTTAAACGCCAAAATCAGTTGTCGAGAAAATAATACCGGAACTCGACAACCGGGAAATATCCAAGAAAAATCCAAAATAACCGGAACGAAAATCGTGGGTATTACAGTCTTCGGTCTTCGTCATAGCCATATGAATAATTACATCATTGAACAATACGTCCTACTATACATATTTTCTAGTAAAAATAAATAGGCTCAAAACGGCCTTTACAACCATATCGAATCGAGCAAATCAACAACTAAGTCCACGAGCTATATCACCATCACATAAGGCATTCCATACAACATGTAACGGTAAATAAAATTAAATAATCAATTAATATATTAATCCAATTAATATAAAAATTAATCTATTTAATTTCTACAATATTAATCAAATTAATATTTATAATCGTCATTTTAATCCGTTCAAAGTAATCCGGCCAAAACAATATTCTCGTCTAATAATTTCCCTTAATAAAAAAATATTCCAAATATTTTATTAAATCCAATTAAATCCAATTTAAATTTCGGAAATTATTATAACGAAATATAAACACAAAAATGGAGTCCCGGAAAATCCGGTATCAGGGGCGCCCACAGCCCGATTCAAAATCGGGCCGAAAACCCGAGAACTGCCTGGATCGAGTCACTCTCGGCCACTGCCCGGCAGGCTGGCCGAGCTGCTACAGTAGCCTACCGAGTCACTCTCGGCCGGCGAGCCGATCGATAGCCTCTGCCGGCATTGCGTCTTAAATGCGGTATTCGTGTTTAACCCCGTTTTCTCATTTTTCGACTACTTCCCAAAACGAAAAAGTTTCTTAACTTCATGAAGAGGTTATAAATCAACAAAAATCAAAATTTTCAGATTTATAATTCACATAAAATAGTCGAAACTTGACTTACTACGAATGATTAAATTTCTTCGATTATATCTATTATGATTCTAAATCATAAACATCATCAAATAACATTCCAAATGCAAAGACGATCGTATATACAATATATTTGACCTCGCTCCGATACCACTGTTGGGATTCTACAGAAAATAAACGCAGCGGAAGAATAAACGGAATCCCTAAGAGGATCGATCAAGTAACGTATATACGAAAAGAAAAATACGAAGATCAAGGAATCAAAGTCCCATACCTATGATGTCTCTGAAAAATCTTAGTATTATGATGATGATGATGAAGAACCCTTTGTTCCAAGCACCTAAAGCAAGATGCCTCTACTTCACAGGCCGGAACTTGATGGAAAAATCGACAAGCTTCCTTTCTTTAAGAATGCGGCTAGGGAAGCTTGTAGGAATTTTCTCTCTCAATGTATTCTTCTTATATCTTGTCTCTAAGATCAAGATGAAGTTTTCAACCTTACTTTCTCTCTCAAATTCGTGATTTTGAGTTCAAGGAAGAAGAAGGAGTGCTCTCTCTTTTCTAAAGACTTTTAGTTATAAAAAAATGAAAGTCTACCTTTAACACATGATTGAGGGTATCAAATACACCTCACATATGTCACCTAGTGACATAAAATAAGTATAAAAGAGACAAGAGAGGGAGGGGGGCGGCCCTAAGGGAAATTTCCAAGAAGACGGGTCGAATTTACTCGGCTCGTGTATTGGATGTTCGTCAAAACGAATCCCTCGTGTACCGGATGTTCGTCAAACGAATCCATTTTATTTCCAATGTGTTTGGACTAATTAATTAATCCAATTAATTAATTAATTATATCAAACAAAAATATATATTTCTCTCAGAAATATAATTTATGAATTAAAGTAATCACCCAGTAACCTACTTACAATTCATAAGACCGCTATTTGATTTATCCGATAAATCAAAATTAGATATCTAATATCTAATATTATAAGAGAGATTATTAATTCACATTTATCCATCAATGATCTTATTGCGCAACTCCATAGGTTCGTCTCAGCCGGCATTGGGAGGAACCAATGAGTGCGGGCAGCACTTAGCCAGCCTAGCGGGCCGCACTGTAAACCCCGACTAAGAACGAATGAACGAATCATTCCAGAACCATTATGTCGTGAATACTATATATGTATAGACCCTTCATCAGATGTCCCGGTCAAGTCTTCGGGTCACGGTAAAGTCAAACCCTACTATTGACTAAACTCTATACATGTGTTAATGCAAATCAAGACCGACTGATTAATAGTGTATCTAATACGACTATATCAGAATGATTTGGCCAAAGACTTATGATCTTATTCACCATTAACCGTATAGGACATTCGCCTGCTCACTAACAGGAGATAGAATCCTTTCTTGGCGTACAGTAAAGACTGCTACCTGTCCGTATAGTCCGCACTTCGAGGTCAACTCAGCAATTAAGAAAATGAGTCTAACTACTCTAATGACAAACTAAACATCACAGGCACATCTTCTACTGAACCCTCAAGTCAAAGGTCCACGTATACTATCACAACCTTTCGATTCGTCATCGACTCTCCGAGAGTGAATACCATGTGACTGAATCGAGTATGAGTCGTGTTCGAGTATACTGGTCCCACCAATATACTTATAACTATGCTATCAAGACGTGCACATGTCCTAGCATCAGTTATACAAGTCTTATTAAAACTTAATGTCCTGTTAAGTTTTATCGACTTGCGAACTAGTTAAGCATTCGAGCTCTAAACACTTCTAGTGCCTATCTCCTTATCTCCACAAGGAGTAGAATGTTCACTCTCAAATGCAAGGACTATTATTCTATATACCAAATCATAATGCCAGTGATATACAATAATATAGAAATAATAATTGCCTTATTAAATATAATATTCATAATTACAATACAATTGCTCTCACTCTCTCATCCTCTGAGTGGCATTCAAGGGCATATTCCTAACAGATTCGTCCCGATAAAACACGAAAACGGAATTCCAAGTTGAAATATGGATATACAATCCATAGAATATGTTTAACAACATCATTTAACCACAATCGATCCATCAAAAACGGATGGAAAACGAGATCGAGAACAAATCCCCCAAAAAGTCGATTCGAAGGAAATCAAGAAATATACTTCGATTCGACGAAGAACAATGGATTAAATGATGTTAAATACAAGAATACTACCAAGATTAATCATACCCATCATGAATTAATCAACAACACGGAACGAATCGGATAAAAATGCAAAAAACCCCAAATTCACGAAATTAGGGTTCTAAGGAAGATTACCTTGATTCGCTGGATCAAAGGATGTTAACGGATGATTGATTCATGTTATGAACTCAAGAACTTCGTGGATTTGTTGTTAAACAACATGTCTTCGTCACCTCCGAAGCTCCAGCCGCGGATCGAAAAGAAAGGAAATGAAAAATGAGTGAAAATAAGGCTGCTCAGCCACATTTATACTGGGCCGGACTAGCGTGCGCTAGGCTGCCGAGCTAGCGCGCGCTATCGGCCCAGGCCGCAATCCAGTGACCTCCTGGACTAGACTGCTCGGCCAGGTAGCGTGCGCAGCCTTCCGGCCGTAGCATGCGCTACCTGCTGGCCGTAGCGTATGTAGTGTCCGGCAGTAGCGTGCGCTACATGCCGATCCACCGAGTCCAGTACCCCCACTGCCCTACTGCCTTGGCCCGCTAGCGCGCGCAGACAACCGGGCGTAGCGTGCGCTGCCTCCCGGCCGTAGCGTGCGCTACCTTCCGTACGTAGCGTGCGCTACGCCGATTCTGCGCACCGTCCGGCCCGGTGCGAAATTATCCGGCCGATCCATGACCTTCCGCCGATGCGACCACGTGGCTCGACAAATCGATTTCCGAAAATGTACAGAACGAACACGACGAAAAGTTCGCGGACAACATCAATGACCCGAAATGAAAACACCATAATTAATCATACGTGACCAAAAAACGGGTCGAGACAAGCGATTCTGAATCGGATACGTAACTTTGATAAATTACAAAATGGCCCAAAACGCCCGAAAATCACGATACGTGATCAAATAACCAAACCGAAGTTCACAACACGTCTAACAAAGTTAAACGGACTTACGGGAAACTCGAAACAGCAGTTTCGAACGAGATTCGCAAGAATCGAAGTCAAGTGCGGAAAAGTCGCTAAAAAGCACGGAACTCAACAAAACACCACTGAAACGAACTCCGATGACAAAAAGTGTAGAATTAATCATTCCCAGAATGACGAAACGGTCATGAGCTTGTCATCAAAATGGACTTCCGCCGAAAAAAAAGAAGAAATTACTGGAAATCGAAATTACGGGTTTTACATTCTACCCTCCTTAAAAGAAGTTTCGTCCCGAAACTTAAAATAAGTAGAGAGAAGCAATATCCCCTCCAGGAAAACTCAACGAGATACACAAGAAATGCGTAACTTATGCTCATCGGCGAAACGTTACAAGCAACGCAAAGGAATATACGGCGTGAAAACACGCTCCACGGCGACCAACACAACGTCGCCGTTAGGGATATAATAAAACCAACAAATGACAAGCGTCATCAAACGGATAATATAGTCAAGTCAATTATCCGACAATCACAAAACACAACGAACGAAAATCAATAAGATTGACCGACCCAACAGTACATCAATCAAAACGCGAGCCAATCGCTGAACAAATACGGAATTCCACCGGCCAAGGGTTGGAAGATCGAAAACGAGACTAATTTCCAGAACTTAAGGGAATTACGAAGGAGCTTGAACGCTCAACAATCATGAAACGAGAACAAAAACCGAACAAACAAATGATCGAGACAACAAAAATAGAACAATCATGTCCGAAAAACGAAGGATAATAAAATTCAAACAACAATTCCCAGGATGATCTGGTGAGAACAACAAGACATGCATTCCCATAAGATCCACAGGAAAGGGAATAGCGATTGAAAAGTCACAACGACAAATGAGTTATTCCGAAACAATACCACCCTCGTTCGATCAACAAAAGCAAGGGATAGGGAAAGTTCAGAAAATGTTAACGAGTATAAATGAGTCGACAGAGTCGAAAACACAGGAGTTCCAAATCCGATCCACTTCGAATAAAAGAACTAATAGAACCAAATGATGTCACTTCCGAACAAGATTCACAAGAATCGAACCGAACTCGAAAAAGTCACAGCAATAACCAGATCAACCCACAACAAGATCACAGTTCGTTCGGACGATGAAACCGAAATACAGAACAAGTTCATAAAGTATCAACGAACACGAGCGAGTTGAAAGAATGGAGAAAGAGAAATTACAAAAGTCAAAATAGTACGGGTATTACCTTCGATCTCGTCCACGAAATTCACAAAAACAGAAGCAAGGTAACAATACATTAAACAACCGACACATAATGGAATAATCACCGATGCACACGGTCGTACCAAACAAGCTCTAACAGCTCACACATGCGCGACAACGCAGAAATCACTACGAGGCGACAATATTCCATACCAACATCCCACCTCTCACAGAGGGCTAACACAACAAATGTATGGAAAATGACTCAACGCTCACACCGCCAATTCGATCATACTCGGGAGCAAAAATCATAATGAGAACGCGAACATCATACATACATACCCACCCCTTAAACGGGAATGGATAGGTTTTAAAAACGAAAACCTCATTTTGAAAATAATTTAGAAGAACACCGGTTGATCTTGAGTATCACCTTTCAAAAAGTACAAACGTGAAACATTGTTATCGAGACTTTGGAGAACCATTTCGCATTTGATAAAAATGAGGACACTTTCTCTTAGTGAAAACTTTCAGAATATTCGACCCTCGGGTCTAAATAAAAGTGTTTCTAAAACATTGAAAATATCTCAAAGCATTTTGGTCCTCGAAGTAGAAATTTTTTGAAATATATTGTGGCACCTAGGATGTACCACAAGAAAATAACTCATTTAAAAAGTATGTCTCGAAATTTATTTTTCTAAGATACTCAAGGTTTTCAAAAATCCAATAGGCCAGAATGCCCAAAACTCACACATATCGACGTTCACTAAAACACTCCTAGTACACGCATCAAAACGTTTAAAATCAAGACAATACATGTCTTTAAACAGAAATAAATGAAAAAATACCACATTCAGAACAAAACCACTGACCCCATTCGAGGCCTTTAAACACCCTCCCGTACTGGCTAGTGGACAAGTCGAACGCGTATAAGCACAAAGCCTCCACAAGAGAACTTGTAAAACGTGCAAATCGATTCGAAAATCATCAACAACGGACAAAAACAACAATAAAAAGACATCACAAGCGACGACACTCCTCGTATAAATCAAATACGAGAGTCGACTAAATACATATCGTGAAATCAAATCCACATAAGGATTCCATCACTTAACAAATAATCATAAAAATAGCTCGTGTCACACGAGGCACAACAGAAAGAGGGAGACTTACTTCCATAGGTCGCACGAAGATGATGATCGCCCCACGATACAAATCACGACCAACAAACTAAAACGACGCATCGCGACACGACTCAGTCAGATAAAATCCGACGAAACAAGACTCAAACAACACGACTTGACCCGACAGCCTAGGTTTCCTCAACCTAAGCTCTGATACCATTTATGTAACACCCCAAATCCGCTCAGGGATATTACACGCCGTAGAACCTTTCCTCAAGGATCTACCAGGCTGGTAACAACATATAACAACTCAACCATGCCTTTAAGGCTAAAATGACTCAATAGACCGATTTGGTCTTTCAATAAATACATACAACTCAAATACAACTCATGCCCATGCAGGGGTCAAAATACAACCACACCCGTACAATGGGAAAAATATAGCAGCGGAAAATAAAGTACAACTGAACCAATAAACAAAGTACGGTTCCTCATGTGATTAGTATCGATCATCTTTCATCATCCTTCGTGCCGACCCTATGTTATGCTCCAAAACCTGAATGCAAAAATAGACATCCACCCCCCGAATACTCGGGGGTTAGCAAAACTCCACTGTTTTGCTAGTGCAAGGACAAAGTGCAAATAAGAGCCATACAATTCACATTCCACGAATAACAATAACCAGGAATCCTCAAAGATCCAAGTGTAACAAAAAGTACTTCCCGAGGCGAGAGTTTGGTAAACATTTACAAAACCGAAAGATCACAAATAAAAAGGGAAACAATTTATAAAACAGTTTTAAAGATGCCATCGAGAGTTTAAATAGAAAACAATTTAGGATTATCAAATCCTTCTCTTTTCAAAATCAACAGGGTCCTCGACCAGTAGGCGGAAAGCAATTTGCAAGAAAATCACCCAATCAACACAAACGAGTCTTCACAAATATTTTCCACGGGGTTCTCGACCCAATCCAAATAATATCAACACGAGATCAAACATCTCAACATCACACGGGGTCCTCGACCCAAAACACAAAATGTCAACACAGTATAATCAAGGACACAGCCTTTCGTCCGCCCAAAAACTGCTCAAGACCCCTGATTAATTAACCCTCGGAGATCTCGTCAAATGTCCTTGGTTAATTAACCCTGATACCAACATTTTAAAACAAATTGAAACACACTTTCAGAAAACATGAATCACGGTCTATATCGAGACCAGCATTTGAAAAGAGTTGAAAGAATTTGAAATACGATAATCGTTCGGTAACGGGGTCTTTGCTAAACACTCAAATATCCGTTACCAATAAGCCTGCCAGGCGCCTCCACTGAAACACCTGTGCATGTAATACCCGTGATTTCGATTTCCGGTAATTTCTTTTTTTTCGGCGGAAGTCCGTTTTGACGACTCTCTCATGACCATTTCGTCATTCTGAGAATGATTAATTCTGCACTTTTTGTCATCCGAGTTCGTTTCGGTGTCGTTTTGTTGAGTTCCGTGCTTTTTAGCGGTTTTTCCGCACTTGAGTTCGATTCTTGCGTATCTCGTCCGAAACTATTGTTTCGACTTTCTCGTAAGTTCATTTAATGTTAATATTCATGTTGCGAGATTTGGCTTGGTGTTTCGATCACGTATCGTGATTTTCGGGCGTTTTGGGCCATTTTCGTAATTTCCCAAAGTTTGGGGTAATTACTTTCCGTTGTCGAATTTCGAGCTTTCGGGTGGTCGGAATCGTGTGTCCTCTTAGTGCTCGGATTCGTCTTTGCGAGTACTTCGTAACCGTATCTTCGATTCGTACTCAGGTTTGGGTTTCGGGGTCGTTCGGGCCGTCGGAGTTGGTCCCGGCCGAGTCATGGCCGGGCATGCTCGGGCCAGGCCAGCCCTGGCCGAGTAACGTGCGGTAGTGATCGGCAGTTACGTACGTAAGGCCGGTTACATACGTAAGGCCCTGGACGGTAACGTACGTAACGCTTCCGGCATTTCCAGACAGTGAGTTCGGCCATGGCCGGTTACGTACGTAAGCCATGGCCGGTTACGTACGTAACCCGGCCGGCAGTCGGCCTATTTAAGGCCTGGCAGCATTTTTCTTCAGCCATTTCTCATTCTTTTTCTTCCCGTACGCGGCTGTGGGTGTGTATATCATGGAGAGATGTTTTAGGACAATCAATCCATGAAGTTTTGGAGTTCATATCATCAATCATCCATCCTATAACATCCTCCGATCTACCGAATCAGGTCAGATTTCCTAGAAATCTAGTTTTTGAGAATTTGGGTATTTTGGTTGTTTTCGTCCGATTAATCCGTTTTAACTTAGGATTATGATGGATTGATGATTATTTAGATGTATTATATCATATACCTTGTTATTCCATGGTTAGATCGTATCGATTCGTTGTTTTGGTCGAGTTCTCGATCGACGCCTTGAAGGTGTCCGGTAGAATGTCATAGAGGGGTTTTCGGGCGTTCTACGATTATTCTTCATCGTATGATCGTTGATTTATTGATTATATGTTGTTAGGGTCGAGTTTCTTGCGAAGAAACCGTGTTGAACCCTTCCGTTCGTTGTCATCTTCCTTTTCGTTAGCATCGGGCGTTCCGAAGCTTTCCGGTTGAGCCGTGTTCGTCGGGATACTTGCGTGCCGATTTTGAAGCAAGTACCTTGTCCATATGATTCTTGTTTTGTGGATATGATAATTGGTGATCGTCTAAATGTGTTTGTGTGGTCGTATTGAACTTTCAAAAGATTTGATTAGCCTTGTTAAAGGCCCTCTTTCAAAACGCGTGTGTTTTGTGAATGGTGTGGTTTGTGAACTATGTGGATCCTATGGATATATTTGGTGTTGATGATGCACTTGGTATTTGCGTGTGGACGTATATTATTTCATTTCAGTGCGTTGTGGTTTGACGTGGTGTTTTGCTAAGTGTTTGATGCCTCTGAGTGAATTGTTTGGATATCTTTGTTGCGTTGTGTTATTTGTGTGAATGTGTGGATATGGTTAAAGGTCTATGGTGACACATGGCACGTGATCATGTGGTCAGGATGCAACAAGTGATTGATCCAACCGTGAGAGCCTGAGATAAACTACGGTGGCACATGGCATGTGATCATGTGGCCAGGATGCAACAAGTGATTGATCCAACCGTGAGCGCCAAAGTTAATCTACGGTGGCACATGGCATGCGATCATGTGGCCAGGATGCAACAAGTGATTGATCCAACCGTGAGATGTTGTGATTTGTTTCGCTAGCCAGCTCGGGAGGGTCCTTCGAGGCCTCGGGTGTGATGTCTGTGGTAGCGTCCCGGTCCTAGGCGATGCGCGTGCGTGATTACGTTTCGTTGATTTTATGTCCGTTGAGGACACGTGATGTTGGGCTCTGGCCCTGTGAACTGTTGTCGGTTTTCTATTTGCGAAAATAAAACCTTTGGGCTGTGACCCTGTTGATTTTGGAAAGAGAAGGATTTGATAATCCTAATTTGTTTTCTAGTAAAACTCCCGAGGGTATTTTAAACCATTTTGCAAACCATTCTCGTTATTTGTGATCTTTCGGATTTGGAAAGTTTTACTCAAATTCTTGCCTCGGGAAGTATTCGTTTCGTGGTATTTTAATCTTTAAGGATTCCTGGTTATTGTTATTCGTGGAACTTGAATTATATGGCTCGTATTTGCACTTTGTATTTACACTAGCAAAACAGTGGAGTTTTGCTAACCCCCGAGTATTCGGGGGGTGGATGTCTATTTTTGCATTCAGGTTTTGGAGCATGGCACAGGGTCGGCACGAAGGATGATGAAAGATGAACGATACTAATCACACGAGGATCCGTTGATGTCGTATTGGTCTAGTTGTATTTTCTTTTCCGCCGCAAGATCTTTTCCCGTTGTACGGGAGTTTATCAGATTTTGACACCTGCGTGGGTATGTGTTCGGAATTGAGTTGTATGTTATTATTGAAAGACCAAATCGGTCTACTGAGTCATTTTAGCCTTAAAGGCGATGTTTAGATATTTGATTTTAGTTATCAGCCTGGTAGATCCTCGAGGAGAGGGTCTACGGCGTGTAATGTCCCTGAGTGGATTGGGGGTGTTACAGAATGGTATCAGAGCTTAGGTTGTGGAAACCTAGGCTGTCGGGTTAGTGGTGTCTATTGAGTTTTTGTCTCGTCGGATTTTGTCTGACTAAGTCGTGTCGCGACGCGTCGTCTGAGTTTGTTGGTCGTGATTAGTATCGTGGGCGATCATCGTCTTCGTGCGACCTGTGGATGTAAGTCTCCCTTATTTGTGTTGAGCCTCGTGTGACACGAGCTATTTTTATGATTATTTGTTAAGTGACGGGATCCTCTTATGGATTTTGATTTCTTGATACGTGACTATTTGACTCTCATATTTCGTTCGTATGATGAGTATTGTTGCTGGACTGTGCATGTCGAACTGTATTTCTTTTATCCGCTGCGTGAGTTCTTTTGTAATGGATTTCGGTATTTTACCGACTGAGTTTTATTTCGAAAACCAATTCCCTTAATCGAGTTTTTGGCATTATGGCCTTGATCATTTTGGAGAAATTCTTATGACGGTATTCAGTATTTTGTAAATGGCTTTTGTAAGTTTTTTTGAAATATTACCGTCATCAGCTTTTTGACGTTTTTGTAAATGGTTTTTAGCCTGGTGGGTTCTGGCGTGGGGCCCACGGCGTTATAATGTTCCGTGTAATTACCTGAAATTGTTGGGCATTCTAGCCCATTGAATTATCCTTGAAAAACTTGAGCATCTTAGAAAATTAAAATTCGAGACGTACTTTTAAAATGAATTATTTTCTCGTGGTACGTCCAAGGTGCCACAATAAATTTCAAAATTCTTCTAACTCGAGGACCAAAATATTTTGAGATATTTTCAAATGTTTTATAAACACTTTTACTTAGACCCGAGGGTCGGATATTCTGAAAGTCTTTCACTAAGAGGTGTCCTCATTTTTGTTCAAACGCAAGACGATTTTCAAAGTCTCGATAACAATGTTTGCACTACTTTTTGTAAAGTAATACTCAAGATCAACTGGTGTTTCCAAACTATTTTCAAAAGGTGGTTTTCGTTTTTAAAACCTATCATTCCCGCTATGGACCGGAAATGCGTGTATGGTCTTCGAACTTTCGTTACGGTGTTAACCCCGAATTGTGATTGAATTGGTGGCGTGAGCGTCGAGTCGTTCGCCACGCATATATTTTGTTAGCCCTTGTGGGAGGTGTGATGACGATCCTTAATGTTGTCATTTCATGGTGGCTTGCGTGTTAACGCACCTGTGTGAGATGTTAAAGCTTGGGTTTGTACGTTTGTGTACATATGTGATTGTTTCATAATGTTTGTAATTATGTGCTGGTTATTGTTCGGGCCGTTGAGGTCGCCGAACGATACCGTCGTTCTTTGTAGTGTTTGTGTGTATTATTTTACGATGATAATCGTTGTATATGATATGTATTATGATTCCTTGTTGTCCGAGTTGGCATCTCCGCTATGTTGTTTTGCGACGTTATGCCCCATTGTATCTAGCATTTGTATTTTCGGTATGCCGAGCCGAGGCGTTTCAACCGTGATGTGCCGGGGCATGCACGTGTAAACTTGTCCTTCTCGTCGGTAACACATTTCAAGTGTGGACTCGAGGACACCGAATCAGCTTTGTGAATTGGCTACCGAGACTTTCGGAGTTCGCGTCAAAGATCATCGGAATCGGCTTTGAGAGCCCTTTGAAAGATGTTTCGCGGTTGCTTGTTGTGTTGTCACATTGATTTCGTTGTTGTGAGTTTCGGGACGACACTTCTTTTAGATGAGGTCGAATATAATACCCGTATTATTTTCGCTTCGCATTTCCTCTTTCTCAAGTCTATCGACTCGCCGTGTTCGTTGATACTTTCTCGAACTTGTTCTCAGATTTCGGTTTCGTCGTTCGAACGAGCTGTGATCTTGTTTTGGGTCAATCTGGTTATCACTGTGACTTTTTCGAGTTCGGTTCGATTCTTGTGAACCTTGTTCGGAAGTGACATCATCTGGTTTTACTAGTTCTCTTATTCGAAGTGGATTAGATTTTGAACTTCTATATTTTTGACTCTGTCGACTCGTTTATGTTCGTTAACATTTTCTGAGCTTGCCCTATCCCTTGCTTTTATTGATCGAACGAGTGTGGTGTTTCGAAATTACTCGTTTGTCGTTGTGACTTTTCAATTGCTATTCCCTTTCCTATGGATCTTATGTGGATCACATCTTGTTGCTTTTACCGGATCATATATTGTCTCGAGCCGAGACGTGAGCCTGAGAGTTGTTGTTTAAATTTTATTATTCTTCGTGATTCGAACATGATTGTTCGATTTTTGTTGTCTCGACCGTTGTGGTTCGATCGTTTGATTGTTCGGTTTTTGTTGATCTCGTTTCGTGATTGTTGAGCGTTCAGACTCCTTCCTAATTTCCTTATATTCGGAAAATTTGTCTCGTTTTCGATCTTCCAACCCTTGAGCAGTGGAATTCCGTATTTCTTCAGCGATTGGCTCACGTTTTGATTGATGTACCGTTGGGGTGGTCAATCATATTGATTTTCGTTCGTTGTGTTTTGTGATTGTTCGGATAATCGACTTGGTTGTATTACCTATTTGATGACGCTTGTCACTTGTTGGTTTTATTATTTCTCTACCGGTGGCGTTGTGTTGGTCGTCGTGGAGCGTGTGTTCACGCCGTATGTTCCGTTGCATTTCTTGCAACGTTTCGCCGTCGGGCGCGAGTTTTCGGTTTTTGGGTATCTCGTAGAGTTTTCCTGACAGTGAATATTGCTTCTCCCGACTTATTTTAAGTTTCGGGACGAAACTTCTTTTAAGGAGGGTAGAATGTAATACCCGTGATTTCGATTTCCGGTAATTTCTTTTTTTTCGGCGGAAGTCCGTTTTGATGACTCGCTCATGACCGTTTCGTCATTCTGAGAATGATTAATTATGCACTTTTTGTCATCCGAGTTCGTTTCAGTGTCGTTTTGTTGAGTTCCGTGCTTTTTAGCGGTTTTTCCGCACTTGAGTTCGATTCTTGCGTATCTCGTCCGAAACTGTTGTTTCGACTTTCTCGTAAGTTCATTTAATGTTAATATTCATGTTGCTAGCTTTGGCTTGGTGTTTCGATCACGTATCGTGATTTTCGGGCGTTTTGGGCCATTTTCGTAATTTCCCAAAGTTTGGGGTAATTACTTTCCGTTGTCGAATTTCGAGCCTTCGGGTGGTCGTAATCGTGTGTCCTCTTAGTGCTCGGATTCGTCTTTGCGAGTACTTCGTAACCGTATCTTCGATTCGTACTCAGGTTCGGGTTTCGGGGTCGTTCGGGCCGTCGGAGTTGGTCCCGGCCGAGTCATGGCCGGGCATGCTCGGGCAGCCAAAGCCCGGCCGAGTAACGCGGTAGTGATCGGCGACGTCGTAAGGCCGATTACGTACGTAAGGCCCTGGCCGGTAACGTACGTAACGCCCGGCATTTCCAGGCAGTGAGTTCGGCCATGGCCGGTTACGTACGTAAGCCATGGCCGGTTACGTACGTAACCCGGCCGGCAGTCGGCCTATTTAAGGCCTGGCAGCGTTTTTCTTCAGCCATTTCTCATTCTTTTTCTTCCCTTACGCGGCTGTGGGTGTGTATATCATGGAGAGATGTTTTTGGACAATCAATCCATGAAGTTTTGGAGTTCATATCATCAATCATCCATCCTATAACATCCTCCGATCTACCGAATCAGGTCAGATTTCCTAGAAATCTAGTTTTTGGGAATTTGGGTATTTTGGTTGTTTTCGTCCGATTAATCCATTTTAACTTAGGATTATGATGGATTGATGATTATTTAGATGTATTATATCATATACCTTGTTATTCCATGGTTGGATCGTATCGGTTCGTTGTTTTGGTCGAGTTCTCGATCGACGCCTTGAAGGTGTCCGGTAGAATGTCATAGAGGGGTTTTCGGGCGTTCTACGATTATTCTTCATCGTATGATCGTTGATTTATTGATTATATGTTGTTAGGGTCGAGTTTCTTGCGAAGAAACCGTGTTGAACCCTTCCGTTCGTTGTCATCTTTCTTTTCGTTAGCATCGGGCGTTCCGAAGCTTTCCGGTTGAGCCGTGTTCGTCGGGTTACTTGCGTGCCGATTTTGAGGCAAGTACCTTGTCCATATGATTCTTGTTTTGTGGATATGATAATTGGTGATCGTCTAAATGTGTTTGTGTGGTCGTTTGAATTGAACTTTCAAAATATTTGATTTGCCTTGTTAAAGGCCCTCTTTCAAAACGCGTGTGTTTTGTGAATGGTGTGGTTTGTGAACTATGTGGATCCTATGGATATATTTGGTGTTGATGATGCACTTGGTATTTGCGTGTGGACGTATATTATTTCATTTCAGTGCGTTGTGGTTTGATGTGGTGTTTTGCTAAGTGTTTGATGCCTCTGAGTGAATTGTTTGGATATCTTTGTTGTGTTGTGTTATTTGTGTGAATGTGTGGATATGGTTAAAGGTCTACGGTGACACATGGCACGTGATCATGTGGTCAGGATGCAACAAGTGATTGATCCAACCGTGAGAGCCTGAGATAAACTACGGTGGCACATGGCATGTGATCATGTGGCCAGGATGCAACAAGTGATTGATCCAACCGTGAGCGCCAAAGTTAATCTACGGTGGCACATGGCATGCGATCATGTGGCCAGGATGCAACAAGTGATTGATCCAACCGTGAGATGTTGTGATTTGTTTCGCTAGCCAGCTCGGGAGGGTCCTTCGAGGCCTCGGGTGGGATGTCTGTGGTAGCGTCCCGGTCCTAGGCGATGCGCGTGTGTGATTACGTTTCGTTGATTTTATGTCCGTTGAGGACACGTGATGTTGGGCTCTGGCCCTGTGAACTGTTGTCGGTTTTCTATTTGCGAAAATAAAACCTTTGGGCTGTGACCCTGTTGATTTTGGAAAGAGAAGGATTTGATAATCCTAGTTTGTTTTCTATTAAAACTCCCGAGGGTATTTTAAACCATTTTGCAAACCATTCTCGTTATTTATGATCTTTCGGATTTGGAAAGTTTTACTCAAATTCTTGCCTCGGGAAGTATTCGTTTCGTGGTATTTTAATCTTTAAGGATTCCTGGTTATTGTTATTCGTGGAACTTGAATTATATGGCTCGTATTTGCACTTTGTATTTGCACTAGCAAAACAGTGGAGTTTTGCTAACCCCCGAGTATTCGGGGGGTGGATGTCTATTTTTGCATTCAGGTTTTGGAGCATGGCACAGGGTCGGCACGAAGTATGATGAAAGATGAACGATACTAATCACACGAGGATCCGTTGATGTCGTATTGGTCTAGTTGTATTTTCTTTTCCGCTGCAGTATCTTTTCCCCGTTGTACGGGAGTTTATTGTATTTTGACCCCTGCGTGGGTATGTGTTCGGAATTGAGTTGTATGTTATTATTGAAAGACCAAATCGGTCTACTGAGTCATTTTAGCCTTAAAGGCGATGTTTAGATATTTGATTTTAGTTATCAGCCTGGTAGATCCTCGAGGAGAGGGTCTACGGCGTGTAATGTCCCTGAGTGGATTGGGGGTGTTACAGTGCACCGGCGTTCACTCCACATGTCAGCCGCACCTTGTACGTGTCACCGCGTCGGCGTCACTCCCATAAGAGCCGCCCCTTGCACGCGCATCAGGTAAACACCGGCGTTCACCAACCATATGGAGCCGCACATTGTAGCGTACACCAGGCCGGAGATCGCACGCCCCGCCCTCAGAGGCTCCCGGATATGACGTGTCTCACAACAAGTATTCACATTGTCACAAACATCAAGTACACAGTCATCGTCGTAACAATTATCAAATCAATACACCAATTCACATAATTCATCCGTCAGTCCACTACCACACGAATAAATAACAACACGCACGTCAACCATAACGCAACGGAAATAAGCAATATACGTACACACGCATTATCAAGCGCAACATCAACACCAAATATATCCAAAGGATTCACGTAGTCACTTACAACCCACACAATTTACAAAACACACGCGTTTTGAAAGTGAGCCTTTAACGAGGCTATCCGAATCTTTTGAAAACTCATTTCAAACAAATAAACACACCAAGATGATCACCAATTATCATATCCACAAAACAAGAATAGTATGGACAAGGTACTTGCCTTGAACAACCACAACGCGGAGAATCGACCGAAGTAGGTTGGCACGAACTGACTACGAACCCGCCGACTCCACCGAACGCCAACTCGCGATAATAAACTATGGAGGACAATAACAACAATGAAAATGAATTCCATAGCATGACTCAAAGCCGTTGAATTCAAAGAACGAACGACGAATGTTCAAGTGTTTTCCCCAAAACGACCAAGAACACGATTCATCCCGACAAAACACGAAAACAGAATTCCAAGATGAAATATGGATATACAATCCATAGAATATGTTTAACAACATCATTTAACCACAATCGATCCATCAAAAATGGATGGAAAACGAGATCGAGAATAAATCCCCCAAAAAGTCGATTCGAAGGAAATCAAGAAATATACTTCGATTCGACGAAGAACAATGGATTAAATGATGTTAAACACAAGAATACTACCAAGATTAATCATACCCATCATGAATTAATCAACAACACGGAACGAATCGGATAAAAATGCAAAAACCCCCAAATTCACGAAATTAGGGTTCTAAGGAAGATTACCTTGATTCGCTGGATCAAAGGATGTTAACGGATGATTGATTCATGTTATGAACTCAAGAACTTCGTGGATTTGTTGTTAAACAACATTTCTTCGTCACCTCTGAAGCTCCAGCCGCGGATCGAAAAGAAAGGAAATGAAAAATGAGTGAAAATAAGGCTGCTCAGCCACATTTATACTGGGCCGGACTAGCGTGCGCTAGGCTGCCGAGCTAGCGCGCGCTATCGGCCCAGGCCGCAATCCAGTGACCTCCTGGACTAGACTGCTCGGCCACGTAGCGTGCGCAGCCTTCCGGCCGTAGCATGCGCTACCTGCCGGCCGTAGCGTACGTAGTGTCCGGCAGTAGCGTGCGCTACCTGCCGATTCACCGAGTCTAGTACCCACACTGCCCTACTGCCTCGGCCCGCTAGCGCGCGCAGACAACCGGGCGTAGCGTGCGCTGCCTCCTGGCCGTAGCGTGCGCTACCTTCCGGCCGTAGCTGTAACACCCCCAATCCGCTCAGGGATATTACACGCCGTAGAACCTTTCCTCAAGGATCTACAAGGCTAGTAACAACATTAAACATATCAAAAATGCCTTTAAGGATAAAATGACTCAGTAGATCGATTTGGCCTTTCAATAAAGCATACAACTCGATTACAATACCAGCCCACGCAGGGGTCGAAATACAATAAACTCCCGTACAATGGGGAAAAGATACTGCAGCGGAAAAGAAAATACAACTGGACCAATACGACATCAACGGGTCCTTGTGTGATTAGTATCGTTCATCTTTCATCATCCTTCGTGCCGACCCTGTGTTATGCTCCCAACCCTGAATGCAAAAACAGACATCCACCCCCCGAATACTCGGGGGTTAGCAAAACTCCACTGTTTTGCTAGTGCAAGAACAAAGTGCAAATACGAGCTATACAATTCACATTCCACGAATAGCAATAACCAGGAATCCTCAAAAATCCAAAAGTAACGAAAAGTACTTCCCGAGGCAAGAGTTTGGGTAAAACATTCCAAAACCAAAAGAACATAATGCCGTCGACAGTTTTAATAGAAACAATTTAGGATTATCAAATCCTTATCTTTCCAAAATCAACAGGGGTCACAGCCCAAAGGTTATGTTTTCGCAAATAGAAAACCGACAACAATTCGCAGGGCCAAAACCCAACTCGTGAAGTTTTCACTCGTGATTCCCGGACTCAACCCATTGGAAATCCCGTCGTGGCCCCGTCGAACCAACCCACGGTGAGTAAAATACATTCACTAAATATACACCAACCTGTGAAGTTTTTACTCGTGAATCCCGGACTCAACCCATTGGAATTCCCTCCGTGATCCCGTCGGATCCCCCCGAGGTGAGTAAAATACATTCACTAAATATACACCAACTTGTGAAGTTTTTACCCGTGAATCCCGGACTCAACCCATTGGAATTCCCTCCGTGATCCCGTCGGACCCCCCGAGGTGAGTAAAATACATTCACCACTCGTGAATCCAGGGCGCAACCCATTGGAATTCCCGTCGTGGCCCCGTCGAACCAACCCACATTGAGCGAAGTAATCATGCACAAATAACATATCACACCAAGGATATCCAAACCATTCATCCAGAGGCATCAAACACTTGGCAAAACACCACGTCAAACCACAATGCACCGAAATAAAATAATATATGCACACACGCATTATCAAGCGCAATCATCAACACCAAACATATCCATAAGATTTACATACTCGTTCACGAAACACACCAATCACAAAACACACACCGTTTTGAAAGAGGGCCTTTAACAAGGCTAACCAAATCTTTTGAAAGTTCAATTTAAAAGACCAAACAACCACATTTAGATGATCACTAATTATCATATCCACAAAACAAGAATTGTATGGACAAGGTACTTGCCTCGAAATCGGCACGCAAGTATCCCGACGAACACGGCTCAATCGGAAAGCTTTGAAACGCCCGATGCTTTCGAAAAGGAAAACGGCAACGAACGGAAGGGTTCAACTTGGTTTATTCGCAAGAAACTCGACCCTAACAACATACAATCAATAAATCATCGATCATACGAGGAAGAATAATCGTAGAACGTCCGAAAACCCCTCTAAGACATTTTACCGGACACCTTTAAGGCATCGGTCAAGAACTCGACCCAAATGACGAATCGATACGATCCAACCATGTAATAACAAGGGAAATAATATAATACATATTGTAATACCCGAGATTTCTGTTATGTAATTGGAACGTATGATATTGTAATGATTGTACTTTTGTCTGAGTACTATTCTCCGTATTTCATAATCCGATGTTGTCGAGCGTTAATTTCGTGTTTGTGATTTTAAGATTGTTTTCTGCGCATGTAGCGCACGCTATCGGCTACGTTTAGCATGCGCTAACGTGGATTAATAGCGCACGCTACTGAGGGTCATTAGCGCACGCTATGAGTGGTCAATTTGATTGAGACGTGCAGTAGGTGAGATCTGGCCGGGGGACCCCTGTCGGATCGTGTCGGATGTACCTGGACGGCTTTCGGGAAAAGCCGAGTCAACGCCTTAGCGCACGCTACAGGTATATGCGTAGCGCATGCTAAGTGCTGAGTACAGTTAAGTCAGTGAGCCGTTAGCGCACGCTACGAACAGGGTATAGCGCGCGCTAATAGCCATTTATTATAAATAGGACAGCATCCTATTCGTGATTTCAGTTCTCTCTTCTCCCATTACCCGAATTCTTACACTTAGAACATAACTTCCTTCATCGTAAACACTTCATATCAACATCCTAGTTCGTGATTGAAGATCGTATATCATTGGAGATTGGTGTTCAAGCTTTCGGTGTTGGATTGCTTCAATTTCTTCCGTTTTCTTCATTACCTTGAGGTAGGTGATTCTTCACCAATACTAGTAGTATTCTATAGGATGTTGATCATGTTCATTTAGTCAGTTAGATTCGTTATTAGTCGTACATCATGTGTTAGAAGGATGTTTTTGACGTTTCGACACTTATTCATCGTATGATCCATTGAACCTTTTAGTACGAGGATTCCTAAGCATGTTATGTATCTTCCAAACCAATCGACCAGTATATGAAGATTACCTAGTTCGTATATTTTACGTAAGGAATCATATGTTTTGGGACTTGGAATAAATCGGAACTTAGAATATTTCTTGAAGATCTTAGAAAAGATATGTTGTTGAGATGATTATCCGTTTAAGTTATACCTCATGATCATGGAACTTCCACAAACCTTTTTAGCATGACATGCTTGAGGATGACATGTTGTATCAACATAGAATTCGTGAATTCACCACCTTTCAACCCAGTTTTTCCGTTAGCAGTATTCTGCCATGCAAGGGTAGCGCACGCTAACATATGTGAGTTAACGTGCGCTATTGGGGTTCAGTTAGCGCACGATACGTACGTAGCGTACGTTATGTATCGGCCGGTTCAAACTGTCAGTTCGTAACTAGCGCACGCTAGTCTTACACGATAGCGTACGCTTCGAGCTGCTTAGCGCACGTTACGTAGAGTACGTAGCGCACGCTAAGCAGTCCAGGCAGATTGTTTATTTTGAGCTATTCGGCCGTAGACCGAATTGTTAGGCCATCGTTCGACTTGAGATGATTTGTATATCGTTCCTTTTGTTAAGGATTCGAGCTTGTTACGTTGATCGAAGGAGGCGGCCTTCGAGTGTGTCGAGATCATTGAAGTGTTTCGTCCTTGCCATTTTCGAGGCAAGTATCATATGTCGAGTTCGATTTATCATGCTTGTGGTATTGTTCATATTGTTGGATATGAGATGTATTTCTGAAAATTCTCGTGATATTCGTGGTTATTTGTTCGTATTGATGAACATATTGAAATGCATATGTGTATGCATAGTTGATTGATTTATGGTATAAATGATCCGAGGGGATCATGAGGATCTATGCTGAGGGCGCTGGATCGAATGTCCACCATGCGTTGGTCGACGGATCATCATGGGGATCTATCTTTGAGGGCGCCTGGATCGTTGGACGGGTTTTCCACCATGCGTTGGTCCGACGGGATCATCATGGGGATCTATCTTGAGGCGCCGGATCGCTGGATTACCTTGTATTGTGTTGATGGAATCGTGAGGATTCGCATCGTTGGATTCCGTGGCGGAAGTCCGTTTTGCATGTTTTATGATGCATTGATGATTTATTGTATGATGATACTTGTACTAGCATTGTTTTGCTAACCCCTTCGGGGTGGACATTGTTTTGATGTTCGGGTAGCCGAGGAGCGGGAGGCAACCCACGATGCAAACGGAGACGATGAAATGGCTCGGTGATGTGATTGATGTTAGTGTTATTGTGATTTGTCTTCTTGGTTCGTAACGCATCGAGTACGTCTGTTTTAATAAGGTTATTCGATATGGTTGTATAAGTTAACTCATTTGATCGGTTGAATCAAATCGTATTTGAACTTGCTTGTTCGATTGTATTGTTTTTACACTTCTTTTAAAATTAGCCTTGTAAATCCTTATCTAAAGGGTTTACGGCGCTGTAATTATTCCGAATATCTCGGGGTGTTACGAATATGGTATCGAGCTAAGATTTATGGATATCTTGGCGGTCGAATTGATTAGTGCATTTACGTTATTGATTGTTGGTCGCTCGTAACATCAACTGCCGAGCCAAAGATCGTATGGTGTGGTTGTAAGTTTCCTAATCTCGAATACTACTATTTTATTTAATTCATGTCTTGTAAACATTGATGGATGTACTTTGAGAAAGTTTGTCCGGATATTGAGTATTTATGTTTACGGTATGTTGAGAGGAGGTCGTGGACGCGGGCCGGTCGTGGGCCGGACGTGGAAATGCGAGACAAGAAGAGTCGGTATCTACCCCGAGAGATAGCCACTAGTCGAACGGATTCACATTCGGGGACAGCGAGGATCGGCAAATAATAATGCAGATCCTAACGTGCCGGAGTGCTTCACAGTGGTTGCCCAGATCAACCAGTTTGCTCAAGTTGTGGATCGCATGCGACGGCGATGGGACAGAAAGATAACGTGGAAAATCGAGGAGATAGATGGCTTACCGAAGTGATTAAATTGCACCCTCCGAAATTTGACGGTTCGCCGAGGCGCTTTCTTGGGATCACCGGGTCAAGGAATTAGAAAAGATTTTTGCAGGGATTAACTGTCCCAACGATAGGAAGGTTCCGGTCGCCCAGTATCTTTTGACCGGGGAGGCTTTCGACTGGTGGGAGGCCATTCGACCGGAGGAGCACAATGTTGACTGGACGGAATTCAAATTGATGATGGAGGCGCAGTATTGTCCTCGCCCAGTTAGAGAAGCCCGAGTTCGGGAGTTTTTCTCACCACAAAATTTGGAAGCATCTGTGACGGACGTGATTACTTTTAATCACCAGCTGACTTATGTACGCCACTTGGTCAGGACCTAGGCGGAGAAGATTTTTCATTTTGACATGCGAATGAAGCCGGAAATTCAGCAGTATATGTCCGGGTTTGAATGTACCACCTTGCGACAGTATCAGGACAAGGCGTTGGCCTATGACATGAAGGAGGAAGCAGTAGAGAAATCGACGGAAGCAAAGAAACAGAAGGTGTCTGGCAACTTCACGGAGGATAAGAGTAGCGGGCCTCGCAGGGGTCAGTCCTCTTTTCATTCATCCAGGAGACCTCCGCATCCTCCTCGAGGTGGAAAGAAGTTCCGGGCAGCACCAACTGTTTCAGACGTAGGAAAGAAGTGTTACAACTGTGGCAAAGCGGGACATGTTCGACGTGATTGTTTCGCGCCTGCTGTGACCTGTTTCGAGTGTGGACAGGAAGGACATCGCACAACATTTTGTGGGAATGCGACCCGATCTTTTGGTACTCGCACTCCAGCTCCAGTTCCGAAGGAGACGAGTGTGAACCAGACGCAGCAGAGTGGATTTCAACAGCAGAACGCTGGGAAGAGAGAGACATCCAGTGCTGGGTCCATTCCTCCGAGCCTGTACGAAATGAGGAAATCTGATGATCAGAACACAGCTGTTGCATCAGGTACGATTCAGATCCTTTTGCAACCAGTTAGTGTCTTGTTCGATTCGGGAGCTACGCATTCTTTTATATCGTTGAACTTTGTTAATCGTTTGAAAGTCTCGTGCTTGTATAATTGTGAACCTTATGTTGTGGGATTACCGAGAGGAGAGAAAATTGTGGGAACCCTAGAAGCTAGGGATTTCCCAGTATCTATAGAAGGAAGAGAGTGGCCATCGAATCTCATTGTAGTTGACATCTACGGTGACGATTTAATTCTCGGAGATGATTGGCTCAACCGCTATGGAGATGTTCTGAATTACCGAGAGAGAGTCATTTCCATCATTGCTGATGACGGATCTGAACACTTATTCCGAGGATGGAGACCGGGAAGCTCGGGAAAATTGATCAAGGCAATGAAAGCTGTGAAATTACTGAAGCAGGGATGTCACGGACTTTGGTGCTATGCCATGAGGAAAGAGGAAGGAGTAGAGCTCTCGTCTATTTCAATTGTGAATGAGTTCTCAGATGTATTTCCTGACGAACTACTTGGGTTACCTCCGCAGAGGGGAGTGGAATTCACTATCGAATTACAGCCTGGAGCAGCCCCTATTTCCAGAGCACCATACCGCATGGCGCCAACCGAGATGTATGAACTCAAGAAGCAACTGGAGGAATTGTTACAGAAGGGCTATATCCAACCGAGCGTTTCTCCTTGGGGAGCGCCCGTCCTCTTTGTCTGGAAGAAAGACGGATCCCTCCGACTATGTATTGATTACAGGGAGCTCAACAAGATGACGATCAAGAATAAGTATCCTATACCTCGGATCGATGACTTGTTTGATCAACTGCAAGGGGCAAGGGTATTCTCGAAGATTGACTTGCGATCAGGATACCACCAGTTGAGAATTAAGGAATCGGATATACCGAAATCTGCTTTCAAATCCCGGTACGGACATTATGAATTTGTGGTAATGCCATTTGGACTTACCAATGCTCCTGCGGTATTCATGCAATTGATGAATAGGGTATTCTTGGAATACTTGGATAAATTTGTGGTCGTCTTCATTGACGACATCCTGATATATTCGAGGGACGCAGAGGAACATGCTGAACATTTACGTGTGGTTTTAAGCACCTTGAGGAAGGAACAGCTGTATGCAAAATTTTCAAAATGCGAGTTCTGGCTTAAGGAAGTAACCTTCCTTGGGCATGTGATATCAGCCGACGGAGTTCAGGTGGACCCGAAGAAAGTCGAAGCAATCTTGGATTGGCAAGCTCCTAAAAACGTGAAAGAGGTCCGAAGCTTCTTAGGACTTGCTGGATATTATCGCCGCTTTGTAGAGGGATTTTCCAAAATTGCTCGTCCGCTCACCCAATTTATTCTGAGAAAACTCAAAAGTTCATGTGGAATGAGAAGTGCCAAGTGGTTTTGACGAACTTAAGAGGAGGTGGCAGCGACACCTATATTAGCTTGCCGAGAGGAACTGCGGATTCATGGTATACGACGCTTGAATCGAGTGCAGGTTGTGTATTGATGCAGAAGGATAAAGTGATTGCTTATGCTTCTCGGCAATTGAAACCGTATGAGGTTAATTACCCGACTCATGATCTGGAGTTAGCAGCTGTAGTCTTTGCACTGAAAATTTGGCGACATTATTTGTACGGCACTCATTGTCAGATCTTTACAGATCATAAGAGCCTCAAGTACATTTTCAGTCAGAAAGAATTAAACATGAGGCAGAGAAGGTGGCTCGAATTGATCAAGGATTACGACTTGGAGATTCTCTATCATCCGGGGAAAGCAAACGTAGTAGCCGATGCCTTGAGCCGAAAACCTGTTTCTCTTGGAGTGTTGGAAGCACTTACGGCCCAAACCAGTATTCAACGAGAACTGATCCACGAAGGGATTGAGGTATGGGCACCAGGAATCCAAGGGCAACTTTATGTGATGGAACTGACTTCATCATTAGTCGAGGAGATCAAGTCTAAACAATTGAACGATTCTATGATTCTTCGATTATATGACGAAGTAAATAAAGGAAAAGCCCCAGGATTCGTGATACAAGACGATGGGGTTCTGATATTTCAGAGTCGACTTTGCGTTCCCGAGGATGATGATTTGAGACGGACGATTTTAAAGGAAGCTCATAGCGCGCCCTATTCTATTCACCCAGGCAGTAGTAAGATGTATAAAGATTTAAAGCAAAACTTCTGGTGGGGGAATATGAAGAAGGACGTAGCGGAGTACGTTTCGAAGTGTTTGACTTGTCAGCAGGTTAAGATTGAACATCAACGACCTGCCGGAATGTTAAAACCGCTTCCGATCCCTGAGTGGAAGTGGGAGGATATCTCGATGGACTTCATCACTAGTATGCCAAGGACTAGAACGGGAATGAACATGATTTGGGTTGTAGTTGATCGACTAACCAAGTCGGCTCATTTCCTGGGAATTAAAGATACATGGGGACCCGAGAGATTGGCACGAGTATTTATTGCGGAGATAGTCAGATTGCATGGGACGCCGAGGACCATTATTTCGGATCGAGATGGTCGCTTCGTGTCACATTTCTGGAAAGCAGTTCACAGGGCTCTGGGGACTGAGCTCAACTTTAGCACAGCTTATCATCCTCAAACGGACGGTCAGTCCGAAAGGACTATTCAAACTGTAGAAGACATGCTTAGAGCTTGTGCTTTGGATTGGTCAACTGATTGGGAAGTTCATTTGCCATTAGGTGAATTCACCTACAATAATAGTTGGCATGCTTCAATTAAGATGGCACCATTTGAAGGTTTGTACGGGAGAAGATGCCGATCACCCCTATGTTGGGATGATTCTTCGGATTTGATCGGGACGGAACCAGAATTGATTATTCAGACTCAAGAGAAGATAGCTTTGATTCGAGAGAGACTGTTGACTGCCCAGAGTCGACAGAAGTCTTATGCAGATGTACGTCGTCGCCCTCTAGAGTTCGACGCTGGGGACCATGTACTATTGAAGGTGTCTCCTACATGAGGGATTTTCCGTTTCGGGAGGAGAGGCAAGCTTAGTCCGAGATATATCGGACCATTCGAGATCCTCGAGAGAGTTGGAGATTTAGCATACAGGTTGGCCTTACCGCCATCGCTGAGTCACGTTCACAATGTGTTTCACGTATCCCAACTGCGAAGTATGTACTGACCCGATCACGTCATTGATTTCGACGAGATCGAAATAACCAATGATCGCACCTTCGAAGAGAGACCAATCAAGGTACTTGAGAGCCGGATCAAACAATTGAGGAATAAACCAATACACTTGGTTAAAGTAAAATGGTCACGACATGGAGTCGAAGAGGCCACTTGGGAAACGGAGGACAGTATGAAGACTAGATATCCGGAGTTGTTTTCATCTTAAGTTTCGGGACGAAACTTCTTTTTAGGGAGGAAGGATGTAATACCCGAGATTTCTGTTATGTAATTGGAACTTATGATATTGTAATGATTGTACTTTTGTCTGAGTACTATTCTCCGTATTTCATAATCCGATGTTGTCGAGCGTTAATTTCGTGTTTGTGATTTTAAGATTGTTTTCTGCACATGTAGCGCATGCTATCGGCTACGTTTAGCGTGCGCTAACGTGGATTAATAGCGCACGCTACTGAGGGTCATTAGCGCACGCTATGAGTGGTCAATTTGATTGAGACGTGCGGTAGGTGAGATCTGGCTGGGGGACCCCTGTCGGATCGTGTCGGATGTACCTGGACGGCTTTCGGGAAAAGCCGAGTCAACGCCTTAGCGCACGCTACAGGTATATGCGTAGCGCACGCTAAGTGCTGAGTACAGTTAAGTCAGTGAGCCGTTAGCGCACGCTACGAACAGGGTCTAGCGCGTGCTAATAGCCATTTATTATAAATAGGACAGCATCCTATTCGTGATTTCAGTTCTCTCTTCTCCCATTACCCAAATTCTTACACTTAGAACATAACTTCCTTCATCATAAACACTTCATATCAACATCCTAGTTCGTGATTGAAGATCGTATATCATTGGAGATTGGTGTTCAAGCTTTCGGTGTTGGATTGCTTCAATTTCTTCCGTGTTCTTCATTACCTTGAGGTAGGTGATTCTTCACCAATACTAGTAGTATTCTATAGGATGTTGATCATGTTCATTTAGTCAGTTAGATTCGTTATTAGTCGTACATCATGTGTTAGAAGGATGTTTTCGACGTTTCAACACTTATTCATCGTATGATCCATTGAACCTTTTAGTACGAGGATTCCTAAGCATGTTATGTATCTTCCAAACCAATCGACCAGTATATGAAGATTACCTAGTTCGTATATTTTACGTAAGGAATCATATGTTTTGGGACTTGGAATAAATCGGAACTTAGAATATTTCTTGAAGATCTTAGAAAAGATATGTTGTTGAGATGATTATCCGTTTAAGTTATACCTCATGATCATGGAACTTCCACAAACCTTTTTAGCATGACATGCTTGAGGATGACATGTTGTATCAACATAGAATTCGTGAATTCACCACCTTTCAACCCAGTTTTTCCGTTAGCAGTATTCTGCCATGCAAGGGTAGCGCAAGCTAACATATGTGAGTTAACGTGCGCTATCGGGATTCAGTTAGCGCACGATACGTACGTAGCGTACGTTATGTATCGGCGGTTCAAACTGTCAGTTCGTAACTAGCGCACGCTAGTCTTACATGATAGCGTACGCTAACAGGCCTGCTTAGCGCACGTTACGTAGAGTACGTAGCGCACTCTAAGCAGTCCAGGCAGATTGTTTATTTTGAGCTATTCGGCCGTAGACCGAATTGTTAGGCCATCGTTCGACTTGAGATGATTTGTATATCGTTCCTTTTGTTAAGGATTCGAGCTTGTTACGTTGATCGAAGGAGGCGGCCTTCGAGTGTGTCGAGATCATTGAAGTGTTTCGTCCTTGCCATTTTCGAGGCAAGTATCATATGTCGAGTTCGATTTATCATGCTTGTGGTTTTGTTCATATTGTTGGATATGAGATGTATTTCTGAAAATTCTCGTGATATTCGTGGTTATTTGTTCGTATTGATGAACATATTGAAATGCATATGTGTATGCATAGTTGATTGATTTATGGTATAAATGATCCGAGGGGATCATGAGGATCTATGCTGAGGGCGCTGGATCGAATGTCCACCATGCGTTGGTCCGACGGGATCATCATGGGGATCTATGCTGAGGGCGCTGGATCGTTGGACGGGTTTTCCACCATGCGTTGGTCCGACGGGATCATCATGGGGATCTATGCTGAGGGCGCTGGATCACTGGATTACCTTGTATTGTGTTGATGGAATCGTGAGGATTCGCATCGTTGGATTCCGGTGGCGGAAGTCCGTTTTGCATGTTTTATGATGCATTGATGATTTATTGTATGATGATACTTGTACTAGCATTGTTTTGCTAACCCCTTCGGGGGTGGACATTGTTTTGATGTTCGGGTAGCCGAGAGCGGGAGGCAACCACGATCGACGGGACGATGAAATGGCTCGGTGATGTGATTGATGTTAGTGTTATTGTGATTTGTCTTCTTGGTTAAGTAGCATCGAGTACGTCTGTTTTAATAAGGTTATTCGATATGGTTGTATAAGTTAACTCATTTGATCGGTTGAATCAAATCAGATTTGAACTTGATTGTTCGATTGTATTGTTTTTTACACTTCTTTTAAAATTAGCCTTGTAAATCCTTATCTAAAGGGTTTACGGCGCTGTAATTATTCCGAATATCTCGGGGTGTTACACATATAAATAATCATCAATCCATCACAATCCTAAGTTAAATCGGATTAAACGGACGAAATCGAACAAAATACCCAAAATCCCCAAAATTAGATTTCTAGGAAATCTGACCTGATTCGGTAGATCGGAGGATGTTATAGGATGGATGATTGATGATATGAACTCCAAGACTTCATGGATTGATTGTCCAACAACATCTTTCCATGATCTCCACACCTCCAGCCGCGGAAGAGAAGGAAGAGGATGAGAAAATGGGTGAAAAACACGCTGCCAGGCCTCAAATAGGCTGATCTGCACTGTGTGCCGCGGCACAGAACAAGTGTTCTGCGGCCCACGGCAAAAAAAAACTGCCCAGCACTAGCTTATTGCCGCGGCCCAGCCGAAGTGTGCCGCGGCACACGGTACAGCCTACTCCAACACCAAAAAGGCACATCGTGCAGTCTTAGCTATTTCGACCATAACTCCTTCGTCCGGACTCCGATTGACTCACCGTTTGGGCCATTGGAAAGCTAACTTGATGATATATAATATTACAAAGATTCAGAATTTTTGGAGTTTCCAAGAATTAATGGTGACTTTACAAATTCGAACTCACACGTGAAAAAGTCGATTAAGGACACGGAACTCAACAAAACGACACCGAAACGAACTCGGATGACAAAAAGTGTAGAATTAATCATTCTCGAATTGACGAAACGGTCATGAGAGAGTCGTCAAAATGGACTTCTGCCGAAAAAAAGAAATTACCGGAAATCGAAATTACGGGTATTACATTCTACCCTCCTTAAAAGAAGTTTCGTCCCGAAACTTAAAACAAGTAGGGAGAAGTAATATCCCCGCCAGGAAAACTCAACAAGATACACTAGAAACGCGTAACTTATGCTCATCAGCGAAACGTTACAAGCAACACAAAGGAATATACGGCGTGAAAACACGCTCCACGACGACCAACACAACGTCGCCGTAAGGGATATAATAAAACCAACAAATGACAAGCGTCATCAAACGGATAATATAGTCAAGTCAATTATCCGACAATCACAAAACACAACGAACGAAAATCAATAAGATTGACCGACCCAACAGTACATCAATCAAAACGCGAGCCAATCGCTGAACAAATACGGAATTCCACCGCCCAAGGGTTGGAAGATCGAAAAAGAGACTAATTTCCCGAACTTAAGGGAATTACGAAGGAGCCTGAACGCTCAACAATCATGAAACGAGAACAAAAACCGAACAAACAAACGACCGGGACAACAAAAATCGAACAATCATGTCCGAAACACGAAGGATAATAAAATTCAAACAACAATTTCCAGGATGATCTAGTGAGAACAACAAGACATGCATTCCCATAAGATCCACAGGAAAGGGAATAGCGATTGAAAAGTCACAACGACAAACGAGTTATTCCGAAACACCACACTCGTTCGATCAATAAAAGCAAGGGATAGGGCAAGCTCAGAAAATGTTAACGAACATAAATGAGTCGACAGAGTCGAAAATACATAAGTTCAAAATCCGATCCACTTCGAATAAAAGAACTAGTAGAACCAAAAGATGTTACATCCGAACAGGGTTCACAAGAATCGAACGGAACTCGGAAAAGTCACAGCGATAACCAGATTGACCCAAAACAAGATCACAGCTCATCCGATCGATGAAACCGAAATACAGAACAAGTTCAGTAAGTATCAATGAATACGAGCGAGTCGATAGAATTAAGAAAGAGAAAATGCAGAAGCCAAAAATAATACGGGTATTACATTCGACCTCTTATAAAAGAAGGTCGTCCCCGCAACTCACAATAATGGAAATAAGGCAACAACATAAAAGCAGTCGGCGGAAACATTTCCCATGGGCCTCTTAGAGCCGATCCTGATATTTGTACTAAGCGCGAACTCCGGAAGTCTCGGTAGCCAATTCGCAAAACTGAATTCGGTGTCCCTTGAGTCCACACTTGAAATGTGTTACCGACGATAAGGACAATTTACACGTGCATGCCCCGGAACATCACGGTTGAAACGCCTCGGCTCGGCATACCGAAAATACAAATGCTAGATACAATGGGGCATAACGTCGCAAAACAACATAGCGGAGACGCCAACTCAGCACAACAAAGAATCATAACACATATCATATACAACGATTACCATCGTAAAGTAATACACACACAAACACTACAACGACGACGGTATCGTTCGGCGACCTTAACGGCCCGAACAATAACCAACACATAATTACAAACCTCATGAAACAATCACCCATGTGCATAAACACACAAAAATCCAAGCTTTAACAGCTCACATAGGTGCGATAACACGCAAGCCACCACGAAATGGCAACATTAAAGATCGTCATCACACCTCCCACGAAGGGCTAACAAAACATATGCGTGGCGAACGAATCAACGTTCACACCACCAATTCAATCACAATTCGGAGGGCTAACACCCTAACAACAATACCAACATCATACACACCTTCTCTGATCACAATCACGAAATGATGGGTTTTGAAAACGAAAACCACCTTTTGAAAATAGTTTGGAAACACCAGTTGATCTTGAGTATCACTTTACAAAAAGTAGTGCAAACATTGTTATCGAGACTTTGAAAATCATCTTGCGTTTGAACACAAATGAGGACACCTTCTCTCAGTGAAAAACTTTCAGAATATTCGACACTTGGGTTTAAGCAACTGCATTTCTAAAAATAATTGAAAATATCTCAAAATATTTTGGTCCTCATTTAGAATAATTTTGAAACATATTGCGGCACTAGAAGGCACCTTGAAAGTACCGCGAGAAAATAATTCATTTTAAAAGTACGTCTCGAAATTTATTTTCTAAGATACTCAAGTTTTTCAAGGACAATTCAATGGGCTAGAATGCCCAAAAATTTCAGGTAAATACACGGAACATTATAGCGTTGTGGGTCCCACACCGGAACCCACCAGGATAAAAACCATTTACAAAAACGCCAAAAAAGCCGATGACGGTAATATTTCAAAAACTCACAAAAGCCATTTACAAAATACTAAATACCGTCATAAGAATTTCGCCAAAATGATCAAGGCCATAATGCCAAAAACTCGGTTAAGGGAATCGGTTTTCGAAATAAAACTCAGTCGGTAAAATACCGAAAGCCATTACAAAAGAACTCACGCAGCGGATAAAAGCAATACAGTCTAACATGCACAATCCAGCAACACTACTCCTCACATGAACGAAATATGAGAGTCAAATAGTCACGTATCAAGAAATCAAAATCCATAAGAGGATTCCGTCACTTAACAAATAATCATAAAAAAATTAGCTCGTGTCACACGAGGCACAACACAAAGAAGGGAGACTTACATCCACAAGTCGCACGAAGATGATGATCGCCCACGATACTAATCACGACCAACAAACTCAGACGATGCGTCGCGACACGACTTAGTCAGACAAAATCCGACGAGACAAAAACTCAACAGACACCACTGACCCGACAGCCTAGGTTTCCACAACCTAAGCTCCGATACCATTTATGTAACACCCCCAATCCGCTCAGGGATATTACACGTCGTAGAACCTTTCCTCAAGGATCTACCAGGCTAGTAACAACATTAAACATATCGACAATGCATTTAAGGCTAAAATGACTCAGTAGATCGATTTGGCCTTTCAATAAAGCATACAACTCGATTACAATACCAGCCCATGCAGGGGTCGAAATACAATAAACTCCCATACAACGGGGAAAAGATACTGCAGCGGAAAAGAAAATACAACTAGACCAATACGACATCAACGGGTCCTCGTGTGATTAGTATCGTTCATCTTTCATCATCCTTCGTGCCGACCCTGTGTTATGCTCCCAACCCTGAATGCAAAAACAGACATCTACCCCCCGAATACTCGGGAGTTAGCAAAACTCCACTGTTTTGCTAGTGCAAGAACAAAGTGCAAATATGAGCCATACAATTCACATTCCACGAATAGAAATAACCAGGAATCCTCAAAAATCCAAAAGTAACGAAAAGTACTTCCCGAGGCAAGAGTTTGGGTAAAACATTCCGAAACCGAAAGACCACAATTAAGGGGAAACAATTTATGAAACAGTTTAAAATGCCATCGAGAGTTTTAATAGAAACAATTTAGGATTATCAAATCCTTATCTTTCCAAAATCAACAGGGATCACAGCCCAAAGGTTTTGTTTTCGAAAATAGAAAACCGACAACAATTCGCAGGGCCAAAACCCAAGTCACGTGTCCTCGACGGACATAAAATCAATACCAACTCGTGAAGTTTTCACTCGTGATTCCCGGACTCAACCCATTGGAAATCCCGTCGTGGCCCCGTCGAACCAACCCACGGTGAGTAAAATACATTCACTAAATATACACCAACCTGTGAAGTTTTTACTCGTGAATCCCGGACACAACCCATTGGAATTCCCTCCGTGATCCCATCGGATCCCCCGAGGTGAGTAAAATACATTCACTAAATATACACCAACCTGTAAAGTTTTTACTCGTGAATCCCGGACTCAACCCATTGGAATTCCCTCCGTGATCCCGTCGGACCCCCGAGGTGAGTAAAATACATTCACCACTCGTGAATCCAGGGCGCAACCCATTGGAATTCCCATCGTGGCCCCGTCGAACCAACCCACGGTGAGCGAAGTAATCATGCACAAATAACATATCACACCAAGGATATCCAAACCATTCATCCAGAGGCATCAAACACTTGGCAAAACACCACGTCAAACCACAATGCACCGAAATGAAATAATATATGCACACACGCATTATCAAGCGCAATCATCAACACCAAACATATCCATAAGATTTACATACTCGTTCACGAAACACACCAATCACAAAACACACACGGTTTTGAAAGAGGGCCTTTAACAAGGCTAACCAAATCTTTTGAAAGTTCAATTTAAATGACCAAACAACCACATTTAGACGATCACTAATTATCATATCCACAAAACAAGAATTGTATGGACAAGGTACTTGCCTCGAAATCGGCACGCAAGTATCCCGACGAACACGGCTCAACCGGAAAGCTTCGAAACGCCCGATGCTTTCGAAAAGGAAAACGGCAACGAACAGAAGGGTTCAACTTGGTTTCTTCGCAAGAAACTCGACCCTAACAACATACAATCAATAAATCATCGATCATGCAAGGAAGAATAATCGTAGAACGTCCGAAAACCCCTCTAAGACATTTTACCGGACACCTTTAAGGCGTCGGTCAAGAACTCGACCCAAATGACGAATCGATACGATCCAACCATGGAATAACAAGGGAAATGATATAATACATCTAAATAATCATCAATCCATCACAATCCTAAGTTAAATCGGATTAAACGGACGGAATCGAACAAAATACCCCAAATCCCCAAAATTAGATTTCTAGGAAATCTGACCTGATTCGGTAGATCGGAGGATGTTATAGGATGGATGATTGATGATATGAACTCCAAGACTTCATGGATTGATTGTCCAACAACATCTTTCCATGATCTCCACACATCCAGCCGCGGAAGAGAAGGAATAGGATGAGAAAATGGGTGAAAAACACACTGCGAGGCCTCAAATAGGCTGATCTGCACTGTGTGCCGCGGCACAGGACAAGTGTGCCGCGGCCCACGGCCAAAAAAAACTTCCCAGCACTAGCTTAGTGCCACGGCCTAGCCGAAGTGTGTCGCGGCCCACGGTACAGCCTACTCCAACACGAAAAAGGCACATCGTGCAGTCTTAGCTATTTCGACCATAACTCCTTCGTCCGGACTCCGATTGACTCACCGTTTGATCCATTGGAAAGCTAACTTGATGATCTATAATATTGCAAAGATTCAAAATTTTTGGAGTTTCCAAGAATTAATGGTGACTTTACAAAGTCGAACTCACACGTGAAAAAGTCGATTAAGGACACGGAACTCAACAAAACCTCACCGAAACGAACTCGGATCACAAAAAGTGTAGAATTAATCATTCTCGGATTGACGAAGCGGTCATGAGTGAGTCGTCAAAACGGACTTCCGCCGAAAAAAAGAAATTACCAAAAATCGAAATTACGGGTATTACAGTAGCGTGCGCTACGCCAGTTCCTGCCGCACCCGTCCGGCCCGTGCCCGCAATTATCCGGCCAGTCCCGCAACCTTCCGACCAGTACCCGACCACCAGGGCTCGACGACTCGATTTCCGAAAACGTACGGAACGAACATGACGAAAAGTTCGCGAACAACATCAACGACCCGAAATGAAAACATAATACCATAATTAATCATACACGACCAAGAAACGGGTCGAGACAACAGTTACAGATACGGATACCCGTAATTTTCAGTAAATTACAAAATGGCCGAAAACGCCCGAAAATCACGATACGTGATCGAATAACCAAACCGAAGTTCACAACATGTCTAACAAAGTTAAACGGACTTACGGGAAACTCGAAACAGCAGTTTCGAACGAGATTCGTAAGAATCGAAGTCAAGTGCGGAAAAGTCGCTAAAAAGCACGGAACTCAACAAAACAACACCGAAACGAACTCGGATGACAAAAAGTGTAGAATTAATCATTCTCAGAATGACGAAACGGTCATGAGCGAGTCGTCAAAACGGACTTCCGCCGAAAAAAAAAGAAATTACCGGAAATTGAAATTACGGGTTTTACAGTGGCTCACATCTTCCTCTAATTTTACGTTCAGAAACGGCTTAAACGCCTTCTATGAGTCGGGGAGAAGCTTTCCATTCAATTTTCTTACAAATTGGCAAACAAGGTCTTTTAACGTCAGATTCCCAAGACGTTGTTCATATTCTGGTTTGAATTTATTCCACAAACATCGAATTCCATAATATACGAGTCCACTAGGATGCGTGCCAACAGAAATTTCGATATTATCTAAATTCTCTTTATTCAGACCATCCTTAATGAACTGAATTTTATCTTCTCTGTTTGTAGATGGAATTCCTAAAGATCGACATTTTGAATTACAGTTCCATCTAGCACATTTATAGCAAACGGCTATTATCTTTGCTCATCGTTTCTTGGCATATGAACTTTTTCCACGCCCTGGTCAAAATCTAGTAGGTATTTCTGCGAATTCACCTACTATTCTCATTTTGGCTTCAATAATGAATATAATGTCAAAATGTATGCTTTTATTCATAAGCAACCTCATCCTTTCAAGTCTTGTCTTGTAAATTTTTAAAATGACTTTTTTGCTAATAAAGGGAAATCTCTTTTCAATACTATTCAAAGTTTCTTCCATGATAAAAAATAAAATAAAAATAAAAGGAGAGAATATCTACAAATATCAGTTGTTGTGGGAAACTGAAAAATCGGAATTTAATAGTCACGGAGTACTGTTATCCGCCAATTGACCGGACAAACACAATTGAGTACTAAGTTACAATTTCGAGAAATTGTATCTATAACAATAGTTTACAATGTAAGATTTCAAAAATAACATTAATACTTCCCCTCTATATTATTTTTTTTTATAAAAAGAGACTAGAAAATAGTTAAGCGCACCTTATGTGAAAAAAAATAAGAACAAGAAGAATAAAAGAGGCAAAAATAAAGAAAGATAAAATAACAGGATATAAACAAAAGTATACAAAAAATTATATTTGGCCTAAAACAATCCCCGGCAACGGCGCCAAAATTTTATCGACAAAGACTTATCCTAAAAATAGGAGTTTTTGAGTCGCTCGCAAATATATATGAGGTAGAAGTAGTTGTGGTAAGTTCTACCAAGGTCTTTTCTCTCGAGGATTGTTCAACAGGGCTTCGCATAATATTTTGTTATAGATTGCGAGAAATAAAGACTGAAATATTCTAAAATATATTATTGGGTTTTTGTGCTAACTAAATTAAATGCACTATTTATAAACTAGACTATTTATATTAAGACTATTTTTACTCTACTATTTATATTAAGACTATTTATACTATACTATTTATATTAAAACTATTTTTAATAAGATTATTTTTTATACTAGTGAGAATGAATCGAACTAAAATGAGTTGGAACTTGATTTGATAAAAACTAGGGGATTATGGATTCATTAAGTTAGGTTTTAATAAAGTAGATGAATCGATTTATACGGATATAAAAGAAAAACGAGTGTTTATCGAGTAATCAACTTTTTCACCTTATAACTTTCGTATTCAAAGGCTTCTTAATTACTTCCGTAACCTTAAGATGTCGTTTTCAAGATAAACACTTGATGATTGAAAAGATATGTTTCCAATTTACTTAACAATCAATCAAGAAGGTTTTATTAGTAGAAATAGGATATGATCAATCACTATTTAAACTAATTAATCCCTTTTAATCGAGATAGTGTAAATCAATCAAATACTACATATATAATTAAGTAGATGGATTAACTTACACGAGTATAAAAGAAAAACGATTATTCATCGAGTAATCAACTTTTCACCTCATAACTTTCGTATTCAAAGGCTTCTTAATTATTTTCATAACCTTAAGATGTTGATAACAACATAAACACTTGATAGATTGAAAAGATATGTTTCCAATTCACTTAACAATCCATCAAGGAAGTTTCATTAGTAGAAATAGGATATGATCAATCTCTATTTAAACCAATTAATCCCTTTTAAAAAAATAGTGTAAGTCAATCAAATACCTAATATATAACCTAATAGAAATCCCCCTTCCCCTAGGAAGAAAGATTAGCTACTCATTGTTTTATACAAACTAAAATTATACTCCCTCCGTCCCAGCTAACATGAAGAGTTGGAAAGTATAATGATAGATCCGGCTCGCCCGGAGCGGGAAGTACAGATCGGCACAAGCATAATAAATCATGATGAAAAACTCCCCAAACCCGAATAGAAATCCTTTGAAATAATTAATATAACATTAAGGATTCAAGGCTTCTCCCAAGAACTACAATTCAAAGTTTGGGTTGAAAGAAATCACGATATGTATATTTAATCCATAGAATATAATTATCATCATCGAATAACAATAACCGATTCATCAAAATTGGGTTAAAGTCGGAATCAAGAAGAAAGCCCCAAAAATTCCCAAAATATGGTTCTTTGAAGATTTACCTTGATTTGAAAGAGAAGAGAAGATTGGATGATGTTTAATCTACACTAGAAGCTCAAGTTTGATGTTAGATGGTGAAGAATAGCACCAAATCTCCTCCAAGTCATCGCACCCTCTCGCCACTATCAGTGTTAGGGTAAGAAATGAGAAAAGTGCAGAAAAAGGCAGTTGTCCAGTTATATATACCAGTATAGTTAGCGCGCGCAACTGTACTCCTTAGCATGCGCTAACGGGCCAAGTATTCAACAGGTTCTATCGGTCCAACGCAGTTAGCGCGTGCAAGCTAAGCACCTTAGCATGCGGTAACGACTAATTCCAGCCCAGCAGCTTCTGTCTCGACCTCAGTATGTTCTCTCAGACTATAATAATAAAATATTTAACAAAATTATATTATGAAACTTCACTATCTAAAGTTTCATAATATAATTTGGTTAAATATTTTATCATTATAGTTTGAGATTAATTTATAGTCAAACTTGAAAATTATTGACCATATAAAGTCAAAATGCTCATGTTAGCTGGGACGGAGGGAGTAATAGAAATAATTGATATACATAATATGTATAGAAACTCTTAATTACTAGAATTTAATGGCAATAGATGAAAACTTACTTGAATATGATGTATCAAAGTGCAAGAAACATTCTTCAAAATACAACTTCAAACTTGTTCAAAGGTTACAAGCTTACAAAATTTGAAAGTAAAATACTAAGTGCTTATTGCTCAAGCACTTTTCAATTACAAGCTAAATAAAAGGAAAAACTTCAAACTAATAAAATGGAATACAAAACTATAATAGAGATGTCTTGCCAAAAGGAAATGATATTTCTTAGCAAGAAGAGGAGTTATTTTTGCAATGGATGAATGTATACTTTTATAGGTGATTTTCAAGAATACTTTGAATTATTTAATTCAAAAGATGTGTTGTAGTATCTTGATTTTTTCTTTGTTCACACTTTGAGTTCACAAGAGGCTAAAGGTGGAAAATTCAACAAATTTCTGCCTGAAAACAATGCTGGAAAATGGCCCATTTTGCCCCGTGTTGTGTGCCGTGTTGTGGTGACTTGGTCTCTTCCGGACCACGCGTGAGGACATGGCGCAAAATGCCAGCCATGTGTGAAACGGCCCAAGACACGGCCCTTGTTGCGCCATATGTGAAATGGCCGATAGAAAACGGCCCTGTTTGCGCCGTGTTGTATGGTCGTGTTGCCTTGAAAAAAATTCCCGGCCGAAACATAAGGTAACACAAACTCTTTCCCTCTTCCGCACGACGCTGCAGGTCTACCTTCGAATTTCTTCTTCTTCTCACCTTCTTCGATCCAACACAAGGTAATTCTTATCCCTAAAACTTCATTGCAACATGGATTGAGAATTGGGGTAATATTCTTCATTCGTTGATTAACTTGTGTTTAGTTCCTAAATTCCTATCAAAATTTATATCGGATTATGCTAAGATTATTTGATTGATTGATGGTGTTTTGTTATTGTGTCGTGAATTGCTGTGATATTTGATTCAAATTGTTGTTGTTGAGTATTGAATTGAGTAAGTTATTGTTCTTACTCTTCAATCAAGCTAACGCATGCAAAGTGTTGGATAAAATGTACCAATAAAAATTTTTGAGCCAAACATCTCCAAATTGTCTACAACGAATTCAATTATTGGATTAAATTGTGCCCCCAACCCTTACGTCAAGTTTGAGCTTAAATCTCTGCCTCATTTCCCTCATACGAAAGTGCGAGTTCATTCGACTCTATATTCATTTTCCGCATGTTTAAGTTGAGAGTGGTGTAGTTATCTTTAAAGTTGTTTAATTTCCGGCGTTTATTTTTCAGGAACTTCGCCATGGCTAGGAAAAGGAAGTTGAGCACGAGGGCTAGGATGGAATCATCCCGCACAAGAGGGGAGACGTCACAAAACCGAACAGATATGGAATCCCACCAATTCTCTGATCCTGACATCCATAGAATATTCAATGAGAGAATCCGTCCTCGTCTAATAATTCCGGAGCAGGGATTTACTCCCGCCCCCCAGGACGGCGAGCTATTGGCTATGATCAATGAAATGGGATGGACTCGATTCACTGCGCCACCCGAGCTGGCGGTGATTTCTATCATCCAGGAGTTCTACGCCAGTGCTCTATTGCGACAAATCCAGGCGGGATAGATGATGGGGCGACCAGATACACGGACTGAGGTTGTCGTCCTAGGCCGAACTGTGGATTTCTCGGTGGCCGCAATTCGGAGACTGTACGAGCTACTGGAGGTAGACGACTCGGAGTACACACGGACTATGAGTAGCCTCACGAGGGAGGCTCTACTGGAGGCACTTGCCCAGCTGGGTTCCGTCTGGTAGACGCGCGTCCCGGGTTCCACAGCTTTCTATTTCAAGAGTTCTCACCTCAGTCGGCTCGGGCGAGCCTGGCTTTATTTCCTCTGTGCACGAGTCGACCCTACATCTCAGATCCACTCGGTCTTGCTTCCTCGTGCACGATTATTGTATGATATCACGACGGGACTCCGGTTTGATGTGGCCCCACGTTTGTCCCGTTCTATATTTCAGTGCATCCAGGGAGGGGCAAAGACGGGATTAAAACATCCCTCGCTGATTTGTGCTCTATGCCGCCAGTCGGGCGTGATGTGGTCCGACGACGAGCCGTCTATTGCACCCCAGGGTCCGATCGACCACCGTATTATCTCCCATTTCGACAAGTGGGGTGGCGCGATGACACAAGAGCGGGGGCGAGGATTTCTTATCGATGAGTCACACGAGCACTCTCCCGAGCCACTACTCCTGACACATGAGCCGACGGTGGATGCTGAGGATCGGACTGAGTCCACTCCACCGCCAGCGAGAGAGCACCTTCAGGCGATGTTTGACAGCCTGAGGTAAGAGATGCGGGGAGAGAGAGACAACCTCCTAGCAGCTGTTCGGGAGGAGATGCGGGCATAGAGAGAGCCTCCTCGTAGCTGTTCGGGAGGAGATGCGTGAGCAGGCTCACCGAGCCAATCGACGTGAGGAGAGGCGCTTAGCGGCGAGGGATGCTTATCATCAGGACTATCTAGCTGCGTGGACGAGCCATATACTCCACCCGAACGGACCCTTCATTCCACCAGTCAGGCCATCTACACCACCTTCCTCGCTGGACGTGGCCGGCACCAGTTCCTGAGCTGATATTAGGGGAGTACTTGACCTTTCTCATATTGCATATTATTATCTGTGTCCATTGAGGTCAATGTACATCTTAAGTTTGGGGGGGGTTACTATTAGTTGTTATTCACTTTTTCGTTGTTATTTTTCATTGTTCTTGACTCTAGCCTTGCTTGTCTTCTAAAATATTCTGGACTTTATTTGCATTCGTGGATTTTTCGTGCAGCCTTGTGTAAAACTGATGATATGATACTGATTTCTTTTTAAAGAAACGGTTGAGTTTTGGTCGAGTTTGCAGTATGCGATATTTGTTTCCTTTGAGTATTCATTTAGGTCTGAATTTTTGCGTCAATGTAGAAATCCTAGCATATAAGAAATGAGACATACGTGTTTACGAACCGCCATCTATACGTTTGGTTACACTTTTGACCTAGCTAGTGGTCCAGTAACATGAGTCTTCTTGGCATTTAATTTGAGTTTAGAGTCGGACAGTCTTTCCCAAAAATTCGAGAAATTATACATGTTCTATGATAGGAAGTCTAGTAACCGGGGGTATTCGCGTGACCCGTTGTTTACTCTCGCGTAAAACGACAACCCTAAATAGACTAATGGTTCAAAAAAATCGCATGATGATGAATAGAATCCAAGTAACCGGATGTATTCACGTGACCCGTCGTTTACATTCGCGTAAAACAGCAACTTTGAATCGGACATGCAGGAATAGCCATTCGAGTTTTTTTTCTCCGCTGTAGAAGGAGACTTAGTAACTAGAAGCACTCATGAGCCCCATGAGTGTCTTTTACGTCAAACGGTTCCCCAATACATGAGAATGGATTTCCACCCTAGGGTCATTTCATGGAATATACCGAGAGTCGGAACCTAGTGGTTAACTCGAATCATTATAATGATTATATATAAGGGAATGCTGTCCGAGGATTATTATTTACGATGAAACTCTTGTATTTTTGCCACGAGACTGTGGGACTGGGCGAGTTGGCTTGTTAAATCTAACTCTTCATATTAGCGGTCGGCTAAATTCACGCTTCTTAATCTTTGAGCTTTGGTTTTCTTCATGACCAATAGATCATCACTAAAAATGATTGCTTTGTGGAATCCTTGTCCGTAATGTGACTCACTAAAACGGTACTTGTATTTTTCTTTGAGATTTTCAGGGTAGTATTAATCAGGTAAACACTGTGGATATTGCACATTTACCCACAATACTCGTCATCTCATTTGAAATTAACTTTTGCTTGAGGACAAGCAAAGGCTTAAGTTTGGGGGTATTTGTTAGATGTATTTTTATGCGCTTAATCATCATTATTTTATACCCATTTTTAGTTTAAATCTGCGTAAATGAGCTTTTAATGCATTATCTTTATATGTTTTGAAGGAAATTCGAGTCTGGGAGCTTAAACGAAGAAAAACGTGCGAAAACAACATTTTTTTGGTCAGGAACCGCGGCACACAGACGCTGGGCCACGGCACAGGAGGACCCCAGAAGGACCCGGTACAAACTGTACCGGGGGCCGTGGCACGCAAGCTCTGAGCCACGGCCCGTAAGGAGAATTTCGCCCAGGCCTGGCCGCATGAAGACAGGGGCCACGACACACTAATTCCGGGCCGCAGCCCGCCGCGCAGGGTCCCTATTCACAGCTCGCGATTTCGGCAGTTTGGAAGCCCGTTTCTGACCTAATTTCTGGACGCGTTTTTTGAGGCAGATGAAAAATTATAAATAGGCATTGAAGGTCAGAAGATATTTTCGTCAAACAGAAGGAGAAAATACCGAGGAGCAGAAAGAAGAAGCCAGAGAACGGAGGAATTCAAGTTCTTCAACTGTGTTTGATTTTTATTATGCTTTCTTTAATTCTTTGTGTATTACTTTCTAGCATGTCGGGCTAGAACCCTATTCTAGGATTGTGATGAAACTAAGATTTTGACGGATTAACTCTTGAATTTTGCATTATTAATATAATTTCCTTTTCTATTGAGTTTTCCCCAATTGTTCTTAATGCGTTCAATTATGTGGCCTATGATTGAACTGTTTTGATTACGCAACTCGAATCGGGAGAGGAGAGTTAGTAGGAAAAATTGGTGAGAAATGTTTTATTTTGTGAGATAGGAATATACTCATAGGAATTTCGTGGCCCGTCTGAAGATTTTGAAATTTTTGTCTATTGTTGAATTCATTCACCTAGGAATAGAGTGATTTATTCATCTTAGAAAATTCTACTGACCTCGGGAGAGGCATTAGGGTATCTTAGAAATCTTCGCCTTCAATAAATTGGAAAATTGCTTAATTTATATAAATCAAGAGTAATTCAGATAAATCGAGGCAGATTCTCAATCCTAGATTATTCTCCTATTTGATCTTCTTTCTTCGAATAATCGATTTTATTAATTATTCTTAGTTTATCCCTTTATTAGTTTTCTTTAATATTCCTTGCACCACCAAAATTCGATCGTTCAGATAAAATTAGAATACAAATAAATTGGTAATTAGTAAGTCAGTCCACGAGGGAATGATATCTTACTTATCACTTTATTACTTGATTACGACAACGTGCACTTGCGTTCACCGAAATACTTAATACTTTTCAATACTATTCAAAGTTTCTTCCATGATAAAAAAAAATAAAATAAAAATAAAAGGAGAAAATATCTACAAATATCAGTTGTTGTGGGAAACTGAAAAATCCGACTTTAATAGTCACGGAGTACCGTTATCCGCCAATTGACCGGATAAACACAATTGAGTACTAAGTTACAATGTCGAGAAATTGTATCTATAACAATAGTTTACAATGTAAGATTGCAAAAATAACATTAATATTTCCCCTTTATATTATTTTTTTTATAAAAAGAGACTAGAAAACAGCTAAGCGCACCTTATGTGAAAAAAATAAGAACAAGAAGAATAAAATATGCAAAAATAAAGAAAGATAAAATAACAAGATATAAACAAAAGTATTCAAAAAATTATATTTGGCCTAAAACAATCCCCGGCAACGGCGCCAAAATTTTATCGACAAAAACTTATCCTTAAAATAGGAGTTTTAAGTCACTCACAAATATATACGAGGTAGAAGTAGTTGTCGTAAGTTCTACCAAGGTCTTTTCTCTCGAGGATTGTTCAATAGGGCTTCATATAATATTTTGTTATAGATTGCGAGAAATAAATACTAAAATATTATAAAATATATTATTGGGTTTTTGTGCTAACTAAATTAAATGCACTATTTATAAACTAGACTATTTTTATTAAGACTATTTATACTAGATTATTTATATTAAGACTATTTATACTAGACTATTTATATTAAGACTATTTTTACTATACTATTTATATTAAGACTATTTATACTATACTATTTATATTAAGACTATTGTTAATAAGACTGTTTTTATACTCTACTATAGATATTAAGACTATTTATACTAGACTATTTATATTAAGACTATTTTTACTATACTATTTATATTAAGACTATTTATACTATACTATTTATATTAAGACTATTTTTAATAAGACTATTTTTTATACTAGTGAGAATGAATCGAACTAAAATGAGTTGGAACTTGATTTGCTAAAAACTAGGGGATTATGGGTTCATTAAATTAGGTTTTTAATAAAGTAGATGAATTGATTTACACGGATATAAAAGAAAAACGAGTGCTTATCGAGTAATCAACCTTTTCACCTTATAACTTTCGTAGTCAAAGGCTTCTTAATTACTTTCGTAACCTTAAGATGTCGGTTACAAGATAAACACTTGATGATTGAAAAGATATGTTTCCAATTCACTTAACAATGAATCAAGAAGGTTTTATTAGTAGAAATAGGATATGATCAATCACTATTTAAACCAATTAATCCCTTTTAATCGAGATAGTGTAAATCAATCAAATACTATATATATAATTAAGTAGATGGATTAACTTACACGAGTATAAAGAAACAATTTTTCATCGAGTAATCAACTTTTCACCTCATAACTTTCGTATTCAAAGGCTTCTTAATTACTTTCGTAACCTTAAGATGATGATAACAAGATAAACACTTGATAGATTGAAAAGATATGTTTCCAATTCACTTAGCAATCAATCAAGGAGATTTCATTAGTAGAAATAAGATATGATCAATCTCTATTTAAACCAATTAATCCCTTTTAAACAAAATAGTGTAAATCAATCAAATACTTAATATATAACCTAATAGAAATCCCCCTTCCCCTAGGAAGAAAGTGTAATATCCGTACTTTTCCATTTTTAGTATTTTTCATTTTTGGTGTATATCTATTTCTATCGACTCGCTTGTAACCGTTTCGACATTTTGAATCTACTTTATTCTTGGAGTTTTTCCATTTGGACGAGTTTCGGAGATGTTTTTACGTAAATCCATTATATGTTGTGTTTTGTCGTTTGTACGTTCGATTCTCGTAAAACTTGTTCGTTATCGTTGTTTTATTGTTTACATAAGTTTGTATGGTTGAGTTGTTCATGTTGTGAGTTTCGGTTTGTCAATCCGACGTCGCATCGTGATTTTCGAGCGTTTGTGCCGTTTTGTAATTTCCTTAAACCTAAGGGAAAATTACTTTCGCCGTCGAATTACGAACCTTCGGGGAATAGGAATTGTGTTTACTTTTAATGCTTAGATTCGTCATCGAGAATACTTCGTAACCATATTTTTGGTTCGATAGTAGGTCCGAGTTTCGGAGTCGTCCGGGATAGTTCGGACAACAGCTTCTTAGACTGCTGTCCAGTAGGGTGTTACGGCCGTAACACCCCATTCATTACGGCCGTAATGTTGGCCTTATTACGGCCGCAATGAAGCCCTTGTTACGACCGTAATGGCCTGCTATTTTAAGAACAGTGGGCAGAGGTCAGACCTCATTCTTTTCATTTCCTTTCTTCGTTTTCTTCATCGGGGGAAGCATAGAGGGCGATTCCATCACCTCCAATCCGTATTTTCATCATCCTTCATCACCGTGAGATTGTAGGAGCATATCATCTTCTAAGTAATCATCTTCCACCGTCCGAATCTGAGGTAATTGGCTTAGAACCCTAACTTTGTCGATTTTGGGGGTTTTTTGGGTTTTTCTTGATTAATCTCGAATTGTTCTAGTATGTTGTATTATTCCTTACCAATTGTTGTTATTAGGTGATTCTCAATCTGATTTCATCGAGTTTAATCCGCAAATTATCGATTCGGGGAGATTTTGCGTAAACCCTCGCCCGTATCGATTGAACGTATATTGTCATAGATAGTAATCCGGGTTATGGGAATATTCTATTCGATTATTGTTGTCCGTTAGGACTGAGTTATGTTAATCCTTAGTTTAGGAACCGTCGTTTTCCATCCGGATTGTTCGTAGTCGTTTTCATTCCCGATTCTTCGAAGATGTCTCAAAGGCAAGTACTTTACATTTGTTTACGCGTTCTAGTATTTGAATTATGGCTTTTCGTGGTTGTATGGATGGATATGTGTATGTTCATCTAGGGACGGTCCGACGGGGCCTCTGGGGATACGTATTGCCGTGAATGTGCGTATCACAAACTATGGTTAACCACCCACGGATGTCCGACGTGTAATATCCGCATTTTTCTTTTCCCGGTATTTTCCTTTTTTCGGTGTGTTCCTCATTTGTGGCGACCCTTGTGTATGTAATATCCGTAATTTTTCCATTATTAGCAGTTTCCATTTTTGGTGTATGTCTATTTTTATCGACTCGCTTGTAACCGTTTCGACATTTTGAATCTATTTTGTTCTTGGAGTTTTTCCATTTGGACGAGTTTTGATGATGTTTTCACGTAATTTCATTTTATGACATGTTTTGCCATATGAACGTTCGATTCTCGTAAAACTCGTTCGTTTTCATTGTTTCTTGGGTTGTACAAGTCCGTATGGTTGAGTTGGTCATGTTGAGACTTCTGGTTTACAAATCCGACGTTGTATCGTGATTTTCGGACGCTTGGGTCATTTTCGTAATTTCCTATAAATTTGGGGAAATTCATTTTCTTGTCGTATTTTGGAGTCCTCGGTAGTTGGTAGTGCACTTACTTTCGAGCACTCAACTTCGTTGCTATGTATACCTCGTATTTACACTTGTGATTCTATCCTCGTGTTGTAGTTCGTCGTCGAATCGACTGTGTAGAATTGGTGTTCGAATCGGGATGCACGTGCATAACGTCGTTATGCATGACTCATAACGTACGTTATGACCCTTCACTTTCAGTACAGACATTTGGTTACGTACGTTAACCAGCATTGGGTTACGTACGTAACCATCATAACGTACGTTAACAGCCTGTGTTAACGTACGTAACGCTACCGTCAGCGTTTTTAAACCTGACTTAACCTCAGTCAGTTTCTTTTCGTTTTTCTTCAACCCTTCTCACGACGTGAGTGTTCTTGAGTGCCTTTGGAGCGATTTGTCCAGAACAACCCGTGGATTTCCTTTAGAGATTGATTATCGTGCACCAAGGGAGATTAATCTACAACATTCATATCTTCCATCAGTCGAATCCAAGGTATTTCCTCAGGAACCCTAACTTTAGCGAATTTGGGGGTTTTTCGGGATTCTAGGGTTTAGTTCCGAATTGTTCATCTATATATCGATATTCTTTATCGATTGTGAGTATTGAGTGATTCTAAATACAACTTCCTTGACTTTAATCCGTGAATTATCAATACGGGGAGATTTTGCGTGAACCCTCACCCGTATCGATTGAACGTCTATTATCGCGATTTGTAATCGGGGTTTTGGGAGTATACCTTTCGATTATTGATGTCCGTTGGGACTGAGTTATGTTAATTCTTCGTTTAGGAACCGTTGTTTTCCAGTCGGATCATCCGTAGTCACTTTTCACTTCCGATTCTTCGAAGATGTCACAAAGGCAAGTACTTTACATTTGTTTACATGTTCTAGTATTTGAATTATGGCTGTATTGCGGTTGTTGTGGATGGAGATGTGTATGTTCACCTAGGGACGGTCCGACGGGGCCTCTAGGGATACGTTGCCGTGAGTTTCGTATCGCGAACTGTGGTTAACCACCCAGGGATGTCCGACGGGGCTCTGCGGGGTACGGTGGCCGTGAGTCACGTACCAAGGTTAACTTTGAATTGTTTTGGTTGGAGAAAATGTGTTTTGTGCTTGTGCATCGTAAATATTCCGGAATATAAAATGTTTTCTAAAATGATTTTGGCGCATATATTCATCTGATTAGAATGTAGTTCAAATGGATTGTACTTGCACTAGCAGTTGTCGCTAACCCCTTAAATGGGGGAAATACTTTTTGTATTTCAGGTATTGATCGTGGGGACAAGCGAGCACCAGAGCCGTATGAGGATGATGGGCGAGCATGATACTGTCCGAAAGTTGATTATTGGTGTTCTATCTGTCGAATATTTTGATATCTTGTTTTGGGGATTTTGGTTTTATAAAACTGGTTTAAGTACTCGAGTACTTCTTTTCCAAAAATTGTTAACGTTGTGTTCCCGTTTTGGGAAATGGATTGATGTTGGATTCTATTGGTCGGGTTGTAGTCTTTTATTTCGAATTGTCCTTTTATTGATGATTGTTTGTCGTTGGCAAAGGTCTCGTTGGTATATTAGCCTGGTGGATTTCACTGTGTGGGGTCCACGGCGCTGTAATATGCCCTGAACGTCTTGGGGGTGTTACAGAATATGGTATCAGAGCTTAGGTTTATGGATACCTAGGCTGTCGGTTATTTGGGTCTAGTTAAGTGTTGTTTTTGGGACAGTATCACTGCTATGCCATCATCTCAGTACGCCGGTGCTCGTAAGTTTTCCTAACTTGACTCGTTTCACCGTTCTGTTCTATTCTTGTCTTAATATCTTGTTGCGTTTTGCGTTTGAATTGTACTTACCCGTTGCTTCTTCAGAATTCCTGCTGGTAGAGGACGCGGACGCGGTCGCGGACGCGGTAGGGGACGTGGCGCAGCCGGTGGGGCGGCCATGTCCGATCACTCGGGAACTGATTCGGCGATGCCTTCCTTGTCGAACAGTGTTCCCCCTAGTTCCGGAGGTCACAGACTACCGCTAGCTCCGGTAATGCACATGAGAATGTTGGAGTGGCCGACATTTTGCAGCAGGTAGCGAACCAGATGACGCTACTGACTCAGGCCGTTCTAGTCGGCCAAGCTAATGCCAACCCAGTTCCGCCTACTGGATCCGGCAGTGATAAGTTACTTCAGGACGTGATTCGTATGCGTCCTCCGCAGTTTGATGGTGCTTCCGGCCCTCCGGTTGGGAGGATTGGCTATTCGAGATGGAGAAAGTATTCGAGGCGCTAATTGTTACGAGGAGAGGAAAGTACCCATTGCTCAAGATTTCCTCGCCAAGGAGGCTGATGTGGTGGCAAGCGGTGAAACCGCGGCCGGGCAGCCACGTGGGCGAGTTTCGGATTTGATGGAAGACGAATTTTGTCCTTGGCCGGTGAAAGAGGGGAGGATACGAGCCTTCTTTGAGGCTAAGCCCCAAGATGTACCTATATCTCAAGCCATCAAAGACTACAATCAACAGTTACATTATGTGAGGAACCAAGTCCGAGATGAGCTTGATAAGATCCGCCACTTTGATATGCGGATGAAACCGAGGGTGCGCCACTACATGTCCAGTGCAGGGTGCACGACTTTGAAGGAATATCGAATAAAGCGATGGCTTACGAGATGTCGTTTTCGACAGAGACGGCAGCTTGAAGGAAAGAAACAAAACCGCGGCCATTCGGGAGGCAAGTCCGGAGGGTATCCGAAGACTCAGTCTGGTTCGCGAGTCTTCGGAAGTCAGTTACCATCAGTTGGGCGAGGAACCGGTTCTAGGTCTGCTCCTGCTGGTTCCATTCGTGGTCCTACGTGCTTCATCTGCAGTCGTCCGGGCCACATAATGAGTGAGTGTGATAGGCCTCCGATTCAGTGTCTTGCTTGTGGTCGGATGGGTCATCGTGCTAAGTCTTGTACGGATGCAGCTCAAACTCCAGTTACTCGGATATCAGTCCCAGCTGCGGGAGAGCCGAGTGTGAATCAGGCACCGACAGTTCCTCAGCCGCAGCAGAGTTTTGGTAGAGGTCGAGGTCGTGGTCAGCCTTCTAGAGGGGGAGCTTCTAGTGCGGGGTCTGTTCCGCCCCGTGTGTACGAGATGAGACGAACAGGAGATCCTGACGCGACGGTGGCCACAGGTATCGTCCACATCCTTGATCATCCTGTTTCCGTATTGTTCGATTCTGGTGCTACGCATTCTTTTATATCTATGGATTGTGTGCGTCGCCTGCATGTTGATTGCCTTGTTGCTTGTGAGCCTTTTGTTGTTAAACTTCCTAGTGGGGATAGCATCGTGGGGGATCGTAAGGTTAGAGATTTTCCAGTGAGTATCGCGGGGAGGGTTTGGCCTTCTAATCTGATTGCGGTAGATATTAGAGATGAGGATTTGATTCTGGGTGAGGATTGGCTGGACCGTCATTGGTCGATCATGAATTATAGAACGAGAACCGTTTCGATGTTAGCCTCTGACGGTACCGAGCATTCTTTTGTGGGGCGTAGGCGGAGTAGCCAGAGGTTACTGATCAGCACCTTGAGGGCCGTAAGACTGCTTCGAGGAGGTTGCACGGGCTATTGGTGTTACGCTTTGAGATCGGAAGAAGGGGGAGTTGAGCTCTCGTCTATTCCGGTAGTGTGTGAGTATCCTGATGTTTTTCCAGATGAGTTGCCGGGTTTGCCGCCGGACCGAGAGGTTGAATTTACCGTCGATTTAGAGCCGGGTGCAGCACCTATCTCTAAGACGCCATACCGGATGGCGCCTGCCGAGATGCTTGAGTTGAAGAAACAGTTGGGAGAGTTGCTAGACATGGGATATATTCGACCGAGCGCTTCGCCTTGGGGCGCACCGGTCCTATTCGTAAAGAAGAAGGATGGGTCACTTCGTTTGTGTATCGACTATCGAGAGTTGAACAAAGTGACCATCAAAAACAAATATCCGCTCCCGAGGATTGATGACTTGTTTGATCAGTTGCAAGGGGCAACCGTGTTTTCGAAGATTGATTTGAGATCGGGGTATTATCAGCTCCGAGTGAAGGATACCGACATTCCGAAGACGGCCTTTCGGACGAGATACGGTCACTACGAGTTTGTGGTTATGCCTTTTGGGCTAACCAACGCACCAGCCGTGTTCATGCAGCTTATGAACAAAGTCTTTATCGAGTACCTCGATAAGTGTGTAGTCGTGTTTATCGACGACATCCTGATTTACTCGAGGAGCGAGGAGGAGCACGCCCGTCATTTGCATATTGTGTTAGATATTTTGAGAACTCAGCATCTTTTTGCGAAGTTCTCAAAGTGCGAGTTTTGGTTACGGGAGGTTATGTTTCTCGGTCATGTGATCTCGGCCGAAGGTGTTCGTGTAGACCCACATAAGGTAGAGGCAGTGTTGGATTGGGCGCCGCCCAAGAACGTGAAGGAGGTCCGCGATTTCTCGGGATTAGTAGGTATTACCGTAGATTCGTCGAGGGTTCTCTAAACTCGCTCGACCGGCCGGCTCGGTTGCTACGAAGTCGGAGAAGTTTGTGTGGACCGACGAGAGCGAGAATAGTTTTGAGGAGTTGAAGAAGCGGTTGTGACCGCTCCCGTTTGGCTTTACCGAGTGGTAATGATGGTTTCTCGGTTTATAGCGATGTTTACGGCCAAGGGCTCGGATGCGTACTTATGCGGCATGGGAGGACGATTGCCTATGCTTCCGTCGATTGAAACCATATGAATTGAATTACCCTACGCACGATCTTGAGTTGGCCGATTGTGTTTGCGTTGAAAATCTGGCGTCATTACTTGTATGGCTCGTCGTGTCAGATTTTCACCGATCACAAGAGCCTGAAGTACATCTTCACGCAGAAGGACCTTAATATGAGACAGAGGAGATGGTTGGAATTGATTAAGGATTACGATCTTGAGATCCTCTATCATCCGGGCAAGGCTAATGTGGTAGCAGATGCCTTGAGCCGGAAATCGGTATCGCTTCGAGCGCTTGAGTTGCTTACGGCCCGTCGGGACTTGGCGAGAGTTTATGAGGTTGAGCATTGAGGTTGTCTTGCCCGAGAGAGTTCCGGCGATTACGTACTCTTTAGATTTCTTCATCTGCAGTCGAGGACATTAAGTCGGGACAGTTAGAGGACCCGATGTTTATTCACTTCGAGAGAGTGTAGGGAAGGTGAAAGCCCCAGTATTCGTTATTAATGAGTACGGTGTGTTGAGATTCCGATGTCGGTTGTGTGTTCCGAACGACTCGGAATTTAGACAGAGCATTATGCGAGAGTCTCATGCGTCACCTTACTCGATCCATCCGGCTCGAGTAAGATGTATAAAGATCGAGGAAGAATTTTTGGTGGAACGATATGAAGAAGGAGGTAGTTCAATTTGTAACTAAGTGTTTGACTTGTCGGCAAGTCAAGATTGAGCATCAGTGACCAGGATTATTGAAACCACTTCTGTTCCGGAATGGAAGTGGGAGGACATCTCTATGGATTTTGTCACGAGTTTACCGAGGACGAAGACTGGTATGAATATGGTATGGGTGATTGTAGACCGATTGACTAAGTCGGCACATTTTCTCGGGCATCAAGGATACTTGGGGTCCGGAAAAGTTGGCTCGTATTTTTATCACTCGAGATAGTGAGGCTTCATGGTACGCCGAGGACCATTATTTCGACAGAGATGGCCGATTTGTATCGCATTTTTGGCGGGCGTGCATAAGGCATTGGGGACTCGGCTACGTTTGAGCACTTCGTTCCATCCCTGCCGATGGGCGATCCAACGTACCATTCATACGTTCGAGGATGCATTGCGCGCGTGTGCGTTAGGACCGGAGTAATGGCGGGAGGATCATTTGGCCTTGATTGAGTTTACTTATAATAATAGCCGCACGCGTCGATTAAGATGGCACCGTATGAGGCACTTTATGGCCGACGTTGCCGATCACCGATATGTTGGGATGAGCCGTCCGATTTGGTTGGCACCGAGCCGGACCTTGTGTTGGAGACGAGGGAGAAAGTCGAATTGATTAGAAAGAGGATGTTGGCTGCTCAGAGTCGACAAAAGTCTTACGCGGATGTTAGGCGTAGACCTTTGGAGTTTGAGGTGGGAGATCATGTTCTGTTGAGAGTGTCTCCGACGAAGGGAGTTTTCCGTTTTGGGAAGAAGGGGAAACTAAGCCCGAGATATATTGGACCTTTCGAGGTATTGGAGAGAGTCGGTGAGTTAGCGTACCGTTTGGCTTTACCTCCGTCGCTGAGTCATGTACATAGCGTATTTCACGTTTCCCAGTTGAGGAAGTACGTTCCGGACCCGTCCCACATTATTGACTTTGGGGACGTGGAGATCGAGAAGGATGTTACGTTTGAAGAGAGGCCCGTCAGAATTTTGGAACGTCGTGACAAACAGTTAAGGCACAAAACCATTCCTTTGGTTAAGGTGCAATGGTCGAGGCACTGAGTAGAAGAAGCGACGTGGGAGCTAGATGAGGATATGCGTTCGAGGTACCCCGAGCTTTTTGATTCTTAAGTTTCGGGACGAAACTTTATTGTAGAGGGGGAGAATGTAATATCCGTAATTTTTCCATTATTAGCAGTTTCCATTTTTGGTGTATGTCTATTTTTATCGACTCGCTTGTAACAGTTTCGACATTTTGAATCTATTTTGTTCTTGGAGTTTTTCCATTTGGACGAGTTTTGATGATGTTTTCACGTAATTTCATTTTATGACATGTTTTGCCGTATGAACGTTCGATTCTCGTAAAACTCGTTCGTTTTCATTGTTTCTTGGGTTGTACAAGTCCGTATGGTTGAGTTGGTCATGTTGAGACTTCTGGTTTACAAATCCGACGTTGTATCGTGATTTTCGGACGCTTGGGTCATTTTCGTAATTTCCTATAAATTTGGGGAAATTCATTTTCTTGTCGTATTTTGGAGTCCTCGGTAGTTGGTAGTGCACTTACTTTCGAGCACTCAGCTTCGTTGCTATGTATACCTCGTATTTACACTTGTGATTCTATCCTCGTGTTGTAGTTCGTCGTCGAATCGACTGTGTAGAATTGGTGTTCGTAATCGATGCATTACGTGCATAACGTCGTTATGCATGACTCATAACGACGTTATGACCCTTCACTTTCAAGATGAGACATTTGGTTACGTCGTTAACGGCGTGGGTTACGTCGTAACCATCATAACGCACGCGTTAACGGCTGTGTTAACGTGCGTATGCTATTGTCGGCGTTTTTAAACGACTTAACCTCGGTCGATTTCTTTTCGTTTTCTTCAACCCTTCTCGCGACGTGAGTGTTCTTGAGTGCCTTTGGAGCGATTTGTCCGAACAACCCGTGGATTTCCTTTAGAGATTGATTATCGTGCACCAAGGGAGATTAATCTACAACATTCACATCTTCCATCATCGAATCCAAGGTATTTCCTCAGAACCCTAACTTTAGCGAATTTGGGGGTTTTTCGGGATTCTAGGGTTTAGTTCCGAATTGTTCATCTATATATCGATATTCTTTATCGATTGTGAGTATTGAGTGATTCTAAATCCAACTTCCTTGACTTTAATCCGTGAATTATCAATAAGGGGAGATTTTGCGTGAACCCTCGCCCGTATCGATTGAACGTCTATTATCGCGATTTGTAATCGGGGTTTTGGGAGTATACCTTTCGATTATTGATGTCCGTGGGGACTGAGTTATGTTAATTCTTCGTTTAGGAACCGTTGTTTTCCAGTCGGATCATCCGTAGTCACTTTTCACTTCCGATTCTTCGAAGATGTCACAAAGGCAAGTACTTTACATTTGTTTACATGTTCTAGTATTTGAATTATGGCTGTATTGCGGTTGTTGTGGATGGAGATGTGTATGTTCACCTAGGGACGGTCCGACGGGGCCTCTAGGGATACGTTGCCGTGAGTTTCGTATCGCGAACTGTGGTTAACCACCCAGGGATGTCCGACGGGGCTCTGCGGGGTACGGTGGCCGTGAGTCACGTACCAAGGTTAACTTTGAATTGTTTTGGTTGGAGAAAATGTGTTTTGTGCTTGTGCATCGTAAATATTCCGGAATATAAAATGTTTTCTAAAATGATTTTGGCGCATATATTCATCTGATTAGAATGTAGTTCAAATGGATTGTACTTGCACTAGCAGTTGTCGCTAACCCCTTAAATGGGGGAAATACTTTTTGTATTTCAGGTATTGATCGTGGGGACAAGCGAGCACCAGAGCCGTATGAGGATGATGGGCGAGCATGATACTGTCCGAAAGTTGATTATTGGTGTTCTATCTGTCGAATATTTTGATATCTTGTTTTGGAGATTTTGGTTTTATAAAACTGGTTTAAGTACTCGAGTACTTCTTTTCCAAAAATTGTTAACGTTGTGTTCCCGTTTTGGGAAATGGATTGATGTTGGATTCTATTGGTCGGGTTGTAGTCTTTTATTTCGAATTGTCCTTTTATTGATGATTGTTTGTCGTTGGCAAAGGTCTCGTTGGTATATTAGCCTGGTGGATTTCACTGTGTGGGGTCCACGGCGCTGTAATATGCCCTGAACGTCTTGGGGGTGTTACAGTGTATCTTTCAGTGTATTTCTTCCATCATCCACTTATCTGATTCTCATAATTGTCATACGGAACCGCCGTTTCGGGGTTACCGTAAATCCATTCTATGTTATTATGCGTTTTGAGGCGTTCCGTTTGATGTTTTGTTCATCTTCCGGTGCATTGGACCGTTATATTCCGTACCTAGCGCGCTCTAATTTTTCTGCATAGCACACGCTAGAGGTCCCTTAGTAGTGCATGCTACATCTGCTAAGTAGCGCGCGCTAGCGAGCTATCCCTGGGAGTGGCAGTTCGATTCTCCAGCCCTCTGGACTAGCGGATTAGCGTACGCTACGATTGTCTAGCGCACACTAATGTCGGGGGACTAGCGTACGCTAAGATGTTCGGTAGCGTGCGCTAACGTGACTGTCCAGTACTAGACAGTTTGCTATTGGACTCAGTCAAGTGCCTAGGTAGCCCACGCTGTGTTTGGCCGATAGCGCGCGCTAATGGGGCCAGGTGAGTACTGGTAGTTTGTTTATGGACTCGGCTGTTGTCCAGGTAGCGCACGTTATGGCCGATAGCGCGCGCTACCGAGAGGCTATTAGCACACGCTACATTCCGAGTTGCGCACGCTAACGGCCCAGAATCTGGTTACTGGATTGGGGAGCTAACTTCTGGACTATAATTTTGCCCCGTTAACGCACGCTAACTTGTGAGTGTTAGCGCGCGCTAACACTCCCTGACTATATAAACCAGGGAGTTGACCCAGGTGTCCGTCTATTCTCATTCACCTCCTTCCTCCGCGGCTTTGGGCGATTTTGGGCGATTTCTTGGCGATTTCTTCCTCCAGTCATCTCAACCATCATCTCCCTTGAATTCTTGGTGTATTATATCAACTTCAACATGAATCTATCATCCTAATCCAAGGTAAATCTTCTAAGAACCCTACCTTGGGTAAATTGGGGGTTTTCGGATTTTTCCTTCGAATCGTTCCGTATCGTTGATTAATTCATGTTGAATATAATTAATCTTGTTAGTATTCTTAGTTTCCCTATGGATTCATGGTATATTTCGTGGTTTTTTGTAATCGAGAGGGTTTGGTTGTGGTCCGCCCTCATTGGTATTTTTATACGAATATACATGAATCGAAGGCGAGTTTTCGTGTGTATTCCTTTCCTGTATTCGTTTAGAAATGGTTGTAATTGTACTCTTCGAATCATTAGGTTCGGTCTCATCGGTTCCTCGCGGTCGTGTTTGATTCTTCCTTTCCATTCGTGTCACCGTATATTGATCGAGGCAAGTACCCTTATGAACTTACAATCTTAACATGTTAGTTTTGCATGAGAAATTGTGTGTGTGTATATGCTCACTACGGGTTGGATCTGAAGGGGTCTCAGTAGGGGTCCACGGAGGTATGGATCGACGAGCTTTGCTTTTAACCACTACGGGTTAGATCCGACGGGGTCTCGGTAGGGGTCCACGGAGGTGTGGATCGACGGTTAATTGTGGTGCGTTTTACAAATATGTTTTGGATTATGGCATTTCCGGAAATGTGTGTTTCAACTGATGTTTTCTGAATTGCATGCTTGACTATATGTGTAAGGTGTAAGTTGTTCATTTGGTTACTTGTACTAGCGTAATTGCTAACCCATCTGGAGACCCGTTTTGGGGAAATTCGTTTTATGAATTTCAGGTCAGGTTCATCGAGACGAACGAGCGCTGGACCAGTATGCGGATGATGGCCGTGCGTGATGATTGTGCACGAGTGGTGTCTTAATTTCTTCTATCTTCCTACCGTTTATGGGTTTGTAAACTAATAGAAGTACTCGAGTACTTAGGAGTTCTTGTTTGTACGGATTGTATTATTGCCTATTGCATTTGTGTCAGATGATTGTGTTGTGTTTGACCGGTTGAACCAGGTGGATTATTTTTGTTTTGCGTCTTTATGATGAGGTGTTATTTTGTTGTTTCCGCGAGTCTATGAGCATGATGGTTGTTTAGCCTATTGGGTCCCATGTAGGGATTCACGGCGCTGTAATATACCTCGAATATCTTGGGGGTGTTACAGAAAATGGTATCGGAGCGCTCTAGGTTTATGGATACCTAGGCTTGTTGGTTATTGGGTCTTGTTGTGTGTTGTTTTGCACATCATCGTCACGCTTCACTAGTACAAATATCCCCTTTACTGACACTAAAATAGTGTAAGTAATTATTTTTACTGACACTTTATAATTGTGTCAGTAATGCTAAAGCCAGAAAATACTAACACTAATTTTTAGTGTCAGTAATACAGGTGTCAGTAAATACTGACACTTAAATAGTATCAGTAATTATTTTTACTGACACTATTTTAGTGTCAGTAATTATTTTTACTGACACTAAACATTAGTGTCAGTATGTTCTGGCTTTTGCATTAGTGCCATTAATATAAAGTGTCAGTAAAAATAATTAGTGACACTATTTTAGTGTCACTATATGTTCAGATTTGTGAAAAAAAAAATCTATTTTTATCTCAATTCTATTTTTATCTTAACTACATTTTTCGGTTTAATTACATGAAATTTTTTTACCATAAATTGAAATTATCAAACAGACAATTCACTTATAAAACATCCCAAATGCATTATTAAATTGAATAATCAACATCAGTCGATGACGTTTTAGTCTCAAAAAAAGGAGCAAAGAATACAAAACTCAAAATCTTATTAAACTACTACTAGAACGAAATCAAAGCACTACAGAATCTTAGTAAAAGAGAACAAGCTGCATGGGGGAAGCACCAAAGCAAATAAACAGACCATAAGCACAAGCATAATCATAAACTGATGTGACAAAGAGCCAACAACACCATGGATTCATTTTTGCAGCTCAGTTATTCTTCAACTACTGATCTGATCAGCCTCTTCGTACTCATCAGAACCTGTAGAGTAGAAATTTGTCCATCCATAATAATATATGTATGTATGTCCATCCTTATTAATATAAGGATGTATGTATATAGGAACAAATATGTAGGAATCCGATATATGTAAACTTAGATACCTGTTGTGTTGTGTTCCAAACAGCGCATGCGCCTAGTAGCAATAACAATACTTCAATGGAAACTACGATCAAATCAATACCAATAGATATCAACAACTTCGAAGTATCTTTTAGACATAAAGCAATAACAATACTTCAAAATTTATTTGTACCAATAGAAGCAAATAGAATAATGTAAGAAAACAGCACACCTCCCATATCAACTATTGCTAGACCCAGTACAGTTCCAACTAACAGTTGACGCCTACAGGCATGTTCAATAAGTGGCACGCGGTCTCCCTGTCATAAAACCAACTGTTGAAAACCAGATAAAAAAGTAGTACGTTTAGAAAAAAAGAAGAGAGAGAGAGAGAGACAGAGAGAGAGAGATCAGACAAATTAAACCACACATACACTCATTGATACCACAAATGTTGAATCAGTTCCAGTTACACCAATCCATGTGAATCCAGAGGTGCTTTCTGATCTGGATAAGATAAATGATGGTAACCAAACTTTGGTATATATATGCAAAGACATGAAAAATAAAGCAATGACGTGTTTGTTCGTACCCGTCCAGGAATAGGCACCATCAGACAAATGCAGATTCTTTGCTCTTCAGTTGTTCCAAAGAGAAAATGGTTGTTATATTTTATTCATTATGAAAAAAAGTTGATAGAAATAGAGATTGGCTACACCCTTGCCGGGCCCATAGTAAATGCTGTTTCGGAAGGGTAACATGTCCCCTCTTAGCATCCGTTGAAGGAGTTCTGAAAATCAAGATATTTAATTAAGAGAAAATCTTGAAACCAGAGTCCAGTAACATGAATAAAAGTGGTGTTGGTAAGAATAAAATAAAGAAGGTGAAATTGGTTACCGTATTCAGCCTTGTCATCCTCATCATCCCCGTCATCCTCAAAATATACACGTCGCGCATAGTCTAAATAGGCATGCAGAAAATGTAATAAATCAGACTGATAACTATAATAAACAAACAACAACAACAAATGATAATACACAAAGTACTACCTATTAAGGCTTGTGAAGGATTTATAATTATACTATCCGAATCAAAAACCACAAGAAAGAAAGTAAACAGATTTGGTTATTTGAAGATAAACGAATAATAATCATAATTATAAACCTGCAACTGCAGATGTAGTGGTGCTTTTAGACTTGTCTCCATCCATAAGTTTTCTCATCTTATTCTGTCTCTCCTGTGCTACGTCGTCAAGGTCTATGAATAAACAAATAAACAAACAAATTCTATAATCATAATCGACAAAAACAAAACATACATATTTTAAACATATCAAAGTAAATAAATTAGGGATTATCCTAATAATAATATATAATCGAACAAAATATGAATCTTGGCTGCAGATATATGTATGTATGTCTGTACCTTCATCCAATTGCGAATCCGTTGCCGCTAGGGTTTGGGTGGGCATATAACCATCAAAATAATTATCCATCACTGTTGCGTGGTAGAGTTTTTTTTTTCTTCTTTTTGCTTCGCTGTGTGGGCTTTATATATACGACTACTCCACAAAGTCTACCCTACGTGTTGTACATAATAACCCATATATGGAAGCACGACTCAAAAACAAATAATCGCATTCGTTTTTCTATAAACCAATACTCCAAAAACAAATGTTTGAGCTACAAAAACGAAACCAGTAACGTATAAACTCCAGGAGGCAAAACGGATCGAATCTGACCTTCTCGTAATTCTCGAAAAATTCACATGTTGGAGATAATATTTCCATGAAGCTTCCTCAACTTAAATCGAAAAGAAGATAATATTTACTGGGGAAGGAAGAAAGGAGAAGGCTAATATAGAAAAGGTATGTTACTAAGGATCAGATCACAGTGAGAGGTCTGTGTGCAATTCAAGTAAACCATGATTGGATTCAACATACTAGTAAGGTTCCCCCTTTGTGCTTCTGCATGCAATCGACCAGCATTAGTGGCCTTTAACCTTCCTACCATATTAAATAAAGTTTAGATAAAAATAATATGCAATAATTAATCCATTTCTAATAAGAAAATAATTTCACACTCTTAAGACAAATAATAACAGTAACTGTAAATTTCCTTCGATATGATTCCAGAAATTCTGGGATCAAGCAGGTACTGGTAGCTATATACCACTACATTCGCATATTGCACCATATGGCGTGCTAAAAAGTACGGGCACCACCCCTTCCCTTTCCCAAATGCCCTCAAATCCTTCAAAGATTATAAGAAAAGTAAACATAACTCAAGATCCATATTGTGAATTTCCATCTAAATAGTAGCAGATCATTGATGGACAGCATAAAAGCATAAATCAAAGCTTCAAAAGCATCACAAATTCAATGTAAACCTTCCCGTTTAAACACTACATAAATCAAAAGCACTTTACCAGAAGCCTCATCAAGATGATCAGAAAATAACAATTAAGAAAAGAAGGAAAACTTGCAAGGGAACGAAAACAAATAATCGCATTCGTTTTTTTATAAACCAATACTCCAACAACAAATGTTTGAGCTACGAAAATGAAACCTGTAACGTACAAACTCTAGGAGGCAAAACAGCATCAGATGCAGCCTTCTCGTAATTCTTGAAAAATTCACACGTCGGAATATTAGGGTTTTCAACCGCCATCGCCCTTACCCAACTTGATGTAAGCTTTCTACAAGCAGCATCGACTGAATCTCGATTCTCCTCCGACACAACTCTCGGATTAACGCACAAGTTCTTCCTCGACGAAAGCCCTAAAGCGAGAATCATCGTCAAAGGTCCCAAACACTTGCCCTGATAATTGTGCAAAAACCTCAATTCTGGTAAAAATAGCAGCAGAAAATCAACAGCATTCTAATAAAATAGAAGAATATAACTCAAATCGCAGGAATTCTAGTAAATGAATGTTCTATGGAAATTTGGTGCTTATGGACTGCATGTATTCATTCACATAAGCATAAGTTAGAAAGTCATATGACAATAGTACATTTCTGAGTTGCGGATGTCCTTTTGACCCCATTAAAAATTTAAAACAGGGTTATACAAAGGGCACTTTAAAAAACAAGTTAGAAGGCAAAAACTGAGCATTACAATATCATTCTAAGAAGAGAAAATAATAAACTAAAATGAAATAGATCTATTTATACTTTCAGACAAGAATTTAACAAGTGATGGAAGAAAGCGCAAGAGAAGGGTTATGTTCTTGATGACAGCGTTGACAGTTTAAATTTCCAGATATCACGTTTAGCATTGTACAAGGTCGACACTGAAGATAAAAGCTGCAAATCTTGAGAGAAGGTGTCTGAATACACGCTCAAACCTTAATTGGTCTACATCAGTTGTCCTAGGTTGTTAACTAAGGAATGACTCCTGTAAACTATGAACAAGAGATGACATTATATGAAGATGCAATAAAACTGATAATGATAAGTTTTGTTGATACCTTGCCATTAGTGATATTCCCTACCATGGTTCCATCTACTAAATAAGTGATGTTAAGAGATTTCTTCACTCCGGAATTTATATATCGAGAATTTATCTTATGTACTTTGTTGGACAGTGAATGATGAATTTATTTTATGTAATTTGTTGGACAGTGAGAAAAAAAACTCAACCATAACATTCAAAATTACATCTGAACAAACAAGTGAAAAGCTTTACTGCATCTATTTGGTTTATGGAAAAACGCCCGATCTTCTGCAGCCGCACATACATTGAGCCATGGAAGCATGTATTAAAATCAATATACATATAACATATTCATTTCACACTCACCGCCTTCACAGATGAAACAATACACTCTCCTTCGGGTGGACTTAACACATTGAATGGTAGTCTTACTCTAAAGAAGTCATCTCCTTCCAGTCTCTGTGATTTCAACGGAGAAAAAAAAGAACAAAAGAAAAAAACATCACATTCTGTAGGATAAAATTCTCAAATTAACAACAGTGAATCAAAAAGATTTAAAATCGGGCCATCTCTTTAGTCCAAAACCTCAACCATAACCGATCTGGCCGCCAAGTTCCTTCACTGGTTCAGAAAAATTTCACATAAGCACACTTCATTAAACCAACCATTTCCAGAATTCACGTAACACATGAAACCCATTTTCTTTTGGAATTTAAAATCGGAACAGTAAGAAAGACGAACCTGAAATTCGTTATTTCAGTCGCGACAAAACCCAACCCTCCGTCTCACTGACACCTTCGGTCGCATCCATGGATAGTCGCCGTCGAAGCTTATCGGAGACCTTGGCTTCCACCTTTTTCCACCGGTAGTCGGATCTGGAATTTCGGATTTCCAAACCAGGCCCTTGAATCGGGCTGAGAGGCGGATGTCGCTCCAATTTACTCCAATTAAGGACATGTATGCTGTCGAGTCGAGCGGGCGGTGGTAACACCGGAGATAGAACGCTCGGAAGCATTTTTGAGAGAGAGAGAGAGATAGAACGATGAGAGAGAGAGAACAGAAAGGGGGCGATGAGAAGAGAGAGAGAGTGTCAGATTAGAAGACTTTTTCATCGGGATAATGATTTAGCCTTTTTTTATTTCTGATTTAAATTACTGATATTTGAGTGTCAATATATTTTGACACATTTATATTAAAGTAATAAAATAGATCAAATGTCGTAAGTTACTGACACTTTTGATAAAGTGTCAGAACAAAAGTGTCAGTAAAAGGTATTTTTGTAGTAGTGCTGCCATGATTCCGATGCTACCGGTGCCCGTAAGTTTTTCCTTACTCCGTTCTTTGTTTCCTTGCATCACACCTTTGATTCTTGATTGTGGTTGTTTTTCCTCTCGTACTTACCATCGTATGGCCTTTGCTACTTCTTTAACATCAGTATGGATGCTGGAAGAGGCCATGGTCGTGGTCGTGGATGCAAACGGAGACGTGGGGCAGCTGGTGGGGCGGCCACGTCACATTCTTCGGGAGCCGGCAGTACCGGTGACCGTCATAGCCATGCTTCTTCTCAAGATGGAGACAACCTTGGTGTTGCGGCTGTTATGCAGCAAATGGTGAACCAGATAGCGGCAATAGCTCAGGCCGTTCAAAACCCGAATCCGGCCCAAGCTACTAGGGGCGGAGCAGATCGTTGGCTACAGGATGTCATCAAGATGCATCCTCCCCAGTTTTCGGGAGCCTCAGACCCGATTGGCTGGGAGGGGTGGATCAAGGAGATGTCCAAAGTTTTCATCGCCACCAACTGTCCCGAGGACCGCAAGGTCCCTATTGCCCAATATTTTCTCACTGGGGATGCTACCGACTGGTGGGAGGCCATTGAGCCCAGAGACCGTGCTGCTACATGGGATGAGTTTAAGGACCTGATTGTATTGTTGCCTATTGCATTTGTGTCGGATGATTTTGTTGTGTTTGACCGGTTGAACCGGGTAGATTATTTTTGTTTTGCGTCTTTATGATGAGGTGTTATTTTGTTGTTTCCGCGAGTCTATGAGCATGATGGTTGTTTAGCCTAGTGGGTCCCATGTAGGGATTCACAGCGCTGTAATATACCTCGAATATCTTAGGGGTGTTACACGACGGGGCTCTGCGGGGTACGGTGGCAGTGAGTCTCGTACTAACGGTTAACTTTGAATTGTTTTGTTGGAAAAATGTATTTTGTGCTTGTGCACCGTAAATATTCCAAAATATAAATGATTTCTAAAATGATTTTTGGCACATATTTTCATCTGATTAGAATGGTAGATCAAATGGATTGTACTTGCACTAGCAGTTGTTGCTAACCCCTTAAATGGGGGAAATACTTTTGTATTTCATGTACAGGTCAGGGAAGCCAACGATCATGTGAGCCGTACGAGGATGTTGGGCAGGCGTGATTCTGTTCAATGGTTGTCTATTGGTGTCTTGTTCGGGATTTCCTTATTATGTCATTTGCTTAAGTACTCGAGTACTTCTTTCTTGAATATATTAATTTTGTGTACCCGTTTTGGGAATGGATATGATGCCAAATTGTATTGTCAAATTTCAGTCTTTGGATTTAAATGTCGTGGATTGAGAAATTGTCTGTTATCGATGTTGTATGTCTTTTGTCGTATGTCGTTTTGGTGCGTTAGCCTGGTGGACTCCAAGTGTGGGGTCCACGGCGCTGTAATATGCCCTGATCGTCTTGGGGGTGTTACAGAATATGGTATCAGAGCTTAGGTTTATAGATACCTAAGTTGCGGTTATTCTGGTCTAGTTGAGTGTCGTTTTTGAACAGTATCACTGCCACGCCATCATCTCAGTACGTCGGTGCTCGTAAGTTTTTCCTAACTTGACTCGTTACGTTGTTCTGTCCTATTCCTTTCTTGGTATCTTGTTGTGTTTTGCGTTTGAACTGTAACTTACCCGTTAGTTCTTCAGAATGCCTCCTGGTAGAGGACGCGGACGCGGTCGCAGACGCGGTAGGGGACGTGGTGAAGCCGGTGGGGCGGCCATGTCCGATAACTCAGGAACTGATTCGGCAATGCATTCCTTATCGAACAGTGTTCCACCTAGTTCCGGAGGCCAGCAGGATCAGTCTGCTAGCTTCGGCAATGCTCATGAGAATATCGGGGTGGCAAATATTTTACAGCAAGTAGCGAACCAGATGACGCTACTGACTCAGTCCGTCTTGGTCGGCCAAGCAAATGCCAACCCGGTTCCGCCTACTGGATCCAGCAATGATAAGCTATTGGTTATTTGAGATGGAGAAAGTGTTAGAGGCGGCTAACTGCTCTGAGGAGAGGAATGTACCCATTGCTAAGTACTTCCTCGCCAAGGAGGCGGCAACGTGGTGGCAAGCGGTGAAACCGCGTGACCGGGCAGGCACATGGGAAGAGTTCCGAGAGCTTATGGAGGACGAATTTTGTCCGTGGCCAGTTAAAGAGGGGAGGATCCGAGCCTTTTTTGAGGCTAAGCCCCAGGATGTTCCAATTTCGTAGGCAATCAAGGAATACAACCAACAACTTCATTATGTGAGAAACCAGGTCCCGGACGAGTTAGACAAGATCCGCTACTTTGACATGCGGATGAAGCCGAGGGTTCATCACTACATGTCTGGTCTCGGGTGTACAACTCTGAAAGATTATCAAAACAAGGCAATGGCTTATGAGATGTCGTTTTCTGCGACAGAGACGGCAACCGAGGGAAAGAAACAGAAGACCTCCAGTCAGTTTTCGGGAGGCAAGTCTGGCGGGTATCCGAAGACTCAGTCTAGTTCGCGAGTCTTCGGGAGTCAGTCCCCGTCATTTGGGCGAGGAAACGATTCTAAGTCTGCTCCTACTGGTTCCGTTTGTGGGACTACCTGCTTTAACTGTGGTCGTCCCGGCCACATGATGAGTGAGTGTGACAGGCCCCCGATTTAGTGTCTTGATTGCAGTCAGATGGGACATCGTGCTAAGTATTGTACGGATGCAGTTCGGGCACCAGTTACTCAAATATCAGTCCCAGCTGCAGGAGAACCGAGTTTGAATCAGGCACCGACAGTTTCTCAGCCACATCAGAGTTTTAGTAGAGGCCGAGGGCGTGGGCAGCCTTCTAGAGGGGGAGCTTCTAGTGTGGGGTCTGTTCCGCCCCGTGTGTATGAGATGAGACGAGCTGGAGGTCCCGACGCAACGGTGGCTACAGGTACCGTTCACATCGTTGCCCATCCTGTTTCCATCTTATTCGATTCTGGTGCTACGCATTCTTTCATATCTATGGATTGTGTGCGTCATCTGCATGTTTATTGCCTAGTTGCATGTGAACCATTTGTTGTTAAACTGCCTAGTGGGATAGCATCGTGGGGGATCGTGAGATTAGAGGTTTTCCGGTGAGTATCGCAGGGAGGGATTGGCCTTCTAATCTGATTGCGGTAGATAGTAAAGACGAGGACCTGGTTCTAGGTGAGGATTGGATGGACCGTCATGGGGCGATCATGAATTATAGAACAAGAACCGTTTTGATGTTAGCCTCTGACGGTACCGAGCATTCTTTTGTGGGGCGTAAGCGGAGTAGCCAGAGATTCCTGATTAGTGCTTTGAAAGCAGTGAGACTTCTTCGAGGGGGTTGCACGGGTTATTGGTGTTATGCTTTGAGATCGCAAGAAGGAGGAGTCGAGCTCTCGTCTATTCCGGTAATGTGTGAGTATACTGATGTCTTTCCATACGAATTGCCGGGTTTGCCGCCAGACCGAGAGGTTGAGTTTATTGTGGATTTAGAGCCGGATGCAGCACCGATTTCTAAGACGCCATACCGTATGGCGCTTGCCGAGATGCTTGAGTTGAAGAAACAGTTGGGAGAGTTGCTAGACATGGGGTATATTCGACCGAGCGCTTCACCTTGGGGCGCACCGGTTCTGTTTGTAAAGAAGAAGGATGGGTCACTTCGTCTGTGTATCGACTATCGAAAGTTGAACAAGGTGACTATCAAAAACAAGTATCCACTCTCGAGAATTGATGATTTGTTTGACCAATTACAAGGGGCAACCATATTTTCGAAGATTGATTTGAGATCGGGGTATTATCAGCTCCGAGTGAAGGATTCCGACATTCCGAAGACGGCCTTTCAGACGAGATACGTCCACTACGAGTTTGTGGTTATGCCTTTCGGGCTAACCAATGCCCCAGTCGTGTTCATGCAGCTTATGAACAAGGTCTTTATCGAATACCTCGATAAGTGTGTAGTCGTTTTTATCGTCGATATCCTGATTTACTCGAGGAGCGAGGAGGAACATGCACGTTATTTGCATATCGTACTAGGGATCTTGAGAACTCAGCATCTTTTTGCGAAGTTCTCAAAGTGTGAGTTTTGGTTGCGGGAGGTTATGTTTCCCGGCCACGTGATCTCTGCCGAGGGTGTTCTCGTGGACCCACATAATATAGAGGCAGTGTTGGATTGGGCGCAGCCCAAAAACATGAAGGAGGCCCGTAGTTTTCTGGGTTTGGCCAGTTATTATCGTATATTTGTCGAGGGGTTCTCTAAACTCACTCGACCACTGACTCAGTTGTTACAGAAGTCAGAGAATTTTGTGTTGACCGACGAGAGACATAGGAGTTTCGAGGAATTGAAGAAACGGTTAACGACCGCTCCCATTTTGGCTTTACCGAGTGGTAATGAGGGTTTCTCAGTTTTTAGTGATGCTTCGGGCCAAGGGCTCGGATGTGTACTCATGTAGCACGGGAAGACAATTGCCTATGCTTCTCGTCAGTTGAAACCGTAAGAGTTGAATTACCCTATCCACGATCTTGAGTAGGCTCAAGTTGTGTTTGCGTTGAAAATCTGGCGTCATTATTTGTATGGCTCGTCGTGTTAGATTTTCACCAATCACAAGAGCCTGAAGTACATTTTCACGCAGAAAGAGCTAAACCTGAGACAGCGGAGATGGTTGGAGTTGATTAAGGATTACAACCTCGAGATCCTTTACCATCGGCAAGGCAAATGTGGTGGCACATGCCTTGAGCCAGAAATCGGTATCGCTTCAGGCGCTTGAGTTACTTATGCCCAGTGAGCACTCCAGCGAGAGTTTATGAGATTGAGCATTGAGATTGTACTACCAGAGAGTTCCGGGCAGTTGCGTACTCTTGAGATTTCTTCATCTCTAGTCGACGACATTAAATCGGGACAGTTGGAAGACCCGATGTTTATTCAGCTTTGAGAGAATGTAGGGAAGGGGAAAGCCCCGGGATTCGTGATACATGAGGATGGTGTGTTGAGATTCCGAATTCAGTTGTGTGTTCCGAACGACATGGAATTGAGGCAGAGTATTATGCGAGAGGCTCATGCGTCACCTTACTTAGTCCTTCCGGGCTCGAGTAAAATGTATAAAGATTTGAGGAAGAATTTCTGGTGGAATGATATGAAGAATGAGGTAGTTGAGTTTGTGGCTAAGTGTTTGACTTGTCAACAAGTAAAAATCGAGCATCAGCGGCCAGCCGGATTGTTGAATCCACTTCCCGTCCGAGAATGGAAGTGGGAAGATATCTCCATAGATTTTGTCACGAATTTCCCGAGGATGAAGACCGGAATGAATATGGTGTGGGTGATCGTGGACCGACTGACTAAGTCGGCACATTTTCTGGGCATCAAGGATACTTGGGGTCCAGAAAAATTGGCTCGTATTTTCATCGCGCAGATAGCGAGACTTCATGGTACGCCAAAAACTATTATTTCGGATAGAGATGGGCGGTTTGTATCGCATTTCTGGCAGGCGGTACATAAGGCATTGGGGACACGGTTGCATTTGAGTACATCTTTCCATCCTCAGACGGAAGGGCAGTCCGAGCATACCATTCAGACGTTCGAGGATATGTTACGCGCATGTGCATTAGACTGGAGTAGTGACTGGGAGGAGCATCTGGCCTTGATCGAGTTTACGTATAATAATAGCTGGCACGCTTCGATTAAGATGGCACCGTATGAAGTGCTTTATGGCCGACGTTTCCAATCACTGATATGTTGGGATGAGCCGTTCGATCTAGTTGGCACCGAGCTGGATCTTGTGTTAGAGACGAGGGAGAAAGTTGAATTGATTAGAGAGAGGATGTTGGCGGCTCAGAGTCGACAAAAGTCTTATGCGGATGTTAGGCATCGACCTTTGGAGTTTGAGGTGGGAGATCATATTTTGTTGAGAATGTCTCCGTCGAAGGGAGTTTTTCCATTTCGGGAAAAGGGGAAGCTCAGCCCGAGGTATATTGGACCTTTCGAGATATTAGAGAGAGAGAGAGTTGGTGAATTGGCGTACTGCTTGGCATTGCCTCTATCGTTGAGTCATGTGCATAGTGTATTTCACGTCTCTCAGCTGAGGAAGTATGTTTCGGACCCGTCCCACGTTATTGATTTCGGGGACGTGGAGATCGAGAAGGACGTTACGTTTGAGAAGAGGCCCATCAGAATTTTGGAGCGTCGAGACAAATAATTAAGGCACAAAACCATCCCTTTAGTTAAAGTGCAATGGTCGAAGCACGGAGTAGAGGAAGCAACGTGGGAGTTGGAGGAGGATATGCATTCGAGGCACCCCGAGCTTTTTGATTCTTAAGTTTCGGGACGAAACTTCTTTTTAGAGGGGGAGAATGTAATATCCGTACCTTTCCATTTTTAGAAGTTTCCATTTTTGGTGTATGTCTATTTTTATCGACTCGCTTGTAACCGTTTCGACATTTTGAATCTACTTTATTCTTGGAGTTTTTCCATTTGGACGAGTTTCGGAGATGTTTTTACATAAATCTATTATTTGTAACAACCCCAGATCCGACCGGGAATATTACAGCGCCGTGGGCCCCGAGATGGAACCCACAAGGCTGAAGGAAATTTTTGCAAACATTTACAAACGCCCAAGAGTCTAACAACGGTATTATCTATTAAAAACATTCGAAGATTTATAAAACTCGTTTATCAAACCGTCGTAAAAACTCATTTGAAACCACAAGGCCCAAAATGCCAAAACTCAACAGTTTAAAAAAAACATACGTTAAGCTATCGCTTACACGTACCGACAGAATAGATTTAGAAAATGATTGCCAAAGTAACCTAAGTTACCGGATACCAAAAAGGCCATTTAAAAATACTCACGCGGCGGATAAAGACAAACAATTAAAATACTCTAGCAATGAATACAACAACCGATCGAAACTCAAAACACAAATACATTCCCTTGCCTGTATCCTCCCGGAATTTCTTCTCTCAACGACCGCTACAAGCTTGATAATCCAAGAACCTAAAAAGAAAGCCCACGACGGGGTCAGCCATAATATCCAACAATGATAACCATCACATCTCGTCAATAATTACATATCAATGGAAATGCTAAGTAAGAATACGACCAATGTAATCTTACCGTCAGAATTTTTACGAGAATCCACGATTCGTATCCTTAACAACACATTAAAATAATACCGAAATATCTGTACGGTATCTCAACAATACTCGAGGTTCTCAAAACATTATCATAACTCGCGATACGGAAATTATACCAACTCTGGTCAATTCAATCCATCGGATAACATCGACAATTCCAATACGATAATCGATTGTCCATCAAAGACAAGTACCAAGGAAATACGGAACATACCTCAAGATACAAAATACCATGACAATCACGTCAGTCTAATCCGAGATCAGATCAACATAACATACGGACATGGTCCTAACACAAGACCTACAAATGCATACTCATATGACAACATCAATATGATCACAACAATAACGACAATGTATACTTATGGCAAACCCATAATATACATATGCACAACAACAATACATGGCAATCCGATGATCCAGCGTTCACTGCCTAGATCCCCCGATGATCCCGTCAGACCAACCCGAGGTGGAAAACCCGTCCGTTGATCCAGCGCATGCTAGCATAGATCCCCCGATGATCCGTCGGACCAACCCGAGGTGGACATACAACAACAATGCACAAATGCATATAACAATGATACACAATGCATGACAACAACGATACACGCATGTATCACAACATGATCGACATGAAATGACAAAAATGATTAGATTACTTGCCCCGAGTCCTTCGAGAGCAATCTTGATATCCAGACCATCACGAGCCATTATTCTGAATATTCGACGATCCGAAATGTCACGGATGGTAAATAATTCACGCCTTTGTCTATACCATGATGTATCCTCGATACCAAGTATGCCAACAAGAATGTAAATCATATACATTATGATTTAATTCCCAAAACTCAAATACAACCTATAATCTCAACTCTCCTGTGATTACGATTTATAAACATTGCTATACGAATTATAAACGAAGGAAACTGAAACCATTCATTAAATATTATAAACTGAGCAAGTAATAACTTGCCTCGATACCGATACGACGATGATGAAGCCGCTACAATTTCTCGTCATCGCTTACAAGCTCCTCGGCTCCCGGCCAACGCGTTTCATGAACGTTCCCGATCACGACCGCAAGCGAGGTTCTATTCACCGATCAATAATCTCAACCTATTGAAGTAACCAAATAACACATATCCGATAACAATTAACAACCGACACGACCAACCAAATCATCTCAACGATTCAACGATATCTATAATACAAACTACAACTCGATGATCATAATCAATTAATACAACCGATCAATAAACCCCAACGGTTCCACAACTATCCCGATTAGACACAAGTCCGATTAATCCAACTCAAACAATTACGAACTCAAAACCACAACACGATTCATAATCCGATTAATTCAACATACGATCGTCTTGCTATGTTAAATTCATCAAAGTTCCTCAAGAACACTAAGGGATTCGAACCCATGTTCATAACCATTAAAACAACATAATTCGATATCCTTAATCATGAAGATAATCTTCCAATTCGTAATCCAAGTCATGAATCATCGTATTCTTCAATATACACTTTAGATAACCTCAAGGATTGTAATAACAACTCCCTAATTATCATCATACGGATCAAATACGGATAATAATACCAAGAACATCAAGACTCTATGATTTCATAATCATAATCAACATATTCAAGGTATAAACCATAATATCATTGATATCTTCATATCCAAGCTTCTAATCAATGCCTCCAAGCTCACAATCGACTTAAAAGTGTTTAGAACACACTTAGAAGTGAAGAAAGACGGAAGAACGAAGTGCAATGATCAGGACAAATGAAAGACGAACTTTCATCTTATAAACTGCATCGATCTTTACGTACGTTAACCACCAACATTAACGTACGTAATGCACTTAGCGTACGCTAAGAGTCCTTAATAGCGTACGTAATCTCATTTCCAAAACTAACTGACCTGTTTCGTCCAATTGATTACGTACGTAACATTTCCTTCATTACGTACGTAATACGTACGTTGACTTGCTACAGTGAAACTCCATTTAACGTACGTTATACACTTCTCATAGCGTACGTAATGGCCGGGGTTGACTCGCCTGTCCACATCCGCCGCCGACACCGGGTCCCACCTGCCGACCATGACTCATTCCTGTCCGATTCCCTCGTTACGTACGTAATGCTTTAGCCATAACGTACGTAACACAACCAATATAGCGTACGTAAGTCTTCAACATTAGCGTACGCTAAGTATTCTATACTTAGCCAATTTCAACTGTTACCGCCTGTCTCGACATACTGAAAACGAACATACGGCATACTGAATACGTATACTGAATCCAATAATATTCTCATACGATATACCCAATATCAAAAGTGCGATAACCTGATACACGATATCCTCAATTATAATTGTCTACCAAATACGACAATTGTACCAATACTGACATCTCAGTCCTTCATTTATTTTATCCATACTGTACAGATTCCACGCTGTACAATATAACTCGGATAAAATAATCTCAAACAACAGTAGTAGAAAATCCGGGTATTACATTCTACACCACTTAAAATAAGTTTCGTCCTCGAAACTTGCAATCCATCATAAAAACAAACAAACATATCGTCCAACCAAAATATCCCAAAACCATTACGACAACGATCAATCATCATCATTACCGAATAACCAAAAGAGCATACTTACAAATACGTAGGTCGAAGATCTCCTGAGATACTAGCAAGCGATCTCATTATACAGTCTCAATACGCTTACGATCACAATTCCCTGAGTCTCAACAAAATCTATCATCTTCGGATGAAACAATCTGCCCGAATCAAATCCTGTCTGCCTCATTACATAATCAAGTCCCAATTCCGATAAGATGAATAATACACAATACATCTGCAAAACAACTGCCCAAAACAACGACACGAATCCCGAAACATCAACACAAAATCCGAACGCTCAGATGATCACCAACAATGATCAACCAATAAATCAACCGAGTTTATCATTAATATGATAAATTCTCATATGACCAACCAGAGGTCAAACATAATCGAGAATATCATCAACATGATAAACTCCAATATGACCAACCAGAGGTCAAAACACAATCGAGAATATTATCAACATGATAAACTCCAATATGACCAACGAATGGTCAACGATAATCGAGAATACCTTTAAACGGTAAGCTCCAACACGATGAACACCGAACCACAGAGACAGATATACGAAAAAGCAAAATTCTCAAAACGACACACCGATCACATACAGTGGATCTCAATAAACATATCCGACTGGTGAACATACCCCTCGGCGTACGAACAATCAATCACAAATCGTCGAACATCCTAAATCATACCTGAAGTGGGAATGACCAATCGGTACGGCTCAAAATTCAAAAGTAGTATAGTCACGCTACTACCACATCAATAAAGCCACATAGCACATATGCTCCAGTTTCACAAAATCCAAAATTCCAAAAATTACATCTGTACCGATTCTACAAAACGCAGTATAATTCTCTTGCCTGATCAATCCATTGATCACCCATGGATAGCCAATCTATCGTACTAAACTTCGAATCTCTTTTCCTTGTACCATCGATATGATATGCCCGATGCACTAAATGCGTATGTATATCAATCACATTTTCAAAACCAGTTTGACTTCATATAATCTTGTTACGAAGACGAATTTTCGAAAGTTCTTTCAAAAATTTCAAAACTCAAAACATAAGTTTTCGTAGGACCACGAAATCAATTTTCGAAAAAATTAAATCAGTTTGCTTACGTCAAGTTCTCGATAAAAATTCTTTTCGAATATACACGATTAAATAAAATGGAATTTATGCAAATGCTTGTCCATATCCATACTCCTGTATATCAGTTCAGCTTGTCACCAATATCCACCGATATTCCATCGGGAAAACCACACGATAGAGTTTCAAAGTCTCAATATATATAAATTCCGTTAAAACTCCTTTTCCATGTATGACTCGCAACGTCAACCATTTACCCATCTTGGATCACCTCAAATATCATATGACAAAACGTTGAAACAAATCAACAAATCAAACACGGCGAAAGACTTCCCGAGAAGTTCCATTTGAACAAGTAAACCAAAAACCTCAAAAGGCGGAAATAAAAACGATTGGTAAAGTGTTTTACAAATCTCGGGAGTTTTAGAAAACAGAAAAGCCTTTTTTGAAACATCAGGGTCTAAACCCATATCTCATTCCACATTACAAGAAGTTTAAAAAGTAGAAAACTCTTTTCGGACCCCAAGTCCTGAGTTATAAAACCATTTCAAAATCGATTGGGTCTCGGCCCAAAATCATTTTCCGTAAAACATCCGTAAGACATTCATTTTGAAAAGTATCATTTTCAAATGCTCAAAAACAGTTCATATATCACAAAATGAACTAACATGACTACATGTTCTTCTCAACAATCCACAGTCCTCCTCCCGATTACACAACTCCGTTTCCAAAATCTAACTGACATAATGATTTCCAAAATCATAGTTTCTCAAATCATCAATCTGTCCCAATTCTGTCACCTTATACTGTAACGCATAATATTCTGCTGAATCTCAAAGCATATCAACTATAGAACAGCAATAAATCTCAATGCAATTTAAGAATCCAATTACTTACAGATCGTGAAGCCGACGATTCCCCGTGATACTGGCACATGTCTCGACTCTAGAAAATACTCGACACGGATATTTACAAAACACACGTTTTGCAAACTCAATGCAACTCAAGAACACAATATATCACGTTAACACCATTTGGAAAAGTTTACAACAATCCCAGTACCACACTGATAAATCACATAACCCATAAGCCCGAGTGAACAACAAAAACTCACGGCTCTAGTATTTGTCAATCGACAACTCGAATGACGCAACAAAAACACGACCAAACTCGACCCAAATGCCTAGGTTTTCTCAACCTAAGCTCTGATACCATATTCTGTAACACCCCCAGATCCGACCGGGAATATTACAGCGCCGTGGGCCCCGAGATGGAACCCACAAGGCTGAAGGAAATTTTCGCAAACATTTACAAACGCCCAAAAGTCTAACGACGGTATTATCTATTAAAAACATTCGAAGATTTATAAAACTCGTTTATCAAACCGTCATAAAAACTCATTTGAAACCACAAGGCCCAAAATGCCAAAACTCAACAGTTTAAAAAAAACATACGTTAAGCTATCGCTTACACGTACCGACAGAATAGATTTAGAAAATGATTACCAAAGTAACCTAAGTTACCAGATACCAAAAAGGCCATTTTAAAATACTCACGCAGCGGATAAAGACAAACAATTAAAATACTCTAGCAGCGGAATACAACAACTGATCAGAAACTCAAAACACAAATACATGCCCTTGCCAGTATCCTCCAGGAAGTTCATCTCTCCACGACCGCTACAAGCTTTATGATCCAAGAACCTAAAAAGAAAGCCCACGAAGGGGTCAGCTATAATATCCAACAATGATAACCATCACATCTCGTCAATAATTACATATCAATGGAAATACTAAGTAAGAATACGACCAATGTAATTTTACCGTCGTAACTTTATGAGAATCCACGATTCGTATCCTTAACAACACATTAAAATAATACCGAAATATATGTACGGTATCTCAACAATACTCGAGGTTCTCAAAACATTATCATAACTCGCGATACGGAAATTATACCAACTCTGGTCAATTCAATCCATCGGATAACATCGACAATTCCAATACGATAATCGATTGTCCATCAAAGACAAGTACCAAGGAAATACGGAACATACCTCAAGATACGAAATACCATGACAATCACGTCAGTCTAATCCGAGATCAGATCAACATAACATACGGACATGGTCCTAACACAAGACCTACAAATGCATACTCATATGACAACGTCAATATGATCACAACAATAATGACAATGTATACTTATGGCAAACCCATAATATACATATGCACAACAACAATACATGGCAATCCGATGATCCAGCGTTCACTGCCTAGATCCCCCGATGATCCCGTCAGACCAACCCGAGGTGGAAAACCCATCCGTTGATCCAGCGCACGCTAGCATAGATCCCCCGATGATCCGTCGGACCAACCCGAGGTGGACATACAACAACAATGCACAAATGCATATAACAATGATACACAATGCATGACAACAACGATACACGCATGTATCACAACATGATCGACATGAAATGACAAAAATGATTAGAGTACTTGCCCCGAGTCCTTCGAGAGCAATCTTGATATCTAGACCATCACGAACCATTATTCTGAATATTCGACGATCCGAAATGTCACGGATGGTAAATAATTCACGCCTTTGTCTATACCATGATGTATCCTCGATACCAAGTATGCCAACAAGAATGTAAATCATATACATTACGATTTAATTCCCAAAACTCAAATACAACCTATAATCTCAACTCTCCTGTGATTACGATTTATAAACATTGCTATACGAATTATAAACGAATGAAACTGAAACCATTCATTAAATATTATAAACTGAGCAAGTAATAACTTGCCTCGATACCGATACGACGATGATGAAGCCGCTACAATTTCTCGTCATCACTTACAAGCTCCTCGGCACCCGGCCAACGCATTTCACGAACGTTCCCGATCACGACCGCAAACGAGGTTCTATTCACCGATCAATAATCTCAACCTATTGAAGTAACCAAATAACACATATCCGATAACAATTAACAACCGACACGACCAACCAAATCATCTCAACGATTCAACGATATCTACAATACAAACTACAACTCGATGATCATAATCAATTAATACAACCGATCAATAAACCCCAACGGTTCCACAACTATCCCGATTAGACACAAGTCCGAATAATCCAACTCAAACAATTACGAACTCAAAACCACAACACGATTCATAATCCGATTAATTCAACATACGATCGTCTTGCTATGTTAAATTCATCAAAAGTTCCTCAAGAACACTAAGGGATTTGAACCCATGTTCATAACCATTAAAACAACATAATTCGATATCCTTAATCATGAAGATAATCTTCCAATTCGTAATCCAAGTCATGAATCATCGTATTCTTCAATATACACTTTAGATAACCTCAAGGATTGTAATAACAACTCCCTAATTATCATCATACGGATCAAATACGGATAATAATACCAAGAACATCAAGACTCTATGATTTCATAATCATAATCAACATATTCAAGGTATAAACCATCATATCACCATCTTCCTTCAACATATAATTCATATAACCTCAAGAATCTAAACAACAACATCTTAATCCTCTTCATACGTATCATATACGGATAACAATACCAAAATCCGAAATCAAAATAAAGAATTCAACAACATACCTCAAGAACATGAATAACCCAATCAACCCATCAAGAATCATTGATATCTTCATATCCAAGCTTCTAATCCATGCCTCCAAGCTCACAATCGACTTAAAAGTGTTTAGAACACACTTAGAAGTGAAGAAAGACGGAAGAACGAAGTGAAATGATCAGGACAAATGAAAGACGATCTTTCATCTTATAAACTGCATCGATCTTTACGTACGTTAACCACCAACATTAACGTACGTAATGCACTTAGCGTACGCTAAGAGTCCTTAATAGCGTACGTAATCTCATTTCCAAAACTAACTGACCTGTTTCGTCCAATTGATTACGTACGTAACATTTCCTTCATTACGTACGTAATACGTACGTTGACTTGCTACAGTGAAACTCCATTTAACGTACGTTATACACTTCTCATAGCGTACGTAATGGCTGGGGTTGACTCGCCTGTCCACATCCGCCGCCGACACCGGGTCCCACCTGCCGACCATGACTCGGTCCTGTCCGATTCCCTCGTTACGTACGTAATGCTTTAGCCATAACGTACGTAACACAACCAATATAGCGTACGTAAGTCTTCAACATTAGCGTACGCTAAGTATTCTATACTTAGCCAATTTCAATCATTACCTTTGTCTCGACATACTGAAAACGAACATACGGCATACTGAATACGTATACTGAATCCAATAATATTCTCATACGATATACCCAATATCAAAAGTGCGATAACCTGATACACGATATCCTCAATTATAATTGTCTACCAAATACGACAATTGTACCAATACTGACATCTCAGTCCTTCATTTATTTTATCCATACTGTACAGATTCCACGCTGTACAATATAACTCGGATAAAATAATCTCAAACAACAGTAGTAGAAAATCCGGGTATTACATTATATGTTGTGTTTTGTCGTTTGTACGTTCGATTCTCATAAAACTCGTTCGTTATCGTTGTTTCTTTGTTTAAATAAGTTTGTATGGTTGAGTTGTTCATGTTGTGAGTTTTGGTTTGTTAATCCGACGTCGTATCGTGATTTTCGAGCGTTTGGGCCGTTTTGTAATTTCCTTAAACTTAAGGGAAATTTACTTTCGTCGTCGAATTCCAAACCTTCGGGGAATCGGAATTGTTTTACTTTTAATGATTAGATTCGTCATAGAGAATACTTCGTAACCATATTTTTGGTTCGATAGCAGGTCCGAGTTTCGGAGTCGTCCGGGACCGTTCGGACAGCAGCTTCTTAGACTGCTGTCCAGTAGGGTGTTACGGCTGTAACACCCCATTCATTATGGCCATAATGTTGGCCTTGTTACGGCCGTAATGCAGCCCTTGTTACGGCCGTAACGGCCTGCTGTCTTAAGAACAGAGGGCAGAGGTCAGACCTCATTCTTTTCATTTCCTTTCTTCGTTTTCTTCGTCGGGCGACGCATAGAGGGCGATTCCATCTCTTCCAATCCGTATTTTCGTCATCCTTCATCACCGTGAGATCGTAGGAGCATATCATCTTCTGAGTAATCATCTTCCACCGTCCGAATCCGAGGTAATTGGCTTAGAACCCTAACTTTGTCGATTTTGGGGGGTTTTCGGGTTTTGCTTGATTAATCTCGAATTGTTCTAGTATGTTGTATTATTCCTTACAAATTGTTGTTATTGGGTGATACCCAACCCGATTTCATTGAGTTTAATCCACGCATTATCGATTCGGGGAGATTTTGCGTAAACCCTCGCCCGTATCGATTGAACGTATATTGTCATAGCTGGTAATCGGGGTTATGGGCGTATTCCATTCGATTATTGTTGTCTGTTAGGACCGAGTTATGTTAATCCTTCGTTTAGGAACCTTCGTTGTCCATCCGGATCGTTCGTAGTCGTTTTCATTCCCGATTCTTCGAAGATGTCTCAAAGGAAAGTACTTTACATTTTTTTACGCGTTCTAGTATTTGAATTATGGCTTTTCGTGGTTGTATGGATGGATATGTGTATGTTCACCTAGGGACGTCCGACAGGGCCTCTAGGGATACGTATTGCCGTCAGTATGCGTATCACGAAATATGGTTAACCACCCAGGGATATCCGACGGGGCTCTGCGGGGTACGGTGGCCGTGAGTCTCGTACCAACTGTTAACTTTGAATTGTTTTGTTGGAGAAATGTGTTTTGTGCTTGTGCACCGTAAATATTCCGGAATATAAATGATTTCTAAAATGATTTTTGGGGCATATTTTCATCTGATTAGAATGGTAGTTCAAATGGATTGTTCTTGCACTAGCAGTTGTCGCTAACCCCTTAAATGGGGGAAATACTTTTGTATTTCAGGTACAGGTCAGGGAAGCCAACGAGCATGCGAGCCGTACGAGGATGTTGGGCAGGCATGATTCTGTTCAATGGTTGTCTATTGGTGTCCTGTTTGGGATTTCCTTATTATGTCATTTGGTTAAGTACTTGAGTACTTCTTTCTTGAATTTATTAATTTTGTGTACCCGTTTTGGGAATGGATTTGATGTCAAATTGTATTGTGAAATTTCAGTTTTTGGATTTAAATGTTGTGGATTGAGAAATTGTCTGTTGTCGATGTTGTATGACTTTTGTTGTATGTCGTTTTGGTGCGTTATCCTGGTGGACTCCAAGTGTGGGGTCCACGGCGCTGTAATATGCCCTGATCGTCTTGGGGGTGTTACAGAAAGATTAGCTACTCATTGGTTTAGACAAACTAAAATTATAATAGAAATAATTGATATACATAATATATATAGAAACTCTTAATTACTAGAATTTAATGACAATAGATGAAAACTTACTTGAATATGATGCATCAAAGTGCAAGAAACATTCTTCAAAATACAACTTCAAACTTGTTCAAAGGTAACAAGCTTACAAAAATTGAAAGTAAAATACTAAGTGCTTATTGCTCAAGCACTTTCCAATTACAAGCTAAATGAAGGAAAAACTTCAAACTAATAAAATGGAATACAAAACTAAAATAGAGATGTCTTGCCAAAAGGAAAGGATGTTTCTTAGCAAGAAGAGGAGTTATTTTTGCAATGGATGAATGTGTCCTTTTATAGGTGATTTTCAAGAATAATTTGAATTATTTAATTCAAAAGATGTGTTGTAGTATCTTGATTTTTTCTTTGTCCACACTTTAAGTTCACAAGAGGCTAAAGGTGGAAAATTCAACAAATATCTGCCTGAAAACGGCGCTGGAAAATGGCCCATTTTGCCCCGTGTTGTGCCCCGTGTTATGGTGACTCGGTCTCTTCCGGAACACGCGCGAGGACACGGCGCAAAATGCCGGCCATGTGTGAAACGGCCCAAGACACTGTAACACCCCCAATCCACTCATTTATATTACACGCCGTAAACCCTTCTCTCAAGGATCTACCAGGCTGGTAACACAATTAAACATCTCAACATCGCCTTTAAGGCTAAAATGACTCAGTAGACCATTTGATCTTTCAATTAATACATCCAATTCAATATCAATACATACCTACACAGGGGTCAAAATACACCACACTCCCATACAACAGGGAAAATACTGCAGCGGAAATAAAGCACAACTAAACCAATACGACATCGTAAGGGTCCTCATGTGATTAGTATCGATCATCATTCATCATCCTTCGTACCAACCCTCTGTTATGCTCCCCAAGGCCCTGCACATACCTGAATGCAATACGGACATCCACCCCTGATTACTCGGGGGTTAGCAAAATCCCACTATTTTGCTAGTGCAAGTACATAATCATACGAAATGTAACAAACAAATACAAATCACGAATCCGATACGACAATTAACTACCGAAGACTTCCCGAGAGGTTTTATTAATTAGAAAGCTATCAATGAAGTGCTTGAAAATAATATCCTCATCTCAGGGATTTTAAAAGTAGAAACCTTGTTGGACCTCAAGTCCTCAGTTGAAAACTAACCATATCAAGACGAATGGGTCTCGGCCCAAAATCACTTTCTGTAAAATGACCTTTACAAAACCGTTGGGATCTCATCCCAAATCTCATCAAATCACAGTACACGAGAACAATAGCAAGGTCCGTTTTCCAAAATCAAAACCCCACAACTCAAGGACTAGACACATGCGACAAATATTCTAGTGCCATCGTAGCCAAGTAGGCCAATGAACAACTTACCTCTTACACATTTAGTCAATGCATGCAATCATGAAATCTCCGTTCAAAAACACTCATTTCCGGAAATGCCATAGTCCAAAACACATTTGTAAAAATGCACCACAATTAACTGTCGGTCCACGCCTCTGTGGACCCCTACCGAGACCCCGTCGGATCTAACCCGCAGTGGTTAAAAGCCAAGCTCGTCAATCCACGCCTCTGTGGACCCCTACCGAGACCCCATCGGATCTAACCCGTAGTGAGCATACACACACGCATCACTCATGCAATACTAATATGCTTAGAATGTAATTTCATCAAGAATACTTGCTAGAAATGGCCACTTACCCGACACAATTATCATACTCATCACAATACCTCCATCGTGAACAATCAATCACAACACAACAACACAATTAACACTGAATACACGACTCCACAACATTAAACAAGCAGGGATATCATTAAATCCCTCTACGTTCAACATAATCAAATCATAATCAATTCACACGAATCATATTCATGAGGGTAAACCAACCATCGTAAATCCAACATGTAAACACTATTTGCAGGACACAAATCGTATAAGAAAAATACTTGCCTCGAAACCACGATCCAAATGAGACGATGAACGGGATGCGGTCGGGCAGCCCCGAACTCCTGAAGATAATCAAGAATACAATAGCACCGCGAACACTACGAGAATAACACCACACAAATTACCAACACAAAATGGAGATCAACTCGGAATCCTCGAGCTCCTATAACCCTCCGGAAGAAACAACGAAAACATGAATACGACGAGGATGACCAAAAACAACGGAGATCACATCAAACTAACGAAGGAAAAATCATTCGAATATTTAATCGAACATTAAATGTTCACTACACCTCAAGAACACCAAAATCACCCTTCGGGTTGAAACGAACCGAAGATATGGATATAAAATCCATAAAAATGTTTAACAACAACATCTAACACCAATCGATTCATCTAAACCGGATTGGATTCCGAATCAAGAACAAAACTCCCAAAAAGTCTACTCTAGGGAATCAAGAAAAATACCTCGATCCGGCGAAGAATAATTGATTAAATGATGTTAAACATACATAAATCCATCCCCAGATGACGTTTGATGATGAAGATCGCCCAAAATCTCTCCAAGAACTTGCTCCCGACAAAAAGAGACGAAGAGGGAGAGAAATGACGGAATAAAGGATGTTGTCCAGTATTTATACTGGACAGTTATTAGCATGCGCTAAACACACCGCATTAGCGCGTGCTAACGGGGTCAACGCCCCAGAACATTCCGCCCGCAACACTATTAGCGTGCGCTAGCCAAAACGGGTAGCGTGCGTTAACGAGCCATGAATACAGTCCAGTGGCTCTTGGACGCATCTGCACCTACTAGGTAGCGTGCGCTAGAAAGGACTATAGCGCGCGTTATCTACCAACCTTAACGTGCGCTAACGAGACTCCAGTCCCAGTCCAGTAGCTTCTGGACTGCCTCGAACAACCATTTGGTGTGCGTTACCACAACCATAGCGTGCGCTACTTACAGCACCTTAGCGCATGCTATCCACCTGGATGTAGCGTGCGCTATCGACTCAGAATGACAGCAACAGTACTCTCAAAAATGGGTACGACGACGGATTTCTCTGACCGAATCTTCAAGTTCAAGATATGCATGGAAAGCACCAGAATATGATCATACTAAGAGTTTGAGCTCTAATCAAACTCATACGCGACCATGGAAAAGGTCGAAACGACAAATACGGAGGCAGATACCCAAAACTTTGGGAAATTACAAAATGGCCCCAAACGCACGAGAATCACGATACGTGATCGAATAACCAAACCGAGGTTCACAACACGTCTAACAAGGTTAAACGGATTTATGGGAAACCCGAAACAACAGTTTCGAATGAGATTCGCAAGAATCGAACTCAAGAGCGGAAAAGTCGCTTAAGAACACGGAACTCAACAAAACGACACCGAAACGAACTCGGATGTCAAAAAGTGTAGAATTAATCATTCTCAGAATGACGAAATGGTCACAAGCAAGCCATCAAAATGGACTCCTGTCAAAAAATGAAATTTAACGAAAAATCGAAATCGCGGATATTACATACTACCCTCCTTAAAATAAGTTTCGTCCCGAAACTTAAAAATAAGTAGGGAGGAGCAATATCCCACCAGGAACATCTCAACGAGATACACAAGAACCGCATAGCTTATGCCCATCGGCGAGTCGTTACAAGAACGCAAAGGAACATACAGCGTGGAAACACGCTCAACGACAAACATCACAATGTCACAAGCAAATACAAAATAAAACCAACAAGTATCGAGTATCAACAAACAGATAGCACAATCAAAAGAATTATCCGAACTATCAAGAAACAAAAGGCAGCTATTACAAGAAAACACGCATAGACGAAAAATAGAAAATAAACACACAACGATCCGCGAGGGTAACCACGAAGAACTCCGACAACGCCAAAATTCTCGAAAACCACACTAGGCATCTCTGTGTCCTTTCGGAGCAGAGATGCAGACTCGATCCCCAAACCTCTCAGCTACCGTCTCGTAATGCACGGCTCGGTGACCTACCTGGCCACACTCGAAATAGCTGACTAACGGTGAATGACAATTCTTTGCGGTACGAGATCAGGAAACAACAATCGGTCAACCACGATTGAACATCAATGATCGAACAGCAACGGTCGAACAATAATGATCGAACAACAACGATCGAACAACAGCGATTTAATAACAACGGTCGAACAACGATTCTGAAGTTCACACTTCAACTCAAGACATTAAAAGAGCTTGTAGAAACTAAAAGATGTTACTTTCGAACAAAGTTCACAAGAATCGAACCGAATTCAGAAAAGTCACAGCGATAACCAGATCGAACTAAAACAAGATCACGGCTCGTTCGAACGATAAAAACCGAAATACAGAACAAGTGCAGAAAGTATCAACGAACACGAGCGAGTCGATAGAATTGAGAGAGAGAGAAAAAAATGCCGAAGTCAAAATAGTACGGGTATTACATTCAACCTCTTTTAAACGAAGTGCCATCCTCGAGACTCACAACAATGGAAGCAAGGTAACAACACAACAAGCAACCGACAGAAACATCTTTCAAGGGCCTCTCAGAGCCGATCCTGATATCTGTGCTGAAGTCCATGCCCTGGAAGACTCGGTAACCAACTTGCGAGACTGGATTCTGTGTCCCTCGAGTCCACACTTGTAACACGTTACTGGCAAGAAGGACAATTTGTACGTACATGCCTCAGCACATTACAGTTGAAGCACCTCGGCATACCGAATATACAACTGCTAGGTACAATGGAATATAAGATCGCAAAACAACATACCGGAGATGCCAACTCAGCACAACGTATCAACGTAAGGCAACCCGCATACACAAAAATTACAGCAACGACGGCATACATTCGGCGATTTCAATGGCCCGAACGATAACCAACACACAATTATAAAACATCATGAGACAATCAAAGATGTACACAATCATACAAACCCAAGCTCTAACAGCTCGCACAGGTGCGATAACACGCAAATCACCACGAAACGACAACATTAAAGACCAATATCACACCTCTCACAGAGGGATAACACAACAAATGCGTGGCGAACGACTCAACGCTCACACCGCCAATTCCATCACAACTCGGGGTTAACACCCTAACAACAATGCGAACATCATACATACATTCCCGGACTGCACACAGGAATGATATGTTTTAAAAATGAAAACCACCTTTTTGAAAATAATTTTGGGAACACCAGTTGATCTTGAGTAGCATATTTCCAAAAAGTAATACAACCATCATTATCGATACTTTGAAAAACCATCTTGCGTTCGATAAAAAAAATGAGGACACCTTTCTTTAAGTTAAAAACTTTCAGAAATATACGACATTCGGGTCTAAGCAAATGTGTTTCTAAATTACTGAGAATATCTCAAAATATCTTGGTCCTCAAAGTAGAAGAATTTTGAAGCATATAGTTGCGCTAGTAGGCGTCTTGAAAATGTTATCCATTAAAAAAAATATACGCCTCGAAGTTTATTCTTTAACATACTCAAGGTTTGAAAAAAAAAATCCATTAGTCCAGAATACCCAAAAACTCATGCGTAACAACATTCGCTTACATATCTCATAGTACTCGCATCAAATCGTTCAAATTCAAAACAAGACCTGTCTTTTCCCGAAAAACAAACAGTCAAAAATCACAATCGAAAACCGCCTAGGATCGGGACAAAACCACTAATCCCATTCGAGGCCTCTAAGGACCCTCCCAAACTGGCTAGCGAACAAACTCGTGAATCCGGAGTGAAGTCACGGATTCCCCTGAGGCCTCGTTGGACCCTCCCGGAGTGAGCAAATCACACATATATACATTCCCATTCCATATTAAGCACAAAGGTTTCACAAGAATACTCGCAAAATGAGCAAATCATTTTGAAATACACACGCAGCAGACGAAATCAACAGTCAAAAATACATTAGCAGCGACACCACTCCTCATATAAAAAAAATATGAGAGTTGAATAACCACATATCACAAAATCAAAATCTACATAAGGATTCCATCGCTTAGCAAATGATCATACAAGTAGCTCGTGTCACACGAGGCACGACAAGAAGAAAGGAGACTTACAACCACATGTCGCACGAAGATGATGATCGCCCCACGACACTAATCACGACCAACAACTCAGACGACGCGTCGCGACACGACTCAATCAAAAAAAAAAAACACGACCAAACGATATACGACTAAACCCGACAGCCTAGGTTTCCTCAAGCTAAGCTCTGATACCATTTATGTAACACCCCCAATCCACTCAGGGATATTACACGCCGTAAACCCTTCTCTCAAGGATCTACCAGACTGGTAACATATTTAAACATCTCAACATCGCCTTTAAGGCTAAAATGACTTAGTAGACCGATTTAGTCTTTCAATTAATACACAACTCAATATCAATACATACCTACGCATGGGTCAAAATACAACACACTCCCATACAACGGGAAAAATACTGCAGTGGAAATAAAGTACAACTAAACCAATACGACATCGTATGGATCCTCATGTGATTAGTATCGATCATCATTCATCATACTTCGTACCAACCCTGTGTTATGCTCCCCAAGGCCCTGCACATACCTGAATGTAATACGAACATCCACCCCTGATTACTCGGGGGTTAGCAAAATCCCACTATTTTGCTAGTGCAAGTACATAATCATACGAAATGTAACAAACAAATACAAATCACGAATCGGATACGACAATTAACTACCGAAGCCTTCCCGAGAGGTTTTATTAATTAAAAAACAATCAATGAAGTGATTGAAAATAAATTCCTCATCTCGGGGATTTTAAAAGTAGAAACCTTGTTGGACCTCAAGTCCTTAGTTGAAAAATAACCATTTCAAGACGAATGGGTCTCGGCCAAAAATCACTTTCCCTAAAACGACCTTTACAAAACCGTTGGGATATCATCCCAAATCTCATCAAATCACAGTACACGAGAACAATAGCAAGGTCCGTTTTCCAAAATCAAAACCCCACAACTCAAGGACTAAACACATGCGACAAATATTCTAGTGCCATCCTATCCAAGTAGGCCAATGAACAACTTACCTCTTACACATTTAGTCAATGCTTGCAATCATGAAATCACCGTTCAAAAACACTCATTTCCGGAAACGCCATAGTCCAAAACACATTTGTAAAAATGCACCACAATTAACCGTCGATCCACGCTCTGTGGACCCCTACCGAGACCCCGTCGGATCTAACCCGTAGTGGTTAAAAGCCAAACTCATCGATCCACGCCTCTGTGGACCACTATCGAGACCCCGTCGGATCTAACCCGTAGTGAGCATACACACACGCATCACTCATGCAATACTAATATGCTAAGAATGTAAGTTCATCAAGAATACTTGCTAGAAATGGCCACTTACCCGACACAATTATCATACTCATCACAATACCTTAATCGTGAACAATCAATCACAACACAACAACACAATTAATACGGAATACACGATTCCACAACATTAATCAAGCAGGGATATCATTATAGCCCTCAACGTTCAAAATAATCAAATCGTAATCAATTCACACGAATCATATTCATGAGGGTAAACCTACCATCGTAAATCCAACTTGTAAACTCTATTTTCACGACATAAATCATATAAGAAAAATATTTGCCTGGAAACCACGATCGAAACGAGATGATGAACGGGATGCGGTCGGGCAGCCCCGAACTCCTGAACATAATCAAGAATATAATAGCACCGCGAACACTACGAGAATAACACCACACGAATTACCAACACAAAACGGAGATCATCTCGGAATCCTCGAGCACCTATAATCCTATGGAAGAAACAACAAAAACATGATTACGACAAGGATCAAGACCAAAAACAACGGAGATCCCATCAAACTATCGAAGGAACACTCATTCGAACATTTAATCGAACATTAAATGTTCACTACACCTCAAGAACACCGAAATCACCCTTCAGGTTGAAACGAACCGAAGATATGGATATAAAATACATAAAACGTATTTAACAACAACATCTAACACCAATTGGTTTATCTAAACCGGATTGGATTCAGAATCAAGAACAAAACTCCCAAAAAGTCAACTCCAGGGAATCAAGAAAAATACCTCGATCCGGCAAAGAACAATGGATTAAATGATGTTAAACACACATAAATCCATCCCAAGATGACGTTTGATGATGAAGATCACACAAAATCTCTCCAAGAACTTGCTCCCGGCGAAAAGAGACGAAGAGGGAGGGAAATGACGGAATAAAGGATGTTGTCCAGTATTTATACTGGACAGTTATTAGCGTGCGCTAAACACACCGCATTAACGCGCCTAACGGGGTCAATGCCCCAGAACATTCCGCCCGCAACACTGTTAGCTTGCGCTAGCCAATTCGCGTAGCATACGCTAACGAGCCATGAATCCAGTCCAGTGGTTCCTGGACATATCTGCACCTACCAGGTAGCTTGCGCTAGAAAGGACATGTAGCGTGCGCTAAGCAGATGATAGCGCGCGTTTTCTACCAACCTTAACGTGCGCTAACGAGACTCCAGTCCCAGTCCAGTAGCTTCCGGACTGCCTCGAACAACCAGTTAGCGTGCGCTACCACAACTGTAGCGTGCGCTAATTACAGCACCTTAGCGCACACTATCCACCTGGATGTAGCGTGCGCTATCGACTCAGAATGACAGCAGCAGTACTCTCAAAAATGGGTACGACGACGGATTTCTCTGACTGAATCTTCAAGTTCAAGATACGCACGGAAAACTCCAGAATATGATCATACTAAGAGATTGAGCTCTAATCAAACTCATACGCGACCATGGAAAAGGTCGAAATGACAAATACGAAGGCGGATACCCACAACTTTGGGAAATTACAAAATGGCCCAAAATGCACGAGAATCACGATACGTGATCGAATAACCAAACCGAGGTTCACAACACGTCTAACAAGGTTAAACGGACTTATGGGAAACCCGAAACAACAGTTTCGAACGAGATTCGCAAGAATCAAACTCAAGCGTGGAAAAGTCGCTTAAGAATATGGAACTCAACAAAACGACACTGAAACGAACTTGAATGTCAAAAAGTGCAGAATTAATCATTCTCAGAATGACAAAACGGTCACAAGCAAGCCGTCGAAATGGACTCCTGTCAAAAAACTAAATTTACCAAAAAATCTAAATCGCGTATATTATAGACACGACCCTTGTTGCGCCGTATGTGAAATGGCTAACAGAAAACAGCCCTGTTTGCGCCGTGTTATATGGTCGTGTTTCCTTGAAAAATTCCTGGCATTGATTTTGATCTTGTTTTCCGTCCTTTTTGACGTTTCATGTCAGTAATCTGTAAAATGACCATTTTTAGCTCATGTTTTGACATATCTTTACAACATATATATTTAATCACAAATCAGTATGATTATGCCTCGAAAAGGAATATTTTGTATATGAATTTTTAGATCAATTATGCACTAATCAAATACCCCACACTTGAACATTTGCTTGTCCTCAAGTAAACTTCAGAAATGGTATAAGTGAACATATCAATAATTTAACTACACCTCAAGGGATAAATTAGATCAAGTTTTTTATAGTTTGTCAAATCTCGAGAAAATTTCCTTTTAATCAAAAGCATGAATTCATAAAACTTGTCGGGTAAGTGTATCGCTCTCTCTCTCTCTCAAGTGTATAGTGGACATGTTTTTTCGCTCAAGCTAATTTAATGAGGTGAAAACTTCCATAGGTGTGCAAATCATCTATTATCTCTACTACTTGTGTGTGTAACGTCGTAATTCAAAAGGACTTTATTAGGTTGTAATGTCGGCTCTTTGGTTGGGGTAGGAAAATATGGATAAAGTGACTTGAAACGGAACAATTAGAAAATATTCTGAATCGAGTTTTATGAATAGGTAAGCACTTTAGAAGCTATTTACTGAAGCTTTCTATCAATCCCCTTACTTATGCCTCGATTTATCTGAGCTATTTTTTTTTCTCTTTTCAATCAACCATTTTTTTTCTCGCCTTTTCCCCTTGTCTTTTTACTTGGGTTGTTTATTATATGTTTTATGCGAATGTAAATTATGGGTCACATGAATACACCCAGTTACTAGGATAAAAACATACACAATGTAATACCCACACCTTTACTACTGTATTCTTCGTTTAAATTAAGTATTGTCGCACCATATCTGTATTTATTGTAGCGAGTATATTGATGAATTATGTTAAGTTGGAATCCTGGTCATTCATACTATATTGATTGCTAGGTGTTATTGGGAGAATTCCATTTTTACTTGTTATAGATCTTAGCGTACGTTGACCTATCTTCTTTACGTACGCTATGTACGTAGCTTTACATACGTAACGTTCATATATTAACGTACGTAATGCGGGGTATCCATCAGCAGCTCGCCTTTCGGCGGGTGGGACCGAACATGGGTAGGTGGTCGGGAGTCGATCGTGACAGCCAAGTCAATGGCTATTACGTACGTAATGGCTATATCTTTACGTACGTAACGACATGTATATTTTGAGTCAGTGATATATGGTAAATCGACTACGTACGTAATGTTCATGATATTACGTATGTAAAGACTTTAACGTACCTTAATACCTCTATATAGCATACGTAATGCTGAGTACAGGTTATAAAAATATGACTTGCCTTTCATTTTTCTACTCGACCCATTCAACCCTTCCTCTGAGAAAATGATTCCCCACCTTGCCAAATTGATTTCTATCCTTTCTATCTTGTGTTGGAGCTTCAGCACTTGGATTGTGACTTGGAGATTAGGAGATTGAAGTGTGTTCTTGGAAGTGTTGGTGTTGTTCTTCATTTTGAGGTTGGTTTTTCTTTAACTCATATTAAATCTATGCTTGTGATGATGTTAGTATATAAACACTTCACATAATGTTAGTATAAACATGATAAATTATTTGAATCATGCTCAAACTAAGTGAAGAACAACATTAGGAATGTTAGTATCACTTCTTGATGTATGATAACTTCATAATATAGTTGTGTTGATAAAGATAGATTAAACCTGATTAATAACATGATGATAGGAAGTTGAGTTTAATCTTGACACTAAGAACATGTAAGTAATGGAATCCTTGATGACTAGAGGTGTGAAATACTAATCTTGTCTTGAACATTCAATTGATCCTTGAAAGGTAACATGATACCATATTTTTGGCCCTCTAAAACCGATACCTTTGTGATGAATCAATAAATCGATGTAATGAATTGTTTAAAGGATTTTGTTAATTCCCTTAAAATAATTATTACAAGATTGGGGGATGTTATGTTTAGAGTTCCGGACATCCAAATGATATAACTAGGTTTTTAATAATTTCTTCAAAGTAAAACAATGGATTTCGAAAGAATATAGTCGTAATATTCATATGTTCACGTTAATCGATTTCGTTGATAACTTAAAGAGGTGTTAATCACTACATTAATATGTTGATAATGTTCTTAGGATGAATGTAGTGATTATGGTGATACTAATGCGGTAGAATGGGTAGCCGAATTCAATTACATTAATCCGTGTGTATTAGGAGACGTATAATAGGATGACGTTCTTAGTTTGTTGAAAAACTTAAACTTACGATTTCATTTCTGGACCGGTTTAATGTAATCATTGGTAAGATAATGAAGAATGAAATTAAACACAAACTTATATCATAATCGGAAGTGCCGATGATTTGAAAGGATGTTTTCACAATGTTACATTGGTAATATTTTTGACTCAAAATGCTTGACATTAATTCTAGAATATGTGAATGAACATAATAAACATGTTATATGATGATTCGTAATTGGAACATTAGAATGATCAATAGGATAATTGAACTATTCAAGTAAATTTACGAATATTATTTCTATGTAATAATACCATTATCGTACGAATGTGTTGTTGAATGAATTACGTTTCATTCAAGGTTGGTTGTTCACGTGAGTATTGTTAGACGAGGATACCGTTCGTTTGATCATTCAAAGAAGGATTATCCATCTACGGAATTGAGGCAAGTTATCTTGCTTGGTTATAATGATGGTTGAATTCTTGTGATTATTATGTGTTTCATGTGTATGAAATGTTCTGAGAATCTATGATTCATGATATGGTGATGTCATTGATCATGTTATCATTTGTGGTGGGATGGTATGCCCGAGTTTACCGTTCTTGTTACCGTTGGTTCTGTTGAGCCTTGTTGACAATTCGGTGAGTTGTTCGATTCCTTGATAAAGGTGTAATTCGTTGAGTTTCGTTGTCATCTTGCATCGTGACATCTCTGGAGTCATATCTGCGTGCCGATTGGTTATGTGTAGGATTTTTAGCCGGGCACTTGATGATCATGCGTGGATGTTTCCGCATTTAGATCATGCACATGAGATGTAGTTCGTGAGGCTAATTAGATACATCATCCCACGTATATTCTGGATTCCGTATATGGGGTGGACATGTGCACGGACACATTTCCGGATCGGGCATACTGTGACGCCTGTCTTGAGCCATATTATTTGGTCGTTCGTATATTTGGATATGTTCGACAGTTGGGACTGACTGTTTATACGCCTGCGGAGTATATTCAGTAGTCGGTTGTTTCTTTGAGATCCGTATGTAGATGAATTGTATAATGTCATGAGAATTATTATCATGTATAGCTGACCCTGTGGTTTGGGCAAAATAATTGTATTTCAGGGCGAGGAAAGGGCAAGACACAGGAAGAGCACGATGATGACGGAGGATTTTGAAGGATGCTATTTCGGGGGGGCCCGAGTCTTTTGATGTTCGGTTATGTCTTATTGAAATTTTCATTTGTATTTTGTGTCGGATGAATGTATTATAATTTGTAAGGTATTGCCCATCGTCATATGGTCTATACCGAACTTGGATCCTGTGTACGATTGCCCAAATTAAGACATGTATAATTTATACTCCACATCAGGGTTTTAATTAATATTGTGGTACGGTGCCACGTTGTCGAGATATAGGTTCATATCGTGGTATCGCCTGGTGGGTCCCGGTGGGGGTCCACGGCACTGTAATAGCCGCCGTTTTCTGGCTGTTACACACAAGCTGCTTCTATCCATATTTATATGTAAGGTTACTGTTTTACGCGAATGTAAACATGGGTCACATGAATACACCCGGTTACTAAGTTTCCAAAAACAGTGGAGTAAATATTTTCTCCATTTTTCAACACTACCAACAATATATATCACCAAATGTCACTACACAATATATTTATCCTTGTCAAAAATAATTTCTAACTGTTCAAGTATGGGTCAAAGGATTTATAGCGATGGAAAGCTCAGTATATGGTTAACAATAAATTAGGCAATAAGCTCAATTGGGTTAATGAGGGAATTAATAATGTTTTTGGGTAGGCCGAAAAGATTGAAAGGCTAAATAAAAAAAATCGCCTAAAATCACTTTCACTATTTTGCACACACTTCGTAGTTTTGAGTAAGATACCAATGTACGTTCTAGAGTTTCACAATACAAATAGCGCACTCAATCAATGGAGATTTTGCATGATAGCAAGTAAACAACGGCTCAAAAGCTCACAAGTTCTCAAATATATATTTTTTTATGAATTCACACTAAAAAAAAATCTAGAAGCAATTGAGTTTGACATTTCATCGAAAATTCAAGTTTAGCCCATGGTCCTTTTACCGCACCAAAATTTTATAAACAAGTTTCCCAAGGTGAGTAGTAAGACACATTACCAATTGACTATTGGAGGTATTTTTTATGTTAAAAAAAAATCATATATTTCCGATATCACCCCACACTTTAGAAATAAGCATTGTCCTCAATGTACTGAAAAGACAGAAGAAAAAGGACTCACCTGTCGTGTGGTATGGTTGTTTCAATCCCCATTGCAATACCTAAAAAGAAATTGAACAAAAACAAAAATAGAAAACCATGTTGAAACAAGTTAAATAAATAAAAACAAAATCCATAATTTCAAAGAAAAAGAAACAGAAAATACGCAAACCGCAAAATATAGTCTAAACAAGCCAAAAAGAAAAGAAGTCGGAAAAATAACACAAATAAAAAATACGAGGCAAACAAAAAAAAAATATACCCGGAAGTATAACATAAATTTTAAGATGCACTTCAGGAAAGTCCGAAGAGTCGCCTTACGCTGCCATCAATGCTTTTATTAAAAACAAATAATAAAAATTACAGCAATAAAAAATAACAATACATAAATCTGGAATAGATGCGCGTCAAGATATCAAAAGGAAACTCCATAAGCTGCCATCATTTAGCACGATTTTTACACACAACAGAAAGTCAAAATAACAAGAGGTCTGATATGGGTTATCAAAGGGAGAGAAATGATTTCATTTTCTCACGGTAAAATCTTCCATCCAGACAATATTAGCTAGAGCTGGATCTGTTTGAGGAACAAATTTAATGAGTTTTTTGATTAGTTCTTCTGGTGTTGTTGCAACGACTATGATTCGTTTAGCACACTCGGAAATAAAACCTTTTTCAGCAGAGTAGTCGATGAAAGATAGTAAACCATCAAAGAAACCATTGAGATTAAGCAGACCTATTGGTTTTTTATGAACATTTAGTTGGGCTCTGGTAACCACATGAAAAAGTTCCTCAAGAGTGCCAGAACCACCGGGAAGGGTGATAAAGGCGTCAGAATTATTCATCATGTGAGTTATGCGATCTTGCATATTTACAGCTCTAAACTCATCTCCAATAGCTGCCCAGTGATTTTACTTTTGGTCAGAGGTTTTGGAATTATTCCCAACACTTTTACTCTTTCTATATAGGCAGAAGCAGCAGTGCGTCCCATTAATTCTAGACTTCCTCCTCCGTAAACTATATGAATGCATTTCTCTCCTAAGGTACGACCCAAGTTGTGGGCTGCTTCAGTAAAGCATGCCTCTGTTCCATAACTATCTCCACCAAAAATGCAGACTGAGTTAAATCTTTTTGTGGAAGAAGATGATTCCATTTTTGAAAAGAAACTTATTTGAGAGAAAAAAAAAAGAAAAACTACAAGTTTGAGGGATGAATAAAAGAAACAAGCACAATGCATATTTATAGAAGAAGAATAAGGTAAAAAAATGTTTAACAAATCTGTGATTGCGTTAATTGCGTATCACTCTTTTATTCAGAAAATCTCAACATACGACAAAAATTAAAGATACTCACGCGTATGAACAGTAGTTGTGGTTGTGGCTGTAACACCCCCAATCCGCTCAGGGATATTACACGCCGTAGAACCTTTCCTCAAGGATCTACCAGGCTAGTAACAACATATAACAACTCAACCATGCCTTTAAGGCTAAAATGACTCAGTAGACCGATTTGGTCTTTCAATAAATACATACAAATCAAATACAACTCATGCCCACACAGGGGTCAAAATACAACCACACCCGTACAACGGGAAAAATATAGCAGCGGAAAATAAAGTACAACTGAACCAATAAACAAAGTACGGTTCCTCATGTGATTAGTATCGATCATCTTTCATCATCCTTCGTGCCGACCCTGTGTTATGCTCCAAAACCTGAATGCAAAAATAGACATCCACCCCCCGAATACTCGGGGGTTAGCAAAAACTCCACTGTTTTGCTAGTGCAAGGACAAAGTGAAAATACGAGCCATACAATTCACATTCCACGAATAACAATAACCAGGAATCCTCAAAGATCAAAACGTAACAAAAAGTACTTCTCGAGGCGAGAGTTTGGTAAACATTTACAAAACCGAAAGATCACAAATAAAAAGGGAAACAATTTATAAAACAGTTTTAAAGATGCCATCGAGAGTTTAAATAGAAAACAATTTAGGATTATCAAATCCTTCTCTTTCCAAAATCAACAAGGTCCTCGACCAGTAGGCGGAAAGCAATTTGCAAGAAAATCACCCAATCAACACAAACGAGTCTTCACAAATATTTCCCACGGGGTTCTCGACCCAATCCAAATAATATCAACACGAGATCAAACATCTCAACATCACACGGGGTCCTCGACCCAAAACACAAAATGTCAACACAGTATAATCAAGGACACAGCCTTTCGTCCGCCCAAAAACTGCTCAAGACCCCTGATTAATTAACCCTCGGAGATCTCGTCAAATGTCCTTGGTTAATTAACCCTGATACCAACATTTTAAAACAAGTTGAAACACACTTTCAGAAAACATGAATCACGGTCTATATTGAGACCAGCATTTGAAAAGAGTTGAAAGAATTTGAAATACGATAATCGTTCGGTAACGGGGTCTTAGCTAAACACTCAAATATCCGTTACCAATAAGCCTGCCAGGCGCCTCCACTGAAACACCTGTGCACCGGCGTTCACTCCACATGTCAGCCGCACCTTGTACGTGTCACCGCGCCGGCATCACTCCCATAAGAGCCTCCCCTTGCACGCGCATCAGGTAAACACCGACGTTCACCAACCATATAGAGCCGCACATTGCAGCATACACCAGGCCGGAGATCGCACGCCCCGCCCTCAGAGGCTCCCGGATATGACGTCTCTCACAACAAGTATTCACATTGTCACAAACATCAAGTACACAGTCATCGTCGTAACAATTATCAAATCAATACACCAATTCACATAATTCATCCGTCAGTCCACGACCACGCGAATAAATAACAACACTCACGTCAACCATAACGCAACGGAAAGAAGCAATATACATACACACGCATTATCAAGCGCAACATCAACACCAAATATATCCAAAGGATTCACGCAGTCACTTACAACCCACACAATTTACAAAACACACGCGTTTTGAAAGTGAGCCTTTAACGAGGCTAGCCGAATCTTTTGAAAACTCATTTTAAACAAATAAACAAACACACCAAGATGATAACCAATTATCATATCCACAAAACAAGAATAGTATGGACAAGGTACTTGCCTTGAACGACCACAACACGGAGAATCGACCGAAGTAGGTTGGCACGAACCGACTACGAACCCGCCGACTCCACCGAATGCCAACTCGCGATAATAAACTACGGAGGACAATAACAACAATGAAAATGAATTCCATAGCATGACTCAAAGCCATTGAATTCAAAGAACGAAGGACGAATGTTCAAGTGTTTTCCCCAAAACGGCCAAGAACACGATTCTGTTGGGATTCCACAGAAAATAAACGCAGCGGAAGAATAAACGGAATCCCTAAGAGGATCGATCAAGTAACGTATATACGAAAAGAAAAATACGAAGATCAAGGAATCAAAGTCCCATACCTATGATGTCTCTGAAAAACCTTCCTATGATGATGATGATGAAGAACCCTTTGTTCCAAGCACCTAAAGCAAGATGCCTCTACTTCACACGCCGGAACTTGATGGAAAAATCGACAAGCTTCCTTTCTTCAAGAATGCGGCTAGGGAAGCTTGTAGGAATTTTCTCTCTCAATGTATTCTTCTTATATCTTGTCTATAAGATCAAGATGAAGTTTTCAACCTTACTTTCTCTCTCAAATTCGTGATTTTGAGTTCAAGGAAGAAGAAGGAGTGCTCTCTCTTTTCTAAAGACTTTTATTTATAAAAAAATGAAAGTCTACACCTTTAACACATGATTGAGGGTATCAAATACACCTCACATATGTCACCTAGTGACATAAAATAAGTATAAAAGAGACAAGAGAGGGAGGGGGGCGGCCCTAAGGGAAATTTCCAAGAAGACGGGTCGAATTTACTCGGCTCGTGTATTGGATGTTCGTCAAAATGAATCCCTCATGTACCGGATGTTCGTCAAACAAATCCATTTTATTTCCAATGTGTTTGGAATAATTAATTAATCCAATTAATTAATTATATCAAACAAAAATATATATTTCTCTCAGAAATATAATTTATGAATTAAAGTAATCACCCAGTAACCTACTCACAATTCATAAGACCGCTATTTGATTTATCCGATAAATCAAAATTAGATATCAAATATCTAATATTATAAGAGATATTATTAATTCACATTTATCAATCAATGATCCTATTGCGCGACTCCGTAGGTTCGTCTCAGCCGGCATTGGGAGGAACCAATGACTGCGGGCAGCACTTAGCCAGCCTAGCGGGCCGCACTGTAAACCCCGACTGAGAACGAATGAACGAATCATTCCAGAACCATTATGTCGTGAATACTATATACATATAGACCCTTCATCAGATGTCCCGGTCAAGTCTTCGGGTCACGGTAAAGTCAAATCCTACTATTGACTAAACTCTATACATGTGTTAATGCAAATCAAGACCGACTGATTAATAGTGTATCTAATACGACTATATCAGAATGCTTTGGCCAAAGACTTATGATCTAATTCACCATTAACCGTATAGGACATTCACCTGCTCACGAACAGGAGATAGAATCCTTTCTTGGCGTACAGTAAAGACTGCTACCTGCCCGTATAGTCCGCACTTCGAGGTCGACTCAACAATTAAGAAAATGAGTCTAACTACTCTACTGACAAACTAAACGTCACAGGCACATCTTCTACTGAACCCTCAAGTCAAAGGTCTACGTATACTATCACAACCTTTCGATTCGTCATCGACTCTCCGAGAGTGAATACCGTGTGACTGAATCGAGTATGAGTCGTGTTCGAGTATACTGGTCCCACCAATATACTTATAACTATGCTATCAAGACGTGCACATGTCCTAGCATCAGTTATACAAGTCTTATTAAAACTTAATGTCCTGTTAAGTTTTATCGACTTGCGAACTAGTTAAGCATCGAGCTCTAAACACTTCTAGTGCCTATCTCCTTATGTCCATAAGGAGTAGAATGTTCACTCTCAAATGCAAGGACTATTATTCTATATACCAAATCACAACGCCAGTGATATACAATAATATAGAAATAATAATTGCCTTATTAAATATAATATTCATAATTACAATACAATTGCTCTCACTCTCTCATCCTCTGAGTGGCATTCGAGGGCATATTCCTAACAATATCCCACTTGCACTCAATGCCACAAACTATGGTATCTAATACCCATACTCTCTAGATGTCTCTCTAAGACCTTCTGAGATAGTGGCTTCGTAAGCGGATCAGCAACGTTATTTGTTGTGTCTACTCTCTGCAGTGTAACATTCCCATCCCGAACCATTTCTCTAACAAAATGATATTTTCTCGCAATATGTTTGGTGTTGTGGTGAGCCCTAAGCTCCTTAGCCTGTGCAACAGCTCCATCGTTGTCACAAAATAGTGTCACGGGCTTCTCTGCGTTAGGAACCACTTGAAGTTCCTCAGTGAACTTCTTTATTTAAAAAGCTTGTTTAGCAGCCTCCGTGGCTGCGATGTCGGCTTGACATGTAGAGATAGCATCGAACTTTGCTTGGCACTTCTCCAAGAAATCGCCCCACCATTCGGCGTAAAGATATACCACGATGTGGACATCGAGCATCCATGTCCCCGAAAAATCTGAGTGTGTATAACCCATCACTCTTAGTTCTCAACCTCCTTATGTAAGAACCAATTCTTTAGTACTCCTTATGTACTTAAGAATGTTCTTTACAAAGATCAATGTTCTGCCTGGATTTGACTGAAACCGACTTACTACGCTCACAGCATAGGCAATGTACGGTCTAGTGCAAATCATTGCATACACAAGGCTACCTACTGCCGAAGCATAAGGTACCTTGCTCATTTCCTTTCTATCTTCCTCACTTTGAGGACACATCTCTAAGGAAAGTTTTGCACCATGTTGCATAGGTAGAAACCCTCTTTTAGAATCTTCCATCCTAAATCGCTTCAGGATCTTTTCTATGTAGAGGGCTTGGGAAAGACCTAACATTCTTTTCGCTCTATCCCGGTAGAGACGAATACCCAGAATATAGGTAGCTTATCCCAAGTCTTTCATTGAGAACTCTTTAGAAAGCCAAGCTTTCACAGAACTGAGCATTCCTACGTCGTTTCCTATAAGTAGAATGTCATCTACATATAGTATTAAGAACTCAATTTTTCTCCCACTAACCTTCTTGTAAATACAGGGCTCTTCTTCGATTTGGACAAAATCAAACTCTTTGACTGTCTCGTTAAAATGAAGATTCCAACTCCGTGAAGCTTGCTTCAGTCCATAAATGGCATGCTGAAGTTTGCATACTTTATGAATATTGGTTTGAGATATGAATCCCTTAGGTTGTTCCATGTAAATCTCCTCCTCGAGGAATCCAGTTAGGAATGCCGTTTTCACATCCATTTGCCATATTTCATAATCTAAGTGGGCTGCTATAGCAAGCATCATGCGAATAGACTTAATCATAGCTACAGGCGAGAAGGTCTCGAAGTAATCGATTTCTTCTCTTTGGGAATAACCCTTTGCCACAAGCCTGGCCTTATATGTATCAACCTTGCCATCTCCATCAGTCTTTCTCTTATAGATCCATTTGTTTCCAATAGGCACTATGCCTTTAGGACGATCTATTAAAGTCCAGACCTGATTAGCATGCATTGAGTCTATCTCAGCTTCCATAGCTTCTTGCCACTTGGTTGAGTCAATGTCTACCATCGATTGGTCGTATGTAGAAGGATCATTCTCTTGACTACTTTCTGTCATCTCATGGACACCCAGTTCCTCTTGATGCAGATAGCCATACCTCTCAGGTATTTGAGAAATTGTACTAGACTTGCGAGGTTGTGTTTGTATTTCAGAAGGTTGGGTTCTAATATCTTGCATAGGTGTCTCATTTGGTGTTTCTTTTATTTCTTCCAAAGAAATATTTCTACCTGCCCCTCCTTCCTGAATAAACCGATCTTCCAGGAAGTGTGCTTGTATAGCAATGATGATCCTATGATCTTCGTGCATGTAGAATAGATATCCCATGGAATCCCCTGGATATCCTATGAAACGACCTTTCACAGACCTAGTTTCTAATTTCTTTACTTTAGTCTTCTTGACATAAGCAGGGCATCCCCAAATCCAAATGTGATTAAGACTTGGTTTCCTACCTCTCCATATCTCATGGGGAGTCTTAGGAACGGATTTGGAAGGACATCTGTTCAAGATATGCACAGCAGTAAGGAGCGCGTAACCCCACAGATAAATCGGTAGATCAGTATAGTTAAGCATGGAGCGAACCATGTCCAACAAGGTTCGGTTCCTTCGTTCTGATACACCATTTAATTGTGGAGTAGCTGGAGGAGTGAATTGTGACACTATTCCTAGTTCTTTTAAGAACTCATCAAATTCGGTACTCATGTACTCACCACCCCGGTCTGACCGAAGAGTCTTAACACGGTTACCTGTTTGATTTTCAACTAGGTCTTTAAATTCCTTGAATTTATCAAAAGCTTCAGACTTATGTTTCATTAAGTACACGAATCCATACCTGGTATGGTCATCAGTGAATGTAATGAAATACTGAAAGCCGTCTCGTGCCACTTCAAAAGGGCCACATACATCGGTATGGATCAATCCAAGTTTTTCAGCAGCTGTTTCAAAAGTCCCTGCGAAGGGTAACTTAGTCATTTTGCCTTGAAGGCAAGATTCACAAGTTGGATAGGGATCTGATCCCAATGGACCTGTAAGCCCTTCTTTCTCCATTTTATAAACCTTAGTCTGACCAATATGACCAAGTCTAAGATGCCACTTAAGTGCTTGGTTCGTTTCATCCATACCACGCTTCCTAGTTATAGTGTTCACAGTTGTTTTATTCTTTAAATTTAAATGGTATAAACCATTTAATAATGTAGCAGTACCAGCCAATTTATTTCTGAAATAAATATGACAGGACCCATCTCCAATAAAGAAGTGAAATCCCTTTCGGTCCATGACCGGAATTGATACAATATTCTTGTGCCCCTTGGGCAAAACAAGTACATCATCTAAAGTAAGAATAAAACCAGATTCTAAATCCAACATAAGGGATCCGATATCAGAAGCCTCGACACTATGCCCACTTCCGACGGTGACCATCACCTCCCCTGAATCCAGCATCCCACTTCGTTCCAGATCCTGATTCATTGTACAAATGTGAGAACTCGCACTAGAATCAAGTATCCAAGAAGTAGAATATACAGTTACAGAACAATTTGTTTCTAAAACTAGTAGTTCCGTACCTGAAGGTGCATTACGGTCAAGCTTTGGACAGTACCTCTTCCAGTGGCCTAGCTCACCGCAGTTGAGGCATACATCCGTTTTCTTGGCCCCCTTGATCTTTTGAACCATTGGGGCCTTGCCCTTTCCCTTGTCGATCTTGGCTATTGGACCTAACTGCTTCTTGTTCTTTTTCTTCTTATTCTTGTACTTCCAAGTCCCAGAAGAAATCACAAGTGCAGCTTCCTTTCCCTTTGTCTTCATCTGAGACTGGGCAGTCGTCAGTTTGTTCATTAGCCCAGCTAAGTTACATGCAATCTCATTGCAGTTGAAGTTCATGACAAATTGTGAAAAGGAGTCAGGAAGTGACTGCAGGATAAGGTCAATTTGGAGAGATGCATGCATCTGAAAATCAAGAGCTTCCACTCTCTCAATCATCGAGATCATCTTGAGGACATGGTCCCCAACCCTCTCTCCTTCCTTCATCCTGGCGCCGAATAATTGCTTTGACATCTCGTATCTAGCAGTTCGGCTATGCTCTACATAGAGCTCAGCCAGGTGCGCTAAGATGGCTCGTGAAGACGTCATCTTTTCATGGGCACATTGAAGCTCATTGGTCATTGAGCCTAACATGTACCCTCGCACTCTTATGTCGTCTTTTACCCATTTCTCATGGGCATCGACATCTTCCTGATTGGCTCGGGTTCTTGCAGGAGCCGCTGGGATGTCCGCCTCCAAGACGTATCACAGCATTTCCATAGTTAGGACAATCCTCAAGTTCCGAAGCCAGTCCACATAGTTCGGACCAGTCAGGACGTTCTTTTCAAGTAGTATAGCGAGTGGGTTCATTGTCATATTGAGAGTTTTGTTAACTGCAGAGAATAATTTGAGACTCGTTAGTGTTTGTTTAATTATGATCCGAGTAAAGAATTTAAGGACTTTATTTATTCATAACTCGGCTCCCACTATTTTATCAGCATTTACACACTCCCATGTTAAATCCGGAAGTCTTGGGTGACTTCATAGTGGTGATCGATTTCTTTACAAAGTTTAATAGAGGGCAACCCATACGGTTTATATTCTATTATTCTTTATAAAGTGGTGTCTAATACCAACCCATCTAATGGATGATTCGATCTTCTTTTACCCCTAGTTCACTTGCCCTCAACCCATTCGGTTTATATGGCTCGCTGAACTATCTAAGTTTAAACCGTCAACTCCTATTAGTCTGACAATTGAATCTTACCCGGCAACCCATACGGTTTATAGGGGTTTGATTTGTCACAACCAAAGGCATCTAATGCACTCTAGGAATTTATCAACTTTCCCCAAAAATATTACCCCGACATACTCGGAAGAATAATATTCCGGTTTAGATTTCAATTTTCCATGAGTTTGACGGAGGGTAGGAAACCTCGTAACCTTTATAACTTAGTGTTTGTAAGTGGGAGTATTAACGCGATTATATGTTACACTTTGCACATTAATTCGTTTATAAGCGTGGTTTGTGGTTTGTCAATCATTCAAAATGAAAAACAATAAATAGCAACCTAGTTACTACCAACATATAGCTCATGGACTTTTTCCTAAGTATTGGGCCAAGCCAAATAAAGAAAGGAAAAATACATTATTGATTCTTCGTCTTCTAGTCGGTCGTCTTCGGTCTTCGTCATAGCCATATGAATAATTACATCATTGAACAATACGTCCTACTATACATATTTTCTAGTAAAAATAAATAGGCTCAAAACGGCCTTTACAACCATATCGAATCGAGCAAATCAACAACTAAGTCCACGAGCTATATCACCATCACATAAGGCATTCCATACAACATGTAACGGTAAATAAAATTAAATAATCAATTAATATATTAATCCAATTAATATAAAAATTAATCTATTTAATTTCTACAATATTAATCAAATTAATATTTATAATCGTCATTTTAATCCGTTCAAAGTAATCCGGCCAAAACAATATTCTCGTCTAATAATTTCCCTTAATAAAAAAATATTCCAAATATTTTATTAAATCCAATTTAAATTTCGGAAATTATTATAACGAAAAATAAACACAAAAATGGAGTCCCGGAAAATCCGGTATCAGGCCCAGCCCACAGCCCGATTCAAAATCGGGCCGAAAACCCGAGAACTGCCCGGACCGAGTCACTCGGCCATGCCGGCAGCCGAGCCGCTACTGAGCCTACCGAGTCACTCTCGGCCGGCGAGTGCGATCCGATGGTCACGGCCAAGCGTCTTCGTGCGGTATGCGTGTTTAACCCCCGTTTTTCTCATTTTTTCGACTCGCTTCCAAAACGAAAAAGTTTCTTAACTTCATGAAGAGGTTATAAATCAACAAAAATAAAATTTTTCAGATTTATAATTCACATAAAATAGTCGAAACTTGACTTACTACGAACGATTAAATTTCTTCGATTATATCTATTGTGATTCTAAATCATAAACATCATCAAATAACATTCCAAATGCAAAGACGATCGTATATACAATATATTTGACCTCACTCCGATACCACTGTTGGGATTCTACAGAAAATAAACGCAACGGAAGAATAAACGGAATCCCTAAGAGGATCGATCAAGTAACGTATATACGAAAAGAAAAATACGAAGATCAAGGAATCAAAGTCCCATACCTATGATGTCTCTGAAAAATCTTAGTATTATGATGATGATGATGAAGAACCCTTTGTTCCAAGCACCTAAAGCAATTTGCCTCTACTTCACACGCCGGAACTTGATGGAAAAATCGACAAGCTTCCTTTCTTTAAGAATGCGGCTAGGGAAGCTTGTAGGAATTTTCTCTCTCAATGTATTCTTCTTATATCTTGTCTCTAAGATCAAGATGAAGTTTTCAACCTTACTTTCTCTCTCAAATTCGTGATTTTGAGTTCAAGGAAGAAGAAGGAGTGCTCTCTCTTTTCTAAAGACTTTTATTTATAAAAAAAATGAAAGTCTACCTTTAACACATGATTGAGGGTATCAAATACACCTCACATATGTCACCTAGTGACATAAAATAAGTATAAAAGAGACAAGAGAGGGAGGGGGGCGGCCCTAAGGGAAATTTCCAAGAAGACGGGTCGAATTTACTCGGCTCGTGTATTGGATGTTCGTCAAAACGAATCCCTCGTGTACCGGATGTTCGTCAAACGAATCCATTTTATTTCCAATGTGTTTGGACTAATTAATTAATCCAATTAATTAATTAATTATATCAAACAAAAATATATATTTCTCTCAGAAATATAATTTATGAATTAAAGTAATCACCCACTAACCTACTTACAATTCATAAGACCGCTATTTGATTTATCCGATAAATCAAAATTAGATATCTAATATCTAATATGATAAGAGAGATTATTAATTCACATTTATCCATCAATGATCCTATTGCGCGACTCCATAGGTTCGTCTCAACCGGCATTGGGAGGAACCAATGAGTGCGGGCAGCACTTAGCCAGCCTAGCGGGCCGCACTGTAAACCCCGACTGAGAACGAATCAACGAATCATTCCAGAACCATTATGTCGTGAATACTATATATGTATAGACCCTTCATCATATGTCCCGGTCAAGTCTTCGGGTCACGGTAAAGTCAAACCCTACTATTGACTAAACTCTATACATGTGTTAATGCAAATCAAGACCGACTGATTAATAGTGTATCTAATACGACTATATCAGAATGATTTGGCCAAAGACTTATGATCTTATTCACCATTAACCGTATAGGACATTCGCCTGCTCACTAACAGGAGATAGAATCCTTTCTTGGTGTACAGTAAAGACTGTTACCTGTCCGTATAGTCCGCACTTCGAGGTCAACTCAGCAATTAAGAAAATGAGTCTTACTACTCTAATGACAAACTAAACGTCACAGGCACATATTCTAATGAACCCTCAAGTCAAAGGTCCACGTATACTATCACAACCTTTCGATTCGTCATCGACTCTCCGAGAGTGAATACCGTGTGACTAAATCGAGTATGAGTCGTGTTCGAGTATATTGGTCCCACCAATATACTTATAACTATGCTATCAAGACGTGCACATGTCCTAGCATCAGTTATACAAGTCTTATTAAAACTTAATGTCATGTTAAGTTTTATCGACTTGCGAACTAGTTAAGCATTCGAGCTCTAAACACTTCTAATGCCTATCTCCTTATTTCCATAAGGAGTAGAATGTTCACTCTCAAATGCAAAGACTATTATTCTATATACCAAATCACAATGCCAGTGATATACAATAATATAGAAATAATAATTGCCTTATTAAATATAATATTCATAATTACAATACAATTGCTCTCACTCTCTCATCCTCTGAGTGGCATTCGAGGGCATATTCCTAACAGATTCGTCCCGACAAAACACGAAAACAGAATTCCAAGTTGAAATATGGATATACAATCCATAGAATATGTTTAACAACATCATTTAACCACAATCGATCCATCAAAAACGGATGGAAAACGAGATCGAGAACAAATCCCCCAAAAAGTCGATTCGAAGGAAATCAAGAAATATACTTCGATTCGACGAAGAACAATGGATTAAATGATGTTAAATACAAGAATACTACCAAGATTAATCATACCCATCATGAATTAATCAACAACACGGAACGAATCGGATAAAAATGCAAAAACCCCCAAATTCACGAAATTAGGGTTCTAAGGAAGATTACCTTGATTCGCTGGATCAAAGGATGTTAACGGATGATTGATTCATGTTATGAACTCAAGAACTTCGTGGATTTGTTGTTAAACAACATGTCTTCGTCACCTCCGAAGCTCTAGCCGCGGATCGAAAAGAAAGGAAATGAAAAATGAGTGAAAATAAGGCTGCTCAGCCACATTTATACTGGGCCGGACTAGCGTGCGCTAGGCTGCCGAGCTAGCGCGCGCTATCGGCCCAGGCCGCAATCCAGTGACCTCCTGGACTAGACTGCTCGGCCAGGTAGCGTGCGCAGCCTTCCGGCCGTAGCGTGCGCTACCTGCCGGCCGTAGCGTACGTAGTGTCCGGCAGTAGCGTGCGCTACCTGCCGATCCACCGAGTCCAGTACCCCCACTGCCCTACTGCCTTGGCCCGCTAGCGCGCGCAGACAACCGGGCGTAGCGTGCGCTGCCTCCCGGCCGTAGCGTGCGCTACCTTCCGGATGTAGCGTGCGCTACGCCGGTTCCTGCCGCACCCGTCCAGCCGGTGCCCGCAATTATCCGGCCAGTCCCGCAACCTTCCGGCCAGTACCCGACCACCAGGGCTCGACAAATCGATTTCCGAAAATGTACAGAACGAACACGACGAAAAGTTCGCGGACAACATCAATGACCCGAAATGAAAACACCATAATTAATCATACGCGACCAAAAAATAGGTCGAGACAACAGTTACAGATACGGATACCCGTAACTTTCAGTAAATTACAAAATGGCCCAAAATGCCCGAAAATCACGATACGTGATCGAATAACCAAACCGAAGTTCACAACACGTCTAACAAATTTAAACGGACTTATGGGAAACTTGAAACGGCAGTTTCGAATGAGATTCGCAAGAATCGAAGTCAAGTGCGGAAATATCGCTAAAAAGCACGGAACTCAACAAAACAACACTGAAACGAACTCCGATGACAAAAAGTGTAGAATTAATCATTCTCAGAATGACGAAACGGTCATGAACGAGTCATCAAAATTGACTTCCGCCAAAAAAAAGAAGAAATTACTGGAAATCGAAATTACGGGTTTTACATTCTACCCTCCTTAAAAGAAGTTTCGTCCCGAAACTTAAAATAAGTAGAGAGAAGCAATATCCCCGCCAGGAAAACTCAACGAGATACACAAGAAACGCGTAACTTATGCTCATCGGCGAAACGTTACAAGCAACGCAAAGGAATATACGGCGTGAAAACACGCTCCACGGCGACCAACACAACGTCGCCGTTAGGGATATAATAAAACCAACAAATGACAAGCGTCATCAAACGGATAATATAGTCAAGTCAATTATCCGACAATCACAAAACACAACGAACGAAAATCAATAAGATTGACCGACCCAACAGTACATCAATCAAAACGCGAGCCAATCGCTGAACAAATACGGAATTCCACCGCCCAAGGGTTGGAAGATCGAAAACGAGACTAATTTCCAGAACTTAAGGGAATTACGAAGGAGCCTGAACGCTCAACAATCATGAAACGAGAACAAAAACCGAATAAACAAATGATCGAGACAACAAAAATCGAACAATCATGTCCGAAACACGAAGGATAATAAAATTGAAACAACAATTCCCAGGATGATCTGGTGAGAACAACAAGACATGCATTCCCATAAGATCCACAGGAAAGGGAATAGCGATTGAAAAGTCACAACGACAAATGAGTTATTCCGAAACAATACCACCCTCGTTCGATCAACAAAAGCAAGGGATAGGGAAAGTTCAGAAAATGTTAACGAGCATAAACGAGTCGACAGAGTCGAAAACACAGGAGTTCCAAATCCGATCCACTTCGAATAAAAGAACTAATAGAACCAAATGATGTCACTTCCGAACAAGATTCACAAGAATCGAACCGAACTCGAAAAAGTCACAATGATAACCAGATCAACCCACAACAAGATCACAGTTCGTTCGGACGATGAAACCGAAATACAGAACAAGTTCATAAAGTATCAACGAACACGAGCGAGTTGAAAGAATGGAGAAAGAGAAATTACAAAAGTCAAAATAGTACGGGTATTACCTTCGATCTCGCCCACGAAATTCACAAAAACAGAAGCAAGGTAACAATACATTAAACAACCGACACATAATGGAATAATCACCGATGCACACGGTCGTACCAAACAAGCTCTAACAGCTCACACATGCGCGACAACGCGGAAATCACTATGAGGCGACAATATTCCATACCAACATCCCACCTCTCACAGAGGGCTAACACAACAAATGTATGGAAAATGACTCAACGCTCACACCGCCAATTCGATCATACTCGGGAGCAAACATCATAATGAGAACGCGAACATCATACATACATACCCAACCCTTAAACGGGAATGGATAGGTTTTAAAAACGAAAACCTCATTTTGAAAATAATTTAGAAGAACACCGGTTGATCTTGAGTATCACCTTTCAAAAAGTACAAACGTGAAACATCGTTATCGAGACTTTGGAGAACCATTTCGCATTTGATAAAAATGAGGACACTTTCTCTTAGTGAAAACTTTCAGAATATTCGACCCTCGGGTCTAAATAAAAGTGTTTCTAAAACATTGAAAATATCTCAAAGCATTTTGGTCCTCGAAGTAGAAATTTTTTGAAATATATTGTGGCACCTAGGATGTACCACAAGAAAATAACTCATTTAAAAAGTATGCCTCGAAATTTATTTTTCTAAGATACTCAAGGTTTTCAAAAATCCAATAGGCCAGAATGCCCAAAACTCACACATATCGACGTTCACTAAAACACTCCTAGTACACGCATCAAAACGTTTAAAATCAAGACAATACATGTCTTTAAACAGAAATAAACGAAAAAATACCACATTCAGAACAAAACCACTGACCCCATTCGAGGCCTCTAAAGACCCTCCCGCACTGGCTAGTGGACAAGTCGAACGCGTATAAGCACAAAGCCTCCACAAGAGAACTTGTAAAACGTGCAAATCGATTCGAAAATCATCAACAACGGACAAAAACAACAATAAAAAGACATCACAAGCGACGACACTCCTCGTATAAATCAAATACGAGAGTCGACTAAATACATATCGTGAAATCAAAATCCACATAAGGATTCCATCACTTAACAAATAATCATAAAAATAGCTCGTGTCACACGAGGCACAACACAAAGAGGGAGACTTACTTCCACAGGTCGCACGAAGATGATGATCGCCCCACGATACAAATCACGACCAACAAACTAAAACGACGCGTCGCGACACGACTCAGTCAGATAAAATCTGACGAAACAAGACTCAAACAACACGACTTGACCCGACAACCTAGGCTTCCTCAACCTAAGCTCTGATACCATTTATGTAACACCCCAAATCCGCTCAGGGATATTACACGCCGTAGAACCTTTCCTCAAGGATCTACCAGGCTGGTAACAACATATAACAACTCAACCATGCCTTTAAGGCTAAAATGACTCAATAGACCGATTTGGTCTTTCAATAAATACATACAACTCAAATACAACGCATGCCCATGCAGGGGTCAAAATACAACCACACCCATACAACGGGAAAAATATAGCAGCGGATAATAAAGTACAACTGAACCAATAAACAAAGTACGGTTCCTCATGTGATTAGTATCGATCATATTTCATCATCCTTCGTGCCGACCCTGTGTTATGCTCCAAAACCTGAATGCAAAAATAGACATCCACCCCCCGAATACTCGGGGGTTAGCAAAACTCCACTGTTTTGCTAGTGCAAGGACAAAGTGCAAATAAGAGCCATACAATTCACATTCCACGAATAACAATAACCAGGAATCCTCAAAGATCCAAATGTAACAAAAAGTACTTCCCGAGGCGAGAGTTTGGTAAACATTTACAAAACCGAAAGATCACAAATAAAAAGGGAAACAATTTATAAAACAGTTTTAAAGATGCCATCGAGAGTTTAAATAGAAAACAATTTAGGATTATCAAATCCTTCTCTTTCCAAAATCAACAGGGTCCTCGACCAGTAGGCGGAAAGCAATTTGCAAGAAAATCACCCAATCAACACAAACGAGTCTTCACAAATATTTTCCACGGGGTTCTCGACCCAATCCAAATAATATCAACACGTGATCAAACATCTCAACATCACACGGGGTCCTCGACCCAAAACACAAATGTCAACACAGTATAATCAAGGACACAGCCTTTCGTTCGCCCAAAAACTGCTCAAGACCCCTGATTAATTAACCCTCAGAGATCTCGTCAAATGTCCTTGGTTAATTAACCCTGATACCAACATTTTAAAACAAATTGAAACACACTTTCAGAAAACATGAATCACGGTCTATATCGAGACCAGCATTTGAAAAGAGTTGAAAGAATTTGAAATACGATAATCGTTCGGTAACGGGGTCTTAGGTAAACACTCAAATATCCGTTACCAATAAGCCTGCCAGGCGCCTCCACTGAAACACCTATGCACCGGCGCTCACTCCACATGTCAGCCGCACCTTGTACGTGTCACCGCGTCGGCGTCACTCCCATAAGAGCCGCCCTTTGCACGCGCATCAGGTAAACACCGGCGTTCACCAACCATATGGAGCCGCCCATTGCAGCGTACACCAGGCCGGAGATCGCACGCCCCGCCCTCAGAGGCTCCCGGATATGACGTGTCTCACAACAAGTATTCACATTATCACAAACATCAAGTACACAGTCATCGTCGTAACAATTATCAAATCAATACACCAATTCACATAATTCATCCGTCAGTCCACGACCACACGAATAAATAACAACACGCACGTCAACCATAACGCAACAGAAATAAGCAATATACGTACACACGCATTATCAAGCGCAACATCAACACCAAATATATCCAAAGGATTCACGTAGTCACTTACAACCCACACAATTTACAAAACACACGCGTTTTGAAAGTGAGCCTTTAACGAGGCTAGCCGAATCTTTTGAAAACTCATTTCAAACAAATAAACACACCAAGATGATCACCAATTATCATATCCACAAAACAAGAATAGTATGGACAAGGTACTTGCCTTGAACAACCACAACGCGGAGAATCGACCGAAGTAGGTTGGCACGAACCGACTACGAACCCGCCGACTCCACCGAACGCCAACTCGCGATAATAAACTACGGAGGACAATAACAACAATGAAAATGAATTCCATAGCATGACTCAAAGCCGTTGAATTCAAAGAACGAACGACGAATGTTCAAGTGTTTTCCCCAAAACGGCCAAGAACACGATTCGTCCCGACAAAACACGAAAACAGAATTCCAAGATGAAATATGGATATACAATCCATACAATATGTTTAACAACATCATTTAACCACAATCGATCCATCAAAAATGGATGGAAAACGAGATCGAGAACAAATCCCCCAAAAAATCGATTCGAAGGAAATCAAGAAATATACTTCGATTCGACGAAGAACAATGGATTAAATGATGTTAAACACAAGAATACTACCAAGATTAATCATACCCATCATGAATTAATCAACAACACGGAACGAATCGGATAAAAATGCAAAACCCCCCAAATTCATGAAATTAGGGTTCTAAGGAAGATTACCTTGATTCGCTGGATCAAAGGATGTTAACGGATGATTGATTCATGTTATGAACTCAAGAACTTCGTGGATTTGTTGTTAAACAACATGTCTTCATCACCTCCGAAGCTCCTGCCGCGGATCGAAAAGAAAGGAAATGAAAAATGAGTGAAAATAAGGCTGCTCAGCCACATTTATACTGGGCCGGACTAGCGTGCGCTAGGCTGCCGAGCTAGCGCGCGCTATCGGCCCAGGCCGCAATCCAGTGACCTCCTGGACTAGACTGCTCGGCCAGGTAGCATGCGCAGCCTTCCGGCCGTAGCGTGCGCTACCTGCCGGCCGTAGCGTGCGCTACCTGCCGGCCGTAGCGTACGTAGTGTCCGGCAGTAGCGTGCGCTACCTGCCGATCCACCGAGTCCAGTACCCCCACTGCCCTACTGCCTCGGCCCGCTAGTGCGCGCAGACAACCGGGCGTAGCGTGCGCTGCCTCCTGGCCGTAGCGTGCGCTACCTTCCGGCCGTAGCTGTAACACCCCCAATCCGCTCACGGATATTACACGCCGTAGAACCTTTCCTCAAGGATCTACCAGGCTAGTAACAACATTAAACATATCAAAAATGCCTTTAAGGATAAAATGACTCAGTAGATCGATTTGGCCTTTCAATAAAGCATACAACTCGATTACAATACCAGCCCACGCAGCGGTCGAAATACAATAAACTCCCATACAACGGGGAAAAGATACTGCAGCGGAAAAGAAAATACAACTGGACCAATACGACATCAACGGGTCCTCGTGTGATTAGTATCGTTCATCTTTCATCATCCTTCGTGCCGACCCTGTGTTATGCTCCCAACCCTGAATGCAAAAATAGACATCCACCCCCCGAATACTCGGGGGTTAGCAAAACTCCACTGTTTTGCTAGTGCAAGAACAAAGTGCAAATACGAGCCATACAATTCACATTCCACGAATACCAATAACCAGGAATCCTCAAAAATCCAAAAGTAACGAAAAGTACTTCCCGAGGCAAGAGTTTGGGTAAAACATTCCGAAACTAAAAGACCACAATTAAGGGGAAACAATTTATGAAACAGTTTAAAATGCCGTCGACAGTTTTAATAGAAACAATTTAGGATTATCAAATCCTTATCTTTCCAAAATCAGCAGGGGTCACAGCCCAAAGGTTTTGTTTTCGCAAATAGAAAACCGACAACAATTCGCAGGGCCAAAACCCAACTCGTGAAGTTTTCACTCGTGATTCCCGGACTCAACCCAATGGAAATCCCGTCGTGGCCCCGTCGAACCAACCCACGGTGAGTAAAATACATTCACTAAATATACACCAACCTGTGAAGTTTTTACTCGTGAATCCCGGACTCAACCCATTGGAATTCCCTCCGTGATCCCGTCGGACCCCCCGAGGTGAGTAAAATACATTCACTAAATATACACCAACTTGTGAAGTTTTTACTCGTGAATCCCGGACTCAACCCATTGGAATTCCCTCCGTGATCCCGTCGGACACCCCGAGGTGAGTAAAATACATTCACCACTCGTGAATCCAGGGCGCAACCCATTGGAATTCCCGTCGTGGCCCCGTCGAACCAACCCACATTGAGCGAAGTAATCATGCACAAGTAACATATCACACCAAGGATATCCAAACCATTCATCCAGAGGCATCAAACACTTGGCAAAACACCACGTCAAACCACAATGCACCGAAATAAAATAATATATGCACACACGCATTATCAAGCGCAATCATCAACACCAAACATATCCATAATATTTACATACTCGTTCACGAAACACACCAATCACAAAACACACACGGTTTTGAAAGAGGGCCTTTAACAAGGCTAACCAAATCTTTTGAATCGGCACGCAAGTATCCCGACGAACACGGCTCAATCGGAAAGCTTTGAAACGCCCGATGCTTTCGAAAAGGAAAACGGCAAAGAACGGAAGGGTTCAACTTGGTTTCTTCGCAAGAAACTCGACCCTAACAACATACAATCAATAAATCATCGATCATACGAGGAAGAATAATCGTAGAACGTCCGAAAACCCCTCTAAGACATTTTACCGGACACCTTTAAGGCATCGGTCAAGAACTCGACCCAAATACGATCCAACCATGTAATAACAAGGGAAATGATATAATACATATAAATAATCATCAATCCATCACAATCCTAAGTTAAATCGGACTAAACGGACGAAATCGAACAAAATACCCAAAATCCCCAAAATTAGATTTCTAGGAAATCTGACCTGATTCGGTAGATCGGAGGATGTTATAGGATGGATGATTGATGATATGAACTCCAAGACTTCATGGATTGATTGTCCAACAACATCTTTACATGATCTCCACACCTCCAGCCGCGGAAGAGAAGGAAGAGGATGAGAAAATGGGTGAAAAACACGCTGCCAGGCCTCAAATAGGCTGATCTGCACTGGGTGCCGCGGCACAGGACAAGTGTGCCGCGGCCCACGGCAAAAAAAAAACTGCCCAGCACTAGCTTATTCCCGCGGCCCAGCCGAAGTGTGCCGCGGCACACGGTACAGCCTACTCCAACACCAAAAAGGCACATCGTGCAGTCTTAGCTATTTCGACCATAACTCCTTCGTCCGGACTCTGATTGACTCACTGTTTGAGCCATTGGAAAGCTAACTTGATGATCTATAACATTACAAAGATTCAGAATTTTTGGAGTTTCCAAGAATTAATGGTGACTTTACAAATTCGAACTCACACGTGAAAAAGTCGATTAAGGACAAGGAACTCAACAAAACGACACCGAAACGAACTCGGATGACAAAAAGTGTAGAATTAATAATTCTTGGATTGACGAAATGGTCATGAGCGAGTCGTCAAAATGGACTTCTGCTGAAAAAAAGAAATTACCGGAAATCGAAATTACGGGTATTACATTCTACCCTCCTTAAAAGAAGTTTCGTCCCGAAACTTAAAACAAGTAGGGAGAAGTAATATCCCCGCCAGGAAAACTCAACGAGATACACTAGAAACGCGTAACTTATGCTCATCAGTGAAACGTTACAAGCAACGCAAATGAATATACGGCGTGAAAACACGCTCCACGGCGACCAACACAACGTCGCCGTAAGGGATATAATAAAACCAACAAATGACAAGCGTCATCAAACGGATAATATAGTCAAGTCAATTATCCGACAATCACAAAACACAACGACCGAAAATCAATAAGATTGACCGACCCAACAGTACATCAATCAAAACGCGAGCCAATCGCTGAACAAATACGGAATTCCACCGCCCAAGGGTTGGAAGATCGAAAACGAGACTAATTTCCTGAACTTAAGGGAATTACAAAGGAGCCTGAACGCTCAACAATCATGAAACGAGAACAAAAACCGAACAAACAAACGACCGGGACAACAAAAATCGAACAATCATGTCCGAAACACGAAGGATAATAAAATTCAAACAACAATTCCCAGGATGATCTGGTGAGAACAACAAGACATGCATTCCCATAAGATCCACAGGAAAGGGAATAGTGATTGAAAAGTCACAACGACAAACGAGTTATTCCGAAACACCACACTCGTTCGATCAATAAAAGCAAGGGATAGGGCAAGCTCAGAAAATGTTAACGAACATAAACGAGTCGACAGAGTCGAAAATACATAAGTTCAAAATCTGATCCACTTCGAATAAAAGAACTAGTAGAACCAAAAGATGTTACATCCGAACAGGGTTCACAAGAATCGAACGGAACTCGGAAAAGTCACAGCGATAACCAGATTGACCCAAAACAAGATCACAGCTCATCCGTTCGATGAAACCGAAATACAGAACAAGTTCAGTAAGTATCAACGAATACGAGCGAGTCGATAGAATTGAGAAAGAGAAAATGCAGAAGCCAAAAATAATACGGGTATTACATTCGACCTCTTATAAAAGAAGGTCGTCCCCGCAACTCTCAATAATGGAAATAAGGCAACAACACAAAAGCAGTCGGCGGAAACATTTCCCATGGGCCTCTTAGAGCCGATCCTGATATTTGTACTAAGCGCGAACTCCAGAAGTCTCGGTAGCCAATTCGCAAAACTGAATTCGGTGTCCCTTGAGTCCACACTTGAAATGTGTTACCGACGATAAGGACAATTTACACGTGCATGCCCCGGAACATCACGGTTGAAACGCCTCGGCTCGGCATACCGAAAATACAAATGCTAGATACAATGGGGCATAATGTCGCAAAACAACATAGCGGAGACGCCAACTCAGCACAACAAAGAATCATAACACATATCATATACAACGATTACCATCGTAAAGTAATACACACACAAACACTACAACGACGACGGTATCGTTCGGCGACCTTAACGGCCCGAACAATAACCAGCACATAATTACAAACCTCATGAAACAATCACCCATGTGCATAAACACACAAAAATCCAAGCTTTAACAGCTCACATAGGTGCGATAACACGCAAGCCACCACGAAATGGCAACATTAAAGATCGTCATCACACCTCCCACGAAGGGCTAACAAAACATATGCTTGGCGAACGAATCAACGTTCACACCACCAATTCAATCACAATTCGGAGGGCTAACACCCTAACAACAATACCAACATCATACACACCTTCTCTGATCACAATCACGAAATGATGGGTTTTAAAAACGAAAACCACCTTTTGAAAATAGTTTGGAAACACCAGTTGATCTTGAGTATCACTTTACAAAAAGTAGTGCAAACATTGTTATCGAGACTTTGAAAATCATCTTGCGTTTGAACACAAATGAGGACACCTTCTCTCAGTGAAAAACTTTCAGAATATTCGACACTTGGGTTTAAGCAACTGCATTTCTAAAAATAATTGAAAATATCTCAAAATATTTTGGTCCTCATTTAGAATAATTTTGAAACATATTGCGGCACTAGAAGGCACCTTGAAAGTACCGCGAGAAAATAATTCATTTTAAAAGTACGTCTCGAAATTTATTTTCTAAGATACTCAAGTTTTTCAAGGACAATTCAATGGGCTAGAATGCCCAAAAATTTCAGGTAAATACACGGAACATTATAGCGCTGTGGGTCCCACACCGGAACCCACCAGGATAAAAACCATTTACAAAACGCCAAAAAAGCCGATGACGGTAATATTTCAAAAACTCACAAAAGCCATTTACAAAATACTAAATACCGTAATAAGAATTTCGCCAAAATGATCAAGGCCATAATGCCAAAAACTCGGTTAAGGGAATCGGTTTTCGAAATAAAACTCAGTCGGTAAAATACCGAAAGCCATTACAAAAGAACTCACGCAGCGGATAAAAGAAATACAGTCTAACATGCACAATCCAGCAACACTACTCCTCACATGAACGAAATATGAGAGTCAAATAGTCACGTATCAAGAAATCAAAATCCATAAGAGGATTCCGTCACTTAACAAATAATCAAAAAAAAATTAGCTCGTGTCACATGAGGCACAACACAAAGAAGGGAGACTTACATCCACAAGTCGCACGAAGATGATGATCGCCCACGATACTAATCACGACCAACAAACTCAGACGATGCGTCGCGACACGACTTAGTCAGACAAAATCCGACGAGACAAAAACTCAACAGACACCACTGACCCGACAGCCTAGGTTTCCACAACCTAAGCTCCGATACCATTTATGTAACACCCCCAATCCGCTCAGGGATATTACACGCCGTAGAACCTTTCCTCAAGGATCTACCAGGCTAGTAACAACATATAACAACTCAACCATGCCTTTAAGGCTAAAATGACTCAGTAGACCGATTTGGCCTTTCAATAAAGCATACAACTCGATTACAATACCAGCCCACGCAGGGGTCGAAATACAATAAACTCCCATACAACGGGGAAAAGATACTGCAGCGGAAAAGAAAATACAACAAGACCAATACGACATCAACGGGTCCTCGTGTGATTAGTATCGTTCATCTTTCATCATCCTTCGTTCCGACCCTGTGTTATGCTCCCAACCCTGAATGCAAAAACAGACATCTACCCCCGAATACTCGGGAGTTAGCAAAACTCCACTGTTTTGCTAGTGCAAGAACAAAGTGCAAATATGAGCCATACAATTCACATTCCACGAATAGCAATAACCAGGAATCCTCAAAAATCCAAAAGTAACGAAAAGTACTTCCCGAGGCAAGAGTTTGGGTAAAACATTCCGAAACCGAAAGACCACAATTAAGGGGAAACAATTTATGAAACAGTTTAAAATGCCATCGAGAGTTTTAATAGAAACAATTTAGGATTATCAAATCCTTATCTTTCCAAAATCAACAGGGATCACAGCCCAAAGGTTTTGTTTTCGAAAATAGAAAACCGACAACAATTCGCAGGGCCAAAACCCAAGTCACGTGTCCTCGACGGACATAAAATCAATACCGACTCGTGAAGTTTTCACTCGTGATTCCTGGACTCAACCCATTGGAAATCCCGTCGTGGCCCCGTCGAACCAACCCACGGTGAGTAAAATACATTCACTAAATATACACCAACCTGTGAAGTTTTTACTCGTGAATCCCGGACTCAACCCATTGGAATTCCCTCCGTGATCCCGTCGGATCCCCCGAGATGAGTAAAATACATTCACTAAATATACACCAACCTGTAAAGTTTTTACTCGTGAATCCCGGACTCAACCCATTGGAATTCCCCCCGTGATCCCGTCGGACCCCCCGAGGTGAGTAAAATACATTCACCACTCGTGAATCCAGGGCGCAACCCATTGGAATTCCCGTCGTGGCCCCGTCGAACCAACCCATGGTGAGCGAAGTAATCATGCACAAATAACATATCACACCAAGGATATCCAAACCATTCATACAGAGGCATCAAACACTTGGCAAAACACCACGTCAAACCACAATGCACCGAAATGAAATAATATATGCACACACACATTATCAAGCGCAATCATCAACACCAAACATATCCATAAGATTTACATACTCGTTCACGAAACACACCAATCACAAAACACACACGGTTTTGAAAGAGGGCCTTTAACAAGGCTAACCAAATCTTTTGAAAGTTCAATTTAAATGACCAAGCAACCACATTTAGACGATCACTAATTATCATATCCACAAAACAAGAATTGTATGGACAAGGTACTTGCCTCGAAATCGGCACGCAAGTATCCCGACGAACACGGCTCAACCGGAAAGCTTCGAAACGCCCGATGCTTTCGAAAAGGAAAACGGCAACGAACAGAAGGGTTCAACTTGGTTTCTTCGCAAGAAACTCGACCCTAACAACATACAATCAATAAATCATCGATCATACGAGGAAGAATAATCGTAGAACGTCCGAAAACCCCTCTAAGACATTTTACCGGACACCTTTAAGGCGTCGGTCAAGAACTCGACCCAAATGACGAATCGATACGATCCAACCATGGAATAACAAGGGAAATGATATAATACATCTAAATAATCATCAATCCATCACAATCCTAAGTTAAATCGGATTAAACGGACGAAATCGAACAAAATACCCAAAATCCCCAAAATTAGATTTCGAGGAAATCTGACCTGATTCGGTAGATCGGAGGATGTTATAGGATGGATGATTGATGATATGAACTCCAAGACTTCATGGATTGATTGCCCAACAACATCTTTCCATGATCTCCACACATCCAGCCGCGGAAGAGAAGGAAGAGGATGAGAAAATGGGTGAAAAACACTCTGCCAGGCCTCAAATAGGCTGATCTGCACTGTGTGCCGCGGCACAGGACAAGTGTGCCGCGGCCCACGGCCAAAAAAATTTTCCCAGCACTAGCTTAGTGCCGCGGCCTAGCCGAAGTGTGTCGCGGCACACGGTACAGCCTACTCCAACACCAAAAAGGCACATCGTGCAGTCTTAGCTATTTCGACCATAACTCCTTCGTCCGGACTCCGATTGACTCACCGTTTGAGCCATTGGAAAGCTAACTTGATGATCTATAATATTGCAAAGATTCAAAAATTTTGGAGTTTCCAAGAATTAATGGTGACTTTACAAAGTCGAACTCACACGTGAAAACGTCGATTAAGGACACGGAACTCAACAAAACGTCACCGAAACGAACTCGGATGACAAAAAGTGTAGAATTAATCATTCTCGGATTGACGAAATGGTCATGAGTGAGTCGTCAAAACGGACTTCCGCCGAAAAAAAGAAATTACCAGAAATCGAAATTACGGGTATTACAGTAGCGTGCGCTACGCCGGTTCCTGCCGCACCCATCCGGCCGGTGCCCGCAATTATCCGGCCAGTCCCGCAACCTTCCGACTAGTACCCGACCACCAGGGCTCGACGACTCGATTTCCGAAAACGTACGGAACGAACACGACGAAAAGTTCGCGGACAACATCAACGACCCGAAATGAAAACATAATACCATAATTAATCATACACGACCAAGAAACGGGTCGAGACAACAGTTACAGATACGGATACCCGTAACTTTTAGTAAATTACAAAATGGCCCAAAACGCCCGAAAATCACGATACGTGATCGAATAACCAAACCGAAGTTCACAACATGTCTAACAAAGTTAAACGGACTTACGGGAAACTCGAAACAGCAGTTTCGAACGAGATTCGTAAGAATCGAAGTCAAGTGCGGAAAAGTCGCTAAAAAGCACGGAACTCAACAAAACAACACCGAAACGAATTCGGATGACAAAAAGTGTAGAATTAATCATTCTCAGAATGACGAAACGGTCATGAGCGAGTCGTCAAAACGGACTTCCGCCGAAAAAAAAAAGAAATTACCGGAAATTGAAATTACGGGTTTTACAGTGGCTCACATCTTCCTCTAATTTTACGTTCAGAAACAGCTTAAACGCCTTCTATGAGTCGGGGAGAAGCTTTCCATTCAATTTTCTTACAAATTGGCAAACAGGGTCTTTTAACGTCAGATTCCCAAGACGTTGTTCATATTCTGGTTTGAATTTATTCCACAAACATCGAATTCCATAATATACGAGTCCACTAGGATGCGTGCCGTAAATTTCGATATTATCTAAATTCTCTTTAGTCAGACCATCCTTAATGAACTGAATTTTATCTTCTCTGTTTGTAGATGGAATTCCTAAAGATCGACATTTTGAATTACAGTTCCATCTAGCACATTTATAGCAAACGGCTATTATCTTTGCTCATCGTTTCTTGGCATATGAACTTTTTCCAAGCCATGGTCAAAATCTAGTAGGTATTTCTGCGAATTCACCTACTATTCTCATTTTGGCTTCAATAATGAATATAATGTCAAAAGGTATGCTTTTATTCATAAGCAACCTCATCCTTTCAAGTCTTGTCTTGTAAATTTTTAAAATGACTTTTTTTCTAATAAAGGGAAATCTCTTTTCAATACTATTCAAAGTTTCTTCCATGATAAAAAATAAAATAAAAATAAAAGGAGAGAATATCTACAAATATCAGTTGTTGTGGGAAACTGAAAAATCGGACTTTAATAGTCACGGAGTACTGTTATCCGCCAATTGACCAGACAAACACAATTGAGTACTAAGTTACAATTTCGAGAAATTGTATCTATAACAATAGTTTACAATGTAAGATTTCAAAAATAACATTAATACTTCCCCTCTATATTATTTTTTTATAAAAAGAGACTAGAAAATAGTTAAGCGCACCTTATGTGAAAAAAAAATAAGAACAAGAAGAATAAAAGAGGCAAAAATAAAGAAAGATAAAATAACAGGATATAAACAAAATTATACAAAAAATTATATTTGGCCTAAAACAATCCCCGGCAACGGCGCCAAAATTTTATCGACAAAGACTTATCCTAAAAATAGGAGTTTTTGAGTCGCTCGCAAATATATATGAGGTAGAAGTAGTTGTGGTAAGTTCTACCAAGGTCTTTTCTCTCGAGGATTGTTCAACAGGGCTTCACATAATATTTTGTTATAGATTGCGAGAAATAAATACTGAAATATTCTAAAATATATTATTGGGTTTTTGTGCTAACTAAATTAAATGCACTATTTATAAACTAGACTATTTATATTAAGACTATTTTTACTCTACTATTTATATTAAGACTATTTATACTATACTATTTATATTAAAACTATTTTTAATAAGATTATTTTTTATACTAGTGAGAATGAATCGAACTAAAATGAGTTGGAACTTGATTTGATAAAAACTAGGGGATTATGGATTCATTAAGTTAGGTTTTAATAAAGTAGATGAATCGATTTATACGGATATAAAAGAAAAACGAGTCTTTATCGAGTAATCAACTTTTTCACCTTATAACTTTCGTATTCAAAGGCTTCTTAATTACTTCCGTAACCTTAAGATGTCGTTTTCAAGATAAACACTTGATGATTGAAAAGATATGTTTCCAATTCACTTAACAATCAATCAAGAAGGTTTTATTAGTAGAAATAGGATATGATCAATCACTATTTAAACTAATTAATCCCTTTTAATCGAGATAGTGTAAATCAATCAAATACTACATATATAATTAAGTAGATGGATTAACTTACATGAGTATAAAAGAAAAACGATTATTCATCGAGTAATCAACTTTTCACCTCATAACTTTTGTATTCAAAGGCTTCTTAATTATTTTCATAACCTTAAGATGTTGATAACAACATAAACACTTGATAGATTGAAAAGATATGTTTCCAATTCACTTAACAATCCATCAAGGAAGTTTCATTAGTAGAAATAGGATATGATCAATCTCTATTTAAACCAATTAATCCCTTTTAAAAAAATAGTGTAAGTCAATCAAATACCTAATATATAACCTAATAGAAATCCCCCTTCCCCTAGGAAGAAAGATTAGCTACTCATTGTTTTATACAAACTAAAATTATACTCCCTCCGTCCCAGCTAACATGAAGAGTTGGAAAGTATAATGATAGATCCGGCTCGCCAGGAGCGGGAAGTACAGATCGGCACAAGCATAATAAATCATGATGAAAAACTCCCCAAACCCGAATAGAAATCCTTTGAAATAATTAATATAACATTAAGGATTCAAGGCTTCTCCCAAGAACTACAATTCAAATTTTGGGTTGAAAGAAATCACGATATGTATATTTAATCCATAGAATATAATTATCATCATCGAATAACAATAACCGATTCATCAAAATTGGGTTAAAGTCGGAATCAAGAAGAAAGCCCCAAAAATTCCCAAAATAGGGTTCTTTGAAGATTTACCTTGATTTGAAAGAGAAGAGAAGATTGGATGATGTTTAATCTACACTAGAAGCTCAAGTTTGATGTTAGATGGTGAAGAATAGCACCAAATCTCCTCCAAGTCATCGCACGCCACTATCGGTGTTAGGGTAAGAAATGAGAAAAGTGCAGAAAAAGGCAGTTGTCCAGTTATATATACCAGTATAGTTAGCGCGCACAACTGTACTCCTTAGCATGCGCTAACGGGCCAAGTATTCAACAGGTTCTATCGGTCCAACGCAGTTAGCGCGTGCAAGCTAAGCACCTTAGCATGCGGTAACGACTAATTCCAGCCCAGCAGCTTCTGTCTCGACCTCAGTATGTTCTCTCAGACTATAATAATAAAATATTTAACAAAATTATATTATGAAACTTCACTATCTAAAGTTTCATAATATAATTTGGTTAAATATTTTATCATTATATTTTGAGATTAATTTATAGTCAAACTTAAAAATTATTGACCATATAAAGTCAAAATACTCATGTTAGCTGGGACGGAGGGAGTAATAGAAATAATTGATATACATAATATGTATAGAAACTCTTAATTACTAGAATTTAATGGCAATAGATGAAAATTTACTTGAATATGATATATCAAAGTGCAAGAAACATTCTTCAAAATACAACTTCAAACTTGTTCAAAGGTTACAAGCTTACAAAATTTGAAAGTAAAATACTAAGTGCTTATTGCTCAAGCACTTTTCAATTACAAGCTGAATAAAAGGAAATACTTCAAACTAATAAAATGGAATACAAAACTATAATAGAGATGTCTTGCCAAAAGGAAATGATATTTCTTAGCAAGAAGAGGAGTTATTTTTGCAATGGATGAATGTATACTTTTATAGGTGATTTTCAAGAATACTTTGAATTATTTAATTCAAAAGATGTGTTGTAGTATCTTGATGTTTTCTTTGTTCACACTTTGAGTTCACAAGAGGCTAAAGGTGGAAAATTCAACAAATTTCTGCCTGAAAACGATGCTGGAAAATGGCCCATTTTGCCCCGTGTTGTGTGCCGTGTTGTGGTGACTTGGTCTCTTCCGGGCCACGCGCGAGGACACGGCGCAAAATGCCAGCCATGTGTGAAACGGCCTAAGACATGGCCCTTGTTGCGCCATATGTGAAATGGCCGATAGAAAACGACCCTGTTTGCGCCGTGTTGTATGGTCGTGTTGCCTTGAAAAAAATTCCCGGCGTTGATTTTGATCTTGTTTTCCATCCTTTTTGACGTTTCATGTCAGTAATCTATAAAATGACCATTTTTAGCTCATGTTTTGACATGTCTTTAAAACATCTATATTTAATCACAAATCAGTATGATTATGCCCGGAAAAGGAATATTTTGTATATGAATTAGATCAATTATGCACTAATCATTGAGTATCCCGTCCCCTATATTCATTCATAGAATGGCCTTGCTGAGGCTATGATTAAGCGATTACAGCTTATTGCCCGAATATTGGTATTGCGCACCAACTTGGCGAATTCTGCCTGGGGTTATGCAATTTTGCATGCAGCTATACTTATTCGCTTTAGACCCACTGCCAATCAACCATTTAGTGCGTACCAGTTGGTAACTAGATATGAGCCTGATATTTCACACTTACGCATTTTTGGTTGTGCAGTCTACGTGCCAATTACGCCTTCACAGCATATTAAAATGGATCTGCAAATACGATTAGGTATATATGTTGGCTATGAGTCGTCTAAAATTATCCGCTACTTGGAACCTTAGACAGGAGATCTGTTTACTGCAAGATTTGCAGACTGTTACTTTGATGAGACTGTAATACTCTCAAGAAATCCCGGGAATGTAACAATGCCGTGGACCTCTACATGGGACCCACCAGGCTAGGTAATCAACTTCACTCATCGACTCACGAAGTCGACGCAATAACACCACATCACAAAGACGCAAAATAATAACAATCCACCCGGTTCGATGGGTCAATCAAGAAACACAATAATCCAACGAAAACATAACAGACAACTCAATACACTTTGCAAAATCAAAAGCCCCTAAGTACTCGAGTACGTCTATTAGTTCACATAAAAAAAATGTCTATTAGTTCACAAGTTGGAAAACAAACATATCGAAATGGACAACGGAAATAAACACTAGTAGAAAAAACATCAAAGACTTCGGTATGTCTCACTTCGGTAATGTATATTAGTGAAGTAAAAACAAACAACAACTTCTCTTTTCAATTTAGGGAAGTAAACTACACACATAGACTTCAGTAAATGGTATCAAATAGAAAGGCAGGAGATAGTTAGAAATTTTAAGTTCCAAAGACTTCGCTAATTGTATAATTACTGAAGTAAAAAGTGTGAATTTTTTTTTTGACGCAATATTTTTACAACAGTGAAGTATATTATTAGGCTGAACATGTCGCAACTATTCAGACTCCCAAAATTTTTCACCCTCCAAAAAACCCTCCTCCTTCGCCCGCTCATTTCCTCCAATATTTCCTCCCAAAAAATTTTCCTGCTCCAGTAAAAAAACCTATACTGCCGCTTCGCCCGCGATTAAGCTTCTTGTGGAGACCGATTATTAGGGTTCTTTCATCGGCCCTTCAAGGTTTTTCAGTTTCGTCGAATTTTTTGGGGATATTTTCAATCTAGCTTTTATTATAGTTTTTACTCATACATTTTCTTTTGTTCTCATAATCGAATGTCTGCTGGCGAAATTGCTCATAATCGGACGACTGGTGGTGACATTGTACGAATTGGCTTAGGTAAGGTCTTTCTTTGGGTTTTTATTCTTCACAGTATATGTGTGGTGGGGTTTCTGTATGTGTTTGTTTCTGTATGTATGTGAATATTGTGTTTCTGAGTTTCTCAGGTCCTTCTTTGGGGTTTTTCTTTGCAGATTCTGAAAAAAGTTTTTTTCTATGGATTGATTTTGGGTTTTGTGGAATATATGTGTATTGTTTGAGTGTATTGTTTGGGCGGTTTTCGTTGGGGGTTCAAGGTATATGTTGTTTCCGCATATATGTTAATTAGGGGTCATGTTTGGGTTATGTTAATTGTGTTTTTGTATAGTGTGTTTGAGTGATGTTAGTCTTAATCGGGTCTCATGTGAGTGATGTTAATTTGTGATCATGTTTCTGTATATTGTCTTTGTTGATAGTGTTGGTGGTGATTCTGTTTGAGTTTGTTTAGTGTGTATGTATGTGAGTATTGTGCAAGATTTGATGCAAGTTTTAGTGTGTTTGTTAATTAGCAAGATTGTTGGCAAGATTTGATGCATGAGTTGTAGAGTGCTTGATTGATGTGATAAAATTTTATATTTGGTTGTCAATGCATGAGCTGAAGAGTATTGCATGATAAGATTGAAGATAATGTATCATTGATTATCATAAATGTGTCCCTTGGAGCTAAGTGGATTATTTACTCATATTAATTTTGGTTCGATCTAACTGGTTTCAAAATTTATTTATGTAGATTTTCTTCCTTGCTGAAAGAAAGATCTCTGACTACTTTGCAGAAGACAAGATCAGTGGTAAGAGCATGTAATTTGCCGAGCTGTTGTTAGAATTCAGTAGTTAGTAATGGATAGATCTTGGATTAAATCAGATAGGAGGAGTGCAGTATATGGGGAAGGTGTCGAAAAGTTCATTAGAGATTGTTTAGAGAATTCAGAAATTGATCAGAACTTCATTCCTTGTCCGTGTTGCAAGTGCAACAATATGAAAAAAGGGTCGGTGAAGATGTTGCGAGAGCATCTTTATTTCAACGGTTTTAGTCCAATTTACACCAATTGGATTTGGCATGGGGATCAGAGCCTGAATAATGGTGAGAGTGTCAACCAAGATCCATTTGATGGTGACATGAATGAAGAAGTGGGTGATATGTGTGAGGCAGCCTTTGAGAAGTACTCAGAAGATCCTAAAGAGTTTGTCAAATTTGTCGAGGAAGCAGAAAAACCCTTGTATAAAGGCTGTCGACAGTATACAAAGTTGAGTGCGCTTGTAAAACTCTACAATACAAAAGCAAGACATGGGATGACAGATGCACTTTTTTCAGATCTACTAGCCGATTTCGGGGATATGTTACCAGAGAACCACAACCTACCATCCTCAATGTACGAAGCTAAGAAGACTTTGAGTTGTTTGGGGTTGAAGCACGAGAAAATACACGCGTGCTCCAACGATTGTATCCTATATAGGAAACAATATGCAGATCATACCCGCTGCCCAAAATGTGATATGTCCAGGTGGAAACTAACTAAGAACAAGAAGGAGAAGATCGGCATCCCGGCCAAGGTTGTTTGGTATTTTCCTCCCATTCCAAGATTCAAAAGAATGTTCAAATCTTTGGAGACTTCAAAGAACCTAACATGGCATGCTGATACTCCAAAAGTTGCTGGTCAATTACGACATCCATGCGATTCTCCCGCATGGAAGTTGGTTGACCATAAGTGGAAGGATTTTGAGGAAGAGTCAAGAAATCTTCGTCTGGCGCTCGCTACTGATGGAATTAATCCTCATAGTACTATGAGCAGTAGACACAGTTGTTGGCCTGTAATGTTAGTCACGTATAACTTGCCTCCAGATATGTGCATGAAGAGGAAATTCATCATGTTAACAATGCTTATATCTGGTCAAAAGCATCCGGGAAATGATATAGATGTCTACCTTGAGTTGTTAGTTGAGGACTTGCAGTTGTTGTGGGAGGGAGTTGATGGTGTGTATGATGCATATAGAGACCAACTTTTCACATTGAGAGCAGTTCTGCTATGGACAATTAACGACTTCCCTGCATACGGAAATCTTAGTGGATGTGCTACACATGGATACTTCGCGTGTCCAATATGTGGAGTAAATACACATGCAAAGCACTTGACCAAGGGGAAGAAAATGTCGTTTGCTGGCCATATACAGTTTCTTAAAGAGTCTCATCCATATTGAAGACTGACGAAGGAGTTTAATGGCATGGAAGAACTTGGAGAAGCACCCAAACCATTATCTGGAATAAAATTGTTCGAGAAACTATCGCACATCAAGTTTCAATTTGGTAAGAAGGTCAATGTGGGAGCTAAAAGAAAGAAAAAAAGAAGTGAGCAGATAGAGAAAGACGACGAGCAGACTGTAGAAGATGCTAAGTTCAAAAAATGCTGGAAGAAGAAGTCTATCTTTTTCGATCTTCCTTATTGGAAGCACTTGCACGTGAGGCACTGTTTGGATGTTATGCATATTGAGAAGAACGTCTTGGAGTCCTTGATGAATACTCTGATAAATATCAAAGGCAAGACTAAAGATAATGTAGAGGCAAGGCTAGACTTTGTGGAGATGGGGATCAGGCCAGAACTAGCACCCGAAGTTGGGGAGAAGAGAACATTTCTTCCTCTTAGCGCATGCTCGTTCACGAAAAAAGAAAAGCTGCAATTCTGCACATCATTGATGGATATAAAAGTGTCGGAGGGCTTCTCTTCAAACATGAAAAGTATTGTTTGCCTCGATGAGTTGAAGCTGTCGGGCCTAAAATCACATGATCGTCATGTGCTAATGCAACATTTCCTGCCTATACTTATACGTGATGCTCTGCCAAAGCATGTGAGATATGCTGTTATGAGATTTTTCTTCTTCTTCAAAGATCTTTGTTCGAAAGTCGTCGACGTACTCATGCTAGATAAGCTGCAATCTGACTTGATTGAGACCCTTTGCCTATTGGAGCAATACTTTCCACTCTCTTTCTTCGATATCATGGTTCACCTTACAGTCCACCTTGTTCGATAAGTCCGGTTATGTGGACCAGTTCACTTTAGGTGGATGTATCCATTCGAAAGGTGCATGAAGGTGTATAAAGGATATGTGGCAAGTCGAAAACACCCCGAAGGCTGCATTGTTCAACGATATGCCGTAAGAGGTCATCGAGTTTTGTTCGGAATACATGAAAGATCTCGATCTGTTGGGATACCTATTTCGATTAGAGACCTCAATACCACAACTCCCGGTTTCCTAGACTGACGGCCGCAAAACCGGTGGAAGAAGTTGACTTGCATAGGGCACACAAAATTGTGTTAGAAAACTCAAGAAGTGTCTCCCTTCATCATGTAAGCCTAATTCGCTTTTCAAAATTACACATTCATTGTTTATAATTTTCTATACATACTATATATGGTGTTGCTTTGAACTAATAATGTGATGTATATACACTTCTACAGTGAGCATAAGGCCCATTTGAAAGTGCTGAATCCAAAGAAAGCGAAAGATGACAAGTGGATACAAGATATTCACAACAAGCAGTTCACTGGGTGGTTCAAAAGGAAGGTGGCTGAGGAAATAAATAGTTGCAATGGGGGGACGACGTCAACATTAACATGGTTGGCACATGGGCCACGTGCGCGAGTCATTACGTACAGTAGCTATGTCATAAATGGTAGTTTGTACCAAACAAAGGCCCGAGATGATGAAAGAGTTTGTCAAAACAGTGGGGTGTCTCAAGTGGCGAACACGATGCTTGTTAGCAGTGCAAAAAATAAGAACCCCTTGTTTGCAGATGTCTGCTACTATGGAGTAATCGAGGAGATATGGGAGTTAAACTATCATCAGTTTCAAGTTCCTGTTTTCAAGTGCGCATGGGTTCCAAATGATAAGGGAATAATCACGAACGACGAATGTGGATTCACCTTAGTCAATTTGAACAAACGGGGTCATAGAAAAGAAGAGTTTGTGCTAGCAAGTCAAGTTAGTCAGGTTTTTTACATTGATGACCCGTTAAGAAAGGATGGTCAGTGGTTCTACCAATTCATAAGAATAATAGTGAGGGGGAGAATGAGGAAGTGACTACCATTCCACTTTCTCGTCCTTTAGATGACTTGGCAACTCATTGTATTCCTACTCATCAACGATATGTTAGGCCGGGTAGTAAGGATGGTAGTAAGGGTGAGGGTGTTTGGGTGGTGAAAAAGAAAAAATGATGTAACAGTTTGTTATGTATTGCTTAAAGTGATGAACATCAATTTATGTTATTGTCTTTTTCTTGTACATGTTATGATTGTTATGTGTTCCTGTTACGTTATAATGTTTTATGTGCTTTTTCAGCTTTATTATTTATTTTTATCTGAATTATGAAAAACTTATATGATGTATTTTATGGGTTATTGCAGGAAAAAAGCAGATGTCTCCTAAGAAAACAAACAAAAGGAGTGTTCAGCAAAGCAAGAAGATGGTTAATGTTTCTGAGAAGCGGGCACCTGAACATGAGGAGGCTAAACATCCTGTAGCTACAGATGAAGAAGTACCTGTTCACGAGCAAAAAAGAACCAAACGGGGTCCATCATCTATGTGGAAGTTGGTTAAGCTGAGGGCAAGAGGGAATAAGGTTAAGGTCCGTTACGATAGCCTTGGGCGGGCTTTGTATGAGGATAATAAGGCCTTGCAGTCATACATTGGACATGTTGCAAGATCCATGGTTCCATGCAACATAAACAACTGGAGGTTCGTTCGAAAGGATATCAAAGATAAGATCTGGGAAGAGATAATGGTAAGACTAAATGTTGCAATGTTATATATGTGTTTTATATGATATTAGATATTTGTTGATGGTTTGTTCTAATATTAACAATTTTTTTGATAATTGGCAGAATGTATTTGAATTAGCGCCACAAACTAAGAAGACGGTGTTGGCTTCCGCGAACCAGAAATGGCGTGACTCGAAGACTAAAATGACTAAGAAGTTTGTGTGGCCATTTCGCAAAAATCCTGTTCTGGTGTGATCTTCTCCACCCACTGAATATCACATCTCAGCTGAAGTTTGGAAAGAGTTTGTGGATAAGAGAATGGACCCTTCGTGGAAGGTATTAAAAGTTGACATTTTTCCATTTAAATCTCTCAAATATGTACTTATTTGGGAATCATCCAGATTACACAGAAGGAGCAGAAGGATCGGACTAAACAGATCAAATATCTTCACAAGGCATCTCGAAAGGGTTATTGCGGTCTGGAAGCTGAGCTAGTAAGAAAATTATTTAATCACCGTATTTAGATTTTTATAAAGCTGTTGTCGTGTGACCCTTCCCCGGACTTGCCCTTTTTGTATTCAGATATTTATAAACCTTTGGGTGGCGTAATAGTTTTTTATCGTTAAAAAACAGAGAAAGAAGGGATTACTTGGTGAGGATGATGAAATCGATAGATCGCTGCTTTGGATCTTAGCCCGCCAAAATGACAAAGGTCATATAGCAGATGAGGAGACAACGGCGATGGTAGCATATATTGTGAGTATTTTTAACTAATTAGGCTCTTTAATTTAAATTCAAATACTTTTGCTCTATTTGTCTTATCTTATTATCTAAACACTTTCTTTTACATGTATGGCGTGTGGATTGTTCTTGGAGGAAGTCTTGAAGAAACAAGCTAAGGGAGATTTTATTCCACAAGGATCTCATGATGTTTTAACTGAAGCGTTGGGAACAAACGAGAAATATGGAAGAGTAAGAGGCATAGGAGGGTTCGTCAAACCACAAGTTTATTTCGGAACTGCACGAAAGACGAGAGAACCAATTTCAAAGGCCTTGGTTGAGAACCTAAAATAAAAGACTGAAGAAGTGTCTAGTTTGAGGGCTGAAGTGGACAGATTGAAAGCTGAACTTGCTGCAGAAAAGGAAGCAAAAAGCCCGACTACTTCATCAAAGAAATCGTCAAACATGGCCAATCCAAAGGTCGGACACAAACCAAGTGGGACTGGATGACTGTGATGCTCCAAAGCCAATTGTAATTCACCGTTATACCCTTTAGGATGACGATATATTTTGTTAATTTGGTAAAATGGCCTAAAAATTGATCTTAAACAGAATTTTAAGAAGGCAAAAAGCAACTTGATGGAAGACTTTCTCCGTGAAGGAATTTCTGGATTGCTGAAGGTTATTTATTTAAAATATTACACCACTGCATTCCTGTATGTATGTAGGCACTTGTATACATTCTTTCTTCCTCTTTCTATTTTAATTGCATACATTCTTGACAGAGGAAACAAATCATTGAAGCTGCTGAGATATCTGTGGGGAAAGATGGAGTGGTTGGCGGTCCAAAGGCGAAGGTTACTTATAATTTTAATTACTTAAAGACTTTCAACATTTCATTCACTTTATAGCATCTACCTGATTTTAATCAACATATTTTTGTCAATAGAAGGGTAGGAAGTCCAAGGTCCTCCCAGCACAAAAAGATGTTGAAGAAGCAGCTCCAGATCCTAAGGTCATTTGACTTTCTTATAAATATTAAGTCGATATATTATTTCCTCATATGTACATCAAAGCTAATTCTTACCTTATTGTTCTTTCAAGGGAAAAAGAACAAGTGAAAGTAAGACAACCTATTAGCAAATTAGATGAGGTCGATCCACGTGAAATAGAGGTTTTCAACTCTAGAGTTTTCATTATCCATGCCATTTTTTATTATATGATCCTATGTTTAATTCTCATCGTATGATACTGTTTAGGGGAGATCTTGCACTCTGGCCAAAGGACAAGTTGACCAAATTATTGCATATGGGACAGTAGTGTCGGTTGGAGGGCCGCATGTGTTGATCCATATTGTACCAATTGGCAAAGACAACTGGAAAGTGTCTATTGACGGTGTCGTCGAGGATGGGTATGATGAGGATCTCCCTGTTCCCATTAAAAATGGTCCACTAACTATTGCGGATGCCCTTGGCGCTATCGTTGCTTGGCCAAAAGACATGGTAATTCTAGCCAGTTCAGAGGTAATTCTCTCGTATAATGGGTATATAGATGTTTTGTATATTAAGAATAGATAGTTAGAACATTATGGCTTACATTAATTAAATATTGTGCAGGAGAAGGTTGATTCTCCCGTAAAGAAGAAGTCGCTCATGCACTCATCGATCTAACTAATGCTCATGAAGATCCACTTGAGTTGAATCAGGTTGGGAAGAAAATCAAGTCGGGAAAGAAGGATGATGATGTTGTTCGATCGAAGTTGAAGGAAATAGAGAGATCATTACCCATGGCTTGCAAGTTTGTATATTCTCACGCTGATAGATTCATGACCAATGATACTTCCTTGCGCGTTGTACTTGATGAGGCAATGTTTGGAGGGAAAAATAGTCCTGGGTCCGAGAAATCAAATCTTTGACTTCATGGAAATGAAAGCAATTGGTGGTATGCATATATTGGCTTATATGGGGTAAGATATGTATAAGATAATACAATTGCATCTTATGTTTTTTCCTCTCTTATTATGTATCTCTGGTAGACCTATGGCCTTGATACAATTGTAATCGTATGGCCTAATGCAGTAAGCTCTTCAATAACTTGAATGCGAAAAATCATCCGTATTCTTTTTGCTTCGTGGATCCTGGGTGCGTGGATCATGCTTTAGAGAAGAGTGTGCAGGAAAAACACATCATTGCTCGCTTGATGGCATCACCGAGGGACTGCATTTGCCTTATCCCATATAACAATGGGTAAATAATACTATTTCTGTTATGATAATGCATATCATATTATCATGTGACATTATTAATGCTTCTTTACCAATTACGCAGTAACCATTGGATCCTGACTGTGGTCAATGATGACAAGAACATGGTCTACCTGATTGATCCCCTTGGCAATAGAACTCGATTAGATGGTTGGAAGAATACTGTGATCAGGTATATATATATATATATAAGTAGCAGGCTAGCAGCATATATGCTGATTCTTTTCTTGAAGATTTATTAATGTTCCAAAGGTATAATTCTTCTATTTTTAAATGTAGCGCTGTGAAAACCATCAATGCATCCAGAGGATATAATAAGGCTCCGGGTTATAAGCAAATCACTGTAAGTGTATGGAGATATCATTTTGCGAACTATATATATATTCATACAAAACCTAAGGGTCTAATTGTAATATTTATGGATATTTGCTGTAATTACCCTAAACCTCAGGGGTACTTTTTATTATTTTTAATCTTTTCTGAAAAGCAGCCATATAAGGAAACCCCACTTCTGACCTTCTTCCGTCAACTGGAAATAACCAGAAAAAAAAAGTTATTTGGATATTATGTTCATTCCAAGTTTGCAGCATATGACATACTCGGAAGAAAAAAAAATGACAATAAAATGCAACTTACACAACTTTTCGCACGAGTGAATATATATATATATATATATATATATATATATATATATATATATATATATATATAAATTTGACATCTGATTCATGGCTTTTAAATTTTATAGGGCAATCTGAAACAAGAACTATCCTCCCTTCACTGTGGATTTTGTGTCCTCCGCTACATCAAAGAGATCGTTGAAAGCGAAGATCCACAGATTGAGAAGATGGTAATTTTCATTCTGTCATCCTTTTCTATTATATGATTTCCAGAAGATGGTAATTTCCACATCTAGTCTGTTTTGGTACTGAAATTTTTTGATGTTGATGCATCTTTTATGAATGTACTTAATCTATTTTTTTTGTTTCAATGTGATTTGATCAAGATTCGGTTCACCAAAGACCAATACTACACTCAGGAGCAGTATGATGAAATCAGGAACGAGTGGAGCGAGTTCGTCTACACGTTTGTTGATGGTGCTTAGGCTCGCTTCATTGTCAGGAAGTTTTGTCTAGTTTCAGTTCAGTACTATATATGTATGGTCTTGGTTGCAACACTACTGGTACTTAGGTGATGATGGTGAATGTCTGTTGGTATAGTTAGATCAGAACATGTCGTTTCATCGGGTAAATATGGTGAATCTTTGGTTGATGTATGCAATCTATTATCTAGACCTATGCATGTGTCTCGTAGACATTATGGAAGTTTATTTGATGTTGGCATATTATTGTTTTGCCCAATGCAAACTTGTGAATCACGCGAATCTGAATATTTGGCATTTTTGTACGACAATCCGCCGTTTATAGATGAAAGTGTGGCTTATTACTATTATCAATGCTTATGATCTTGTGTTATTGAATTGGGATCTTGTGATTTGAGTTTGTTGGATTTTTAATGAGGTTGATTGATATATTTGAGGTTGTGTTGTTGAGATCTTGTGAATTGAGGTTTTTTATTGGATGGATCATTTTTTTGTACAACAGGGATTCTATATTTACAAATTGAAAAGAAATATGCAATGTGGTTATTTACTTCGGATAAAAAATGAAGTCAGAGATATATAATTAGCGACACAAAATAGAATAATCGAAGTAAAAAGGAGTGTAATGCTTCAGCTAAATAAATAAAAGTGAAGTAAATGCGGTATCTTTAACTTCGTTACCTATTAATAAGCGAAGTCGATAACATTATTTCACTTCATCTGTATATATTTTACCGAAGTGAATAGGAAATATACACTTCAGCGATTATAAAATAAGTGAAGTGGAAGGTCCTTTTTTACTTCGCAAACCCCCATATTCGGGTTCTAAAAACCGATATAGACTTCGGTTATTACGATATTAGACTTCGCCTAATAAGCGAAGTCTAAAGTATACCTTTAACTACACGAACATAGACTTCGGTAATTATAACAATTTTACTTCGGATATTATCCGAAGTCTTTGACGTTTATTCTTATAGTGAAAGAAACTCTTTTGCACATGTCAACAACCCTGGCCAACATCCTCGTACTGTCCCAATGCCCGCTCGTCCGACTCAACATAACCTGAAATTCATAAAACGAATTTCCCGAAAAAGGGTCCCCAAAGGGGTTAGCAATTACGCTAGTACATGTAGGCTAAATGAACAGCATACATCTTACACATTTAGTCAATGCATACAATCATGAAATCACAGTTCAAAAACACTCATTTCCGGAAATGCCATAGTCCAAAACACATTTATAAATGCACCACAATTAACCGTCGATCCACGCCTCTGTGGACCCCTACCGAGACCCCGTTGGATCTAACCCATACTGAGCATACACACACACACACACCCATCACTCATGCAATACCATCATGTTAAGAGTGTAAGTTCATTAAGAATACTTGCCTCGATTAAACGACGATGAGAAACGGAAAGGATTACGACCGCGGTTGTGAGAAACAGAACACCTAACCTAGATGATTCGTCAAATACGATTACAAAAACTCGACAAAACAACGATAATGGAAAACACCCGGAAACCCAACTATGATTTGTTGTTACCCAAAATATTATCCGGAGATGAATATTGCTGGAATGATCGAGTAACAAACAAATGCGAGAACACTTCTGTGGGAAAAGTAAATAACACAAGATTTGTCGGGGTTGTTAGTCCCGGGCTTGAATGCTCTCGCGAGATATTATTAATACAAGTACTTTGGAGTACAAATATTAATGTTAGAGTATAATTACAATGAGTGTAAAGACCCTAGTTATCTTAGCTATATAGCGTAAAGATTGCCGGAAGAGCCAGATATGATGCTCTGTGAGTTCTTGTAACAACGATGGTGTGTTATGGCGACCGTGAGAAATCGACAGTCTCTCACAGTGTGTATTAGCTGTATGTTTGAGCTCCTGGGCTTGCGAGTCTCTTCGAATCTGTACTGTAGGGAGTTCTTGCCTCTGCCGACCGTCTTCTGGTTGAGAGGTGCTGAGAGAGAAATCCATAGATAGATTCAAGAGAGAAAGCCAAGAGTCTAAGAGTGTGTATCTTTTGTGAACGTATTTCTGGGAACTCAGAGGAACCTTTTTCCAGTTGTTGAAGGTTCTCTATTTATAGCACTGGGGGTTGCTAGGCGATCGCCTCGGCTGTATTATAATAAGTAGGCGATTGTCTTTAGCACATGGGCAGTCTCCTTAAAGTCCGCAGGAGTTGCTGGCAGCCAGCTGTGCGGTCCAATGAGAAGTCTGCATGCGTCTGAGTCGCTGTCACGGGCGGTCCCACCTTGTACCTTTCGGCTGGTCTGTCGGTAGGTGAGAAGGTGGTGACAGGTTGTGGTCAACGATCCATGTTATGCGGCGCCTTTTGCGGATCTGCACATGGGCGCTGCATTGTGATCCAGTCTTCGCAGACTTTGACGGACGAGGTCTTGTTCGTGGCACAGGACGGTCGTCCTAGGTCGGGCACCAGAGTCGATCTCTAGGTGCCAAAAGGCGATCGCCTTGGGAGTCGATTGTTAGATACTCGAAGGTGGAAAGTTATCTTCGTTTAGGCAAGTTTGCCATAGCTCCTTTGGTCGTGGACTTGGTCGCCCGGCATAAGTGCCGATCGCCTGTCGAGGTATATAAATCTCGACACAACAATTGCCCCCCAGCTCGCTCCGATGTTGAAAACGTGGGTTGAGGTGGTTCTGCTGGCGATCGTTAACATTGATGAGTGACTCAGCATTTTACGGAACTGGCGATCGTCTTTGAGCGGATTGGTTCTGAATTTGGACGACCTGGTCGGTTGCTGAAATGAGCGGGATACGACAGTGGTCGAGGAAAAGTCTCCGGGGCACGTGTCGGGTTCCTGTTGGGGGAGACCGACCATTACTTATGACTCCTTGTCTGGCGTGTCCTTGAAACGACGCGTACGCGGGTTTCAAGGGAGCATTAAATGCGACGGTTGCACTTTCGGCCCCTGAGATTCTCCTTATTTGCACGGAAGTCCCTGCCATCTCCTATAAAAAGGCGCTGGGTTGCAGTGATTAAGAACCTTTATGTGCTTTTATCGGAGAAGAAGAATTTTGCCGAAGAATTTTCTGAAGATTTGACTGCCTATCGTCGATCCATTCAATCCTTGGTAAGAAAACACTCCTTTTCTCCTTTTCTTTTCGAAAATGTCTGGAACATCTTCATCGCACGGAATGGGCACCACATCCGCCGCTGGGGCTTCGACTGCCCGGGGAGGATCCTCTGCAGAATTCCACTTGGAGACGGCCGCCGTGGCTATCCGGGCCAGTATTGACCCTGCGGAAGTCGAGGCGCTGTTCAATGAGGCCTACGTTGCCAGGGAGGCGGCGGTTGAGCAAAGACGCTCGCAGATGGAGAGTGATTCGGCGGTTGAGCAAAGACGCTCGCAGATGGAGAGTGATTCGGCAGTGAGGGCCTACTGGGAGCATAGTGCCTTCGGCCAGGCCTATTTGGCCTTCACTGAAATCATGGAGAGGTTGGCCGGTCTGTCTCCTAAATTCGATTATCGGGAGTACTCGATCGCTCATCCTTATCAACTTGCTAAGCGATCGTTGTTTCGGGCTGCGCAACGATCTCCATGGTCCCTTGGCCAGATAAGGAACTCGGCGACCAGGAAGGACCTGGCCGTCTGGAGCACGAGGTATCATGTCCCTTGATGTGGATCTACTTGCGCCGGCCGAGAATGAATGGGCCGATCAGCCTCCAGAGGGCATGGTCGCCGTGAACGAAGCAATCATGGAGGCCGAACTGCGGTTCCCTTTGTCTTTTTCTGTCTCCCATTTGCTGGTGGCTTGGAACGTGGCGCCACTCCAATTGACGCCGAATGCCTGGCTCCAGATCATTTGTGCTCTCACCTTGTTCGGCGGTCACCGACTGTACCGCCTCCCTTCGCCGTTGGAGATGAACCACCTGTTCAAGTTGACGGCTCAGAAAGGGTCGGTCGGAGTCTATCACATTCAAGGCCGATCCGTTCGGGTGATCCTCGGAGTTCCAAACAAGGTGCAGGGCGACCCGGCGAAGTGGTTCTGGGTCGGCGGTTCATGGAAGGCATTGGCGAGCAACAATCCCACGGACGAGCTGAATATTCCCACTAACTTTTGGGAGAGGAATCCGGGTAAGGGTTCTGACTCTCCCTTTGTTCGGGTATGTTCTCAACTGATCTAATTTGGTTTCCTTTTTGCAGGTTTCTATATTCTGATGATCGACGTGCTTCCTTTCAATTTTCTGGTCATCCGGGAGCCGATACAAATCCTGCCGGACGACGACTTAGACGCTCGCCGGATTAACAAGGAGAGCCATAGGTTGTCTGCTCAGTTATTCTGTTTCCCACGACATCTCTCGGTCTCAGGTATGAGTTTCTGCGATCTCCAATTGCCTGGCGATCGTCCTGCTTGGAGAGTGTGTCTGACCGTTTGTTTGATAGCTCTTTGTTGCAGAGGTCCACTTTCCTCGCTTCTTGGAGCCTCCAGCAGAGATAGCCATGTCGAACCCCAGAGTTCTGAGCCGTCTTTGCCAGAAGAAGTCATCTCGGATTCCTCCAGTAGCGCTACCTCTTGCTCCGGAGGTGAGGCCTCCTATAGAGCCGATCATAGCAGAGGAGGAAAGTCGGAAGGAGGGGCTCCAGACGAACCGCAAGCGGCATAGGTCGGGAGAACCTCCAGTTTCTGCCCCTGCTAGCGAGGTGCCGTTCGCCGCGCCTCCGATCACCGCGGTCCCCCCGGTGGATGAGCCTACGCCCTCTGCGGATTTCTTGAGAGAGATGGCGATCGCCGAGGCTGAGACCCCTCGCGGGAAACCATACTTTGGTCGCGAGCCCGAGAGAGCCTAGAGGTATACTTTGTTAGTTTGTTGAGTTTTGTCACTTACGTGGGAGATGCGCTAACTTTTTGTTGTTTGATGCAGGATCCGTAGCACTAACCCAGCTCCCCCGCCAGATGTTGCTGTATTTCCTCGCGAGTCGATCTCATCGCGCGACCTGCGATGTCCCACTGTATGTCAACCGGGCCGTTTCTGCTTTGCTGAAGGCCTGGACGACGGACTTAGATGCGATCGCACGCCAGCGATCCGGGAATACAATGCAAGCTGCTTTCACTCTCTCTCTCCAGGCAGCGACGATGGCTACCCAGGCTGTGCAGGAATTCGAGGGGCGCCGTTCTACTACTCGCCTGCAGGCGGATCTCGAGGCAGCTCGGAAAGAGAACGCCGAGTTTGCCGACAGGATCGTGTCTATGGAGAAGTACTCCCTGGAAGCAGCTAAGCGGGCGAGTCATGACCTTGAGCTGATGAGAGAGAATTATGAACGAGCTCGGGCGGCGGTCGACCGATTTTGGGACCAGATGACAGATGCCCGATGGTTGCACGCGGCCGCTAAGAAGGAAGCCGATCAACTGAAGGTGACTGTCGCTCGGCTAACTAGCGAGCTGGAGGCGTCGAGGGTAGAGACGGTCGCTAAGGAGGCCGAGCTTCAACGTGGGCAACAGGCGATGGCGGAGCTGAAAGGGAGGCTGGAGGAGACCGAGTCCGATCCCTTTCTCAATGTGGAGATCGTCAGCGAGTTTGCCTATTACATGGCGTTTGCTGATTCGCTCCGTGCTGCTAAGGATGGAGGGCTAGAGGTCGGTCCTCTAGCCGAAAACTTCAAGGCGTATGCGTTGGCGCATCCCCTCCATCCTTCTTTCTCCGCCTTGATCTTGGATCTCGCCGAAATTATTGTAGACCTGATCTAGTATCCAGCTCCGGCAAACCTTGTTCGTCCTGACACTGCGGAGGACGGGGAGGCAGCTCCGGAATCTGGCGAAGGGTCGTGGGCCGATCCGGCGATTGAAGGCGAAGGCCAAGCAGGGGCCTGAGGCTCTTCGTTCTTATTGTTTTAGCTTTTTGCCTTGTAATTTTGTAGCTTTTCTTTGTAGTCCTTAGGCCTTCGGGCGACCGTGTATATACTCTGATATTTCAAATAATGAAATGAAAGTTTGTTTCTTCGATTTATTACTTGAATGATGGCTTTTCTGAGTCTTTGTATGACTTTGTACAAATGTGTGAGGAGAGATTGTTGCATGTATAGCTCCAAGTGAATTGAGAAACTCATATAGATAACTTTTACAACAAATTCGATCGCTGCACATACATCTGAAAAATGCCGATCTCCGTATGTAATTGAATAGGGACGATTATCGTATATATAGCTCCGCCCTTCCCCCTTGTTTTTGTTCACTTAGTGAAAGTAAGGGGACGAAAATAAATCGTTGAGTGAGCGGTCTTCAATTTTGCAGATTCCTCGAGGAAGGTCGTCCATCTCGGTCTTGAGGAACCGTGCACGATCGTGGAGTTCGATGGACCGACCCCCACGACCGTGTCTTGTGCGCGAGTGACATTCCGTTTGATGGCTATGTTCTCGCGACTCACTTAATTGGTAGGGTCCTCCATAGGCTGCGCTCGACTCGTATCTAAACGAAGGGCGTGCGGTCTTGGTCTGGAGGATTCCTTGCGGGGGGCGTCGCCGGATTAATCGATTCCACGTCCGCGGCTTGTTAGCTCTTTTCTACCTCGGGCCGCCATTAAGATGGTGACCCTCGACGGTATACGTTGAGACGGGGGGAGGGACGCGTCGCATTGTCCGTGAAGGATCCACCATGTTTAAGTGATGGACCTTCAAGGGCGGGCGAACGTGTCCACAGATCTGTTTTGGAGGGCTCTCAGACTACGCCGACCTCGTATTTAAACGAAGAGCGGGCGATCGTGGCCCGAAGGGACCTTGCACGGGCATAGAGAATGGTTCCATCGTCCTCCACAACCATGTCGACACTCTTCTACCTCGGACCATCAAGTCAGTTGACGATCCTTGACGGTATACGTTGTGTAAGGGGAGGAGATCGCCTGCCTAGGTTCTTCATGTTGATGACGAATTTTAGAGGGCGAGCGAGTAATCCTCTTATTTGTTTTGGAGAGTCCTTCGGCTACGCCTGCCTCGTATTTAAACGAAGGGAGAGCGATCGGAGCTCAAAGGAACCTTGCATGGACGGATCGTCGGTTTCATCAATTTTCGCGACCATGGCGGCACTTTTCTACCTCGGACCATCATGTCAGATGATGATCCTAGATGGTATACATTGTGCTAGGGGAGGCGATCGCTGCCTAGGTCCATCATGCTGATGACGAACTTTAGAGGGCGAGCGACTCATCCTCTTTTTCGAGGTGTTTGCTCATGAAGTAACCTTTGATTTGACGAGGCAGGGATCGGGGAGAGACTTCCGAAGTTCCCTTCTCTTGATTGAAGCAGGTAGATACGGTCGTGGAGGTTGATCGAGGGGTCGGCTCGTATGAGCTTTCCGGCCTGTTCGCGTTCGACTTGGGCGACCGTGTCGGGAGATCGATGGGGCTCCAGCTAAGCCAATAAACTGTCCAACTTGCCCTCCTCGAACAATCTCCAAGAGTTGGCTGAGGAGGTCGCGGCATTGGTTGGTGTTGTGGCCGGGACTCTTGTGGTAGGCACAATATTGATTGTGGTCCAGATGACCGTGGTCCCTGATAGCCTTTGGCTTGGTTAGTGGTTCGCGCCCCTTGATGGCGTAAAAAATGTGGGCCGGAGTTCGGTTGAACTTGCGGAGGAGATGGGTTTCCACATCCTCGAAGGCCTTGAGATCACCGGGTGGCTTGGCGACCGCCTTTTTGGTTTTGGCGATCGCCGTCTTTCGGACAGGAGGTGGCGTTCCCTCGCCTATGCGGAGGGTGAGTAGCCTTTGCCTGGCCAAAAAGTCGGCAGCCTTAGCACGGAAGATCGCGTAGGTTGGGGGGATGTCCTTCGTGAGATGCCTAAACATGGGCGAATGACCGTAGAATCCCCCCAGGACCAAGTAGAGAGCGAGCTCGTCACTAATGGGCTTGCCGGTGAGGATGATTTCATCCACCCGGTCGATGTAATCTGTGTCGGATTCGTCTCCCCCTGCCTGATTTTCATCATGCGGTGGGGGCCTTCGGGTCTGGCGACCTTGGCGGCGAAGTATGATGTGAAGTCACTTGCCAGTTTCTCAAAGGAGATAATCGATCGCGGTGGTAGTGAGATGTACCACCTATGGGCTAGCTCGCCCAAGGTTAATGGGAAGATTCGGCACTTAGTCGCATCTGATGCCCCACACCCGGTCATGTAGAACCGGAACTTGCTTATGTGGGTCTCGGGGTCCGATCTCCCTTCATATAGAGGTGTTTTGGGAGGAGCGATCCTTGGTTGTACCAGGGCAAGCTCGATGTGGACAGCGAGTGGCTCGGTTAGTCCGATGATCTTTCTATTGGTGCCTGCCCCAGTATCCAAGAGCGCTTTCATGTCATCGAGCTGGCTTTGCATAGCGGCCATCGCCGCAGCCTGGCTGCTCGCGGCTAGGTGCTTGGAGCGGGAGTCGAGGCGATCATGTACTGACCCCCTGGCGTTCGGAGTGGGAGCCAAACGGTTGACTTGTATTCGGCTGGGAGTTAGGTACGCCGAACTCCTGGTGACGGACTTGGATTCCGTCGTCTCGCGGTTGGGGCCAGAATGCCCCGGTCGCCATGATGGATTGCTTCCCAAGCGACTGAATACGGAACCATCCGACCTTGCGAGAGCCTTTTCTCGCGAATCGGGGTTTTCTGACGATCGCTCGCCTAGTAGCCCCTTGAACTTCCGTTTGCCCACGCGGCGGATGGCCGAGGGAGTTATAGCGGACGCCGCGCATGCTCTCCGTCGCTCCTTTAGGATGGCCATAGCCTCCTTGATCTGTTCCGCGGTTTGGAACTAGTTGAGCGAAAGGCTGGGGCCGTCCCTCAGGTGCGGGATCGAGAGGCTCGCGTCGCCGCAACTACCCTCTGCCGTCGGCTGGGGCTCGGATCTGGCCGGGATAAAATGTCTGACGGTTCAGAGAGTGGCTCTCTTCTATGTGGTGGCAGACGTCATGATTCTGAAGGTTTTTCTTTGAAGCACAGTGAGTGTCACTTCAACTATATGCCCGAGAACAGTGAGTGTTCTTTGGGACGGTAGGAATAAAAATGAAGGTTAAGATGCCCCTCCTTCTAGCGCCAATTGTTGTTACCCAAAATATTATCCGGAGATGAATATTGCTGGAATGATCGAGTAACAAACAAATGCGAGAACACTTCCGTGGGAAAAGTAAATAACACAAGATTTGTTGGGGTTGTTAGTCCCAGGCTTGAATGCTCTCGCGAGATATTATTAATACAAGTACTTTGGAGTACAAATATTAATGTTAGAGTACAATTACAATGAGTGTAAAGACCCTAGTTATCTTAGCTATAGAGTGTGAAGATTGCCGGAAGAACCAGATATGATGCTCTGTGAGTTCTTGTAACAATGATGGTGTGCTATGGCGACCGTGAGAAATCGACGGTCTCTCACAGTGTGTATTAGCTGTATGTTTGAGCTCATGGGCTTGCGAGTCTCTTCGAATCTGTACTGTAGGGAGTTCTTGCCTCTGCCGACTGTCTTCTGGTTGAGAGGTGCTGAGAGAGAAATCCTGAGATAGATTCAAGAGAGGAAGCCAAGAGTCTAAGAGTGTGTATCTTTTGTGAATGTATTTCTGGGAACTATGTGAAGTTCTCGAAATGTGAGTTCTGACTAAAGGAAGTGATGTTTCTGGGTCACGTGATTTCAGCCGAGGGGGTCCGTGTGGATCCACATAAGATTGAGGTAGTGTTGGATTGGGCACCGCCTAAGAATGTAAAGGAGGTCCGTAGTTTCTTGGGTTTGGCTGGCTACTACCATAGGTTCGTCGAGGGGTTCTTGAAACTAGCTCGGCCACTTACTCAGTTGCTCCAGAAATCCGAGAAGTTCGTCTGGAATGATGAGAGACGGTTGAGTTTTGAGGAGCTGAAGAGGCGTTTGACTTCAGCCCCGATTTTAACATTGCCGTGTGGAACGAGGGTTTTGCCGTCTATAGCGATGCTTCGGGTCAGGGTCTTGGGTGTGTGTTGATGTAGCATGGCAAGACTATTGTATATGCGTCCAGGCAGTTGAAGCCATATGAGCTCAACTACCCTACTCATGATTTGGAGTTAGCGGTAGTTGTTTTTGCGCTCGAGATTTGGCATCACTATCTTTTCGGTCTGCACGTCAGATTTTTACCGATCATAAAAGTCTGAAGTACATATTCACTTAGCGGGAGTTGAATATGAGGCAGAGGAGGTGGTTGGAGTAGATTAAGGATTATGACCTCAAAATCCTTTATCATCCGGGTAAGGCGTGTTGGGTTTTCCATGTATCGAATACAAAATAATCGGAGTAAAAACGCAGCGGAACAATAAAAGTGAAAATCCAATTTAGGATCTCATGCAGTAATTTAATTGTTTAATTAAAGAGTTAATCGAATTACCTTAATCCGATTGAACAATTCTAGATCCGGACTAGAAGCAGATGAATATCTCCTTCCTCTTCTGGTGATCCACACACGAACAATTCCACAAGCCGGATTGCTAGATCTCATTTAATAATATTGATAAATAGTACAACACAAATTCCTTACTAGAAGGATTGTACTATTGATCAAGATCAACTAAGGGAAGAGGAACGACCGACTCTGTTCTCCTACAATATAATGTAGATGGCCGATTTTTCTTCTTCTTGAAGGGCCGATTTTTAGGTCTTAATTTCTGGTTACAACTCCTTGTCCAAGACCTTATATTTATACTAAGTAAACCCTAGATTCAATAATCTAGTATTTGCTTAGTTGCCCCTCAACTTATTAAATAATACAATATATATAATATCCAATATTATATATATTACTTATTATTTAATCTCCTTAGAAATATAATATCCAATATTATATTTATTATTCCCAGTTGATATTTATTCCTACTTGTCTATAATTGTCGTATGTGCGACCCAAAAGGCTTATATTATGTTGGCAATTATTTAATGCCTTATTAAATAATAAATCATAAGCGGCCTCTAGCAAGACATTATGATTACCCAAATAATATAAGTTAATAGTCCATTAAACCTTTTAACGTGTCAAATCCCTTTGTCACGCGATATCATATTTGAACTAAGTCATGGAGTCTGTCATACTTATTTATGTTCAAATGCTTTCTCGATCTTAAGTAGACTGATTGAATCAAATGACTCTTCATTTGAGCATGGCCATGCATTTCCTTAGATCCTACTTATCGAGGGGCCCAGCTGATATCTCTCTCAGTTACGTGTGGGAAAAATCCCCATCTTTTTTTTTCATGGCCCTCTACATGACTTCCACTAAGCCCGATCGCTAACCTTTATGATCACCATGTTTTATGACGTTGGATTACGTCAAGGCATAGCAGTTATCATGTTGGACTCTATGATAATCTCGGGTTCAAGGATTTATTGACATACCGTATTGAGATTCACTTATGACATTTCCATGCGGTGATCTCAATGCGGTCACCCAGATTAGTTCTCCAACCAATACCCATAAGATTGATCCGTACCATACGCATAATCATCCGATGATTATCAATCAAACTTATACTAGTATATTAATCACTTGAGTCTCTACTCAACGCGATTTTACCAGGGACATTTGAATAATCTTATTATTCGTGAATAACTATTATTCGATTATTATAATATTAAAACATGCACACATTATAATAATCAACGAGAAATAAATGATATCAAATAACTTTATTTAAATGTGACAATTACAAAACTAGGCACATCGAATGTCCTAGGGCACTATTCCCAACAATCTCCCACTTGCACTAGGACCATTCATTCATGACTTTTAGTCCTATCACTCTAGCATGCTCAACATGCTTTCCTTGTGAGAGAGGCTTGGTAAGTGGATCTGCAACATTCTCTTCCGTTGCTACTTTGCATATTGTAATATCTCCTCGTCTGACGATCTCTCTGACTAGGTGATATTTTCTGAGTATATGTTTGGAATTATGATGGGACCTAGGCTCTTTAGCTTGTGCAATAGCACCATTATTGTCACAATAAAGGCTTATGGGACCCTGGATGGTTGGCACCACTCCTAGTTCGGTAACGAACTTCTTGATCCATACGGCTTCCTTAGCTGCATCCGATGCCGCCAGGTACTCAGCTTCTATAACAGAATCAGCAACCGTTCTTTGCTTGGAACTCTTCCAACTCACAGCACCTCCATTCAATACAAACACATAACCAGTTTGCGATTTGAAATCGTCTCTGTCGGTTTCGAAACTTGCATCGGCGTAACCTCTTACAACATTGCTTCCCACCCTCCATAAACTAGGAAATCATCCTTAGTTCTTCTCAAGTACTTTAGGATGGTTTTCACTGTTGTCCAGTGACTTTCACCTGGATTCGATTGGTATCGACTTGTCATACTAAGAGCAAACGATACATCTGGTCGAGTACAAATCATGGCATACATGATCGATCCAATAGCCGAAGCGTATGGTATCTTGCTCATACGGGCTCGCTCATCAGGAGTCTTAGGACTCGAGTCTCACTCGATGAATGCCATGTGACATTGGCAAGAGTCCTCTCTTGGAGTCTTGCATATTGAACCTCTTCAATATTTTATTAATGTATGTACTTTGACTCGGACCAATCAATCTCTTTGATCTATCTCTATAGATCTTTATCCCAAGAATGTAAGGACTTCTCCTAAGTCTTTCATTGAGAAACAACTTCCCAACCAAGTCTTGACTGCTCGCAAGGTGGGAATGTCATTTCCAATGAGTAATATGTCATATACATATAATACTAAGAAAACAAATATTCTCCCACTAACCTTCAAGTACACACAAGGTTCATCTTCATTTTGAATGAACCCAAACTCTTTGCTTCATCAAAACGAAGATTCCAGCTCCGAGAAGCCTGCTTCAACCCATAAATGGATCTTTGAAGCTTGCAAACCTTTTTAGAATTTTCTGGATGAACAAAACCTTCAGGTTGTGTCATGTACACATCCTCGAGTAAGTTTCCATTAAGGAATGCTGTTTTGACATCCATTTTCCATATTTCATAATCATAGTATGCGGCAATGGCAAATAAAATTCTAATTGATTTAAGCATGACTACTGGCGAAAAGGTCTCATCATAGTCAACACCATGAATCTGTCTATAACCTTTTGCCACTAGTCTAGCTTTATAGGCTTGCAGATTATCATCCATATCTTTCTTCTTTTTATAGACCCATTTGCACCCAATGGTTTTAACACCCTCAGGTGGATCTATCAAGTTCCAAACTTGATTGTCATACATGGATTGCATCTCAGACTTCATGGCTTCTAGCCATTCCTCGGACTCTGGTCCTGAAGCAGCTTCTATATAGGTACTAGGCTCATCATCTATGAGCAATGCATAATCATCCTCTATTACGAGATAACCATATATCGCAGGTTCATGTCGCATCCTATCAGATCTGCGTGGGACTTGTGTACTTTGAATGGGCTCTTCAACTGTTTGTTGAGCTTGTTCGGTTTCCATCGGTGAAGCGATGTCTTCTTGTGGTTCTCGAGTTTCCTCGAGAATTACTCTTCTCCCACTGTCTCTTTTGGAAATAAATTCCCTTTCTAAGAATACAGCATTTCGAGCAACAAACACTTTGTTCTCTGCGGGCTTGTAAAAGTAATATCCTTTAGTTTCCTTAGGATATCCCACAAATAAACATCTTTCAGATCTGGCTACCAGTTTGTCAAACACTTGGCGCCTTACGAACGCTTCGCAACCCCAGATCTTTAGAAAAGACAAGTTTGGTCTTTTACCAGTCCATTTTTCAAATGGTGTCTTTTCAACTGCTTTAGATGGAACACGGTTAAGGCTGAATGCTGCTGTTTCTAAGGCGTGGCCCCAAAATGATAATGGAAGCTCTGTTCGACTCATCATGGATCGAACCATATCTAATAAAGTTCGATTCCTCCTCTCGGACACTCCGTTATGCTGAGGTGTGCCGGGAGGAGTAAGTTGCGAAACAATTCCACAACTCCTAAGATGATCATCGAATTCTTGGCTCAAGTATTCCCCACCTCGATCTGATCGAAGGGCTTTAATTGTCTTGCCAAGTTGATTCTCAGATTTCATTCTGGAATATTTTGAACATTTCAAAAGATTCATGTTTATACTTCATAAGATAAACATATCCATATCGGCTAAAATCATCGGTGAATGTAATGAAGTATTGGTATCCGCCTCTGGCATGAGTGCTAATAGGTCTGCATACATCAGTATGTATTAGGCCTAATAGATCACTAGCCCTTTCTCCATGACCGGTGAAAGGATTCTTCGTCATCTTGCCCAATAAACAAGATTCGCATGTCCCATATGATTCGTAGTCAAAAGAGTCTAAAAGTCCATCATTATGGAGTTTAGAAATGCGTTTCTCGTTTATGTGACCAAGTCGACAATGCCATAAGTAAGTCGGATTAGAATCATTGAGCTTAGGTTTCTTGGATGCAATGTTATAGACTTCTAAAGTGTCGGACTCATCTAGATCAATATTGTAAAGGCCAGTATATAACTTTGCAGTACCATAAAGCAAGTCATCAAAGAAAATACGAATGACCTTATTCTTAATAAGAAAATCAGAACCTTCACAATCTAATGTAGAAACTGAAATAATATTCCTATTCATAGCAGGAACATAATAGCAATTGTTCAAAACTAACAAAAGCCCATTGGGCAAAACTAGATCATAAGTTCCTACGGCTAGTGCAGCAACTCTTGCTCCATTGCCGACTCTTAGATCTACTTCCCTTTCTTCGATTCTCATCGCTTCAACCCCTGCACATTTGTACAAATGTGAGATCCACATCCAGTATCTAATACCCAGGAGTTAGAGGTAGATAAGTTAACTTCTATAACAAATATACCTGTGGCAGTCTCACTGCCCTTGGTACGCTTTAGCTCTTCCAAGTAAATCTTGCAATTTCTTTTCCAATGTCCTGGTTTATTGCAATGATGGCAATTTCCATCTTTGGGAGCTTTAGCCTTGAAACCCGGCCTAGTAGGTTCTTTAGATTTGGCAACTTTTGCCTTACCCTTGCCCTTGCCTTTGTTTTTAAAGGATTTCCCTTTGCTGACCATCAACACATGGTTTGGTTTCTTTTTAATATTCTGCTCAGCCGTTTTAAGCATCCCATGCAGCTCAGCAATGGACTTCTCCATCTCATTCATATTATAGTTCATAATGAACTGACCGAAACTTTCGGGAAATGAGTTTAGGATCACATCCGTGGAGTGCTCCTTAGAAAGTGGAAAACCAAGCCTTTCAAGATGATCAATATATCCTTTCATCTTGAGCATGTGAGCACTGACAGATGTCCCCTCAACCATCTTGCAAGCATACAAGGCTTGAAAGGTCTCATACCTCTCTTGCCTAGCATGCTTCGAGAAAGTTTCCTTGAGGTGAGCATTTAGCTCATAAGCTTCCATCTCCTCCAGATTCTTAAAGTTCGACAAATGGTGGCCAACATAAGACAACCGACATCAATGGAATCATCACAATGTTTCTTCCATTTGTATTTTGTTGCTTTATTTGCATTGTCACCGGCTCATCGGAATTTCTTCCTCAAGAACATACAGCTTTCTTTCTTGCTTGAGAACTATTCTCGGACTCGGATCCAATCCAGATAGTTGCTTGCCATTTTCTTTCACTTGTCCTTCTCAAGGACGGATCGCGATGAAATGGTGGATGTGTTGTTTGATGCCATTCTACAAAATTCAATATGCAAAATATTTAGTCACACTATTTTATTTCTCGAAAAATACTCCCACTAAAACAAAGTACCCTCAATTTACAACATTTGTAATTTTAGTGGGCTAAGATCCCATTTCGCACAATCCTAAACTCAGCTTTGGCATGACGCCTAGAATTGAACTACTTTAGGTGGATAACTCTTTATCGATTACATCATATGTAACTCTTAGATTATATCATGGGATTTGGCATCGTATGCCCAAGCATGTTATAATCCCACCTTATGCCTTAAGGTTCAAAACTATTTTGATTTCCAAATTCATTAAACGTATAGGTATCACCATTACCTATCCTACCTTACTAAGATAATCCGAGTGCCCAGCTTTGGCATGACCCACTCATGATGATCGAAGTCTTGATAGGTGTTTTTCAAATGAACGGCATTAAAATTTTAACGAGGATTTTTATCCTATGTTAATGTCTATGTTTGCTAACATACATCTAAACATACATAGCATCACATACATGCATAAATTTAAACATACATCGCATCACATGACAATAAAGCATAGACCGTGTATAGCATGACCATAATCTAACGTGATTTTCATGAGCCAACATGAAAATCACAAAGGTCATCTAAAGGGTTAAATATGGTCTTCATTGATCTTCCAACTCCTAGGAACGTCATACGCGATCAATTTGCTCCTCGAGTCCATCTATCTCGTCCTTCTTGTCTTCATTACATTAATGAAATTTAATACTACACTAATAAATTAAATTACAAGAAGTACAAACGACACGCAGCCGTAAAATAATAAACAATTTAAATAGACGACTCATGCCGTAAAACCAATTATAATTAAACGACACGCAGCCGTAAAACCAACCCATAAGAAATTAAATTATCCAATCACATTGGTCAATTTATGGTCATGCCATACACCACACACATACCATAAATAATTATCAAATAATTAATAAAGCATGTAATATACTAAATAATCAATTTATCCGACAATCGACAATAATTAAAATTTGAGTCATCACATGAACAAAATCGACTCGCCGAGATGGTCGCCATGAGATCTAGGCAGGTTTGCCCGGTTCGAAACCGCGGTTGCAGTTGCAACATTTTGAAACTATTATTTCCAAATTTACTTTTATAACAAAAGGGCTTATAAAAAGAACTACTGAAAAGTTACCAAAACAAGATCCAGCCGAGATGGTAAGTGGTGCTGAAGGGTAGCCAAATGGCGCGGGATCGAATCCCGCTTTTATGCGGAAGTATTTTTGCAATATTTAAAACATTTATTTGCCTTTAATAAAACCTTCCGTGTATTATTTCCAAAACAAACTCGCAGCCGCACATGGTAAGTCGGCGAAAGTGATCCGATAACCGGGGTTCAAAACCCTTCAATTGCAAAAACATTTTTGCTAATAAAATTAGCCCGCGGGTCCACCCGACCCGACCGGACCCGACCCGTCTGTCTCGAACAGATCTGTTTCAACAGCGATTCTGGAGCAGAAATTCAAAATAAATTAAAGTTTATTTTTGACGATCCGATTTAATCAAATTAAACCAGAAAAATTATTTTATAAAATCTTTATTTTATAAACATAATCAGGAACATAATTTACACATAAATATGTTCTACACAAACAATTAAATTACATGCAAGTTGGCTCCGATACCAGTGTTGGGTTTTCCATGTATCGAATACAAAATAATCGGAGTAAAAACGCAGCGGAACAATAAAAGTGAAAATCCAATTTAGGATCTCATGCAGTAATTTAATTGTTTAATTAAAGAGTTAATCGAATTACCTTAATCCGATTGAACAATTCTAGATCCGGACTAGAAGCAGATGAATATCTCCTTCCTCTTCTGGTGATCCACACACGAACAATTCCACAAGCCGGATTGCTAGATCTCATTTAATAATATTGATAAATAGTACAACACAAATTCCTTACTAGAAGGATTGTACTATTGATCAAGATCAACTAAGGGAAGAGGAACGACCGACTCTGTTCTCCTACAATATAATGTAGATGGCCGATTTTTCTTCTTCTTGAAGAGCCGATTTTTAGGTCTTAATTTCTGGTTACAACTCCTTGTCCAAGACCTTATATTTATACTAAGTAAACCCTAGATTCAATAATCTAGTATTTGCTTAGTTGCCCCTCAACTTATTAAATAATACAATATATATAATATCCAATATTATATATATTACTTATTATTTAATCTCCTTAGAAATATAATATCCAATATTATATTTATTATTCCCAGTTGATATTTATTCCTACTTGTCTATAATTGTCGTATGTGCGACCCAAAAGGCTTATATTATGTTGGCAATTATTTAATACCTTATTAAATAATAAATCATAAGCGACCTCTAGCAAGACATTATGATTACCCAAATAATATAAGTTAATAGTCCATTAAACCTTTTAACGTGTCAAATCCCTTTGTCACGCGATATCATATTTGAACTAAGTCATGGAGTCTGTCATACTTATTTATGTTCAAATGCTTTAGATCTTAAGTAGATCGATTGAATCAAATGACTCTTCATTTGAGCATGGCCATGCATTTCCTTGATCTACTTATCGAGGGGCCCAATGAGATATCTCTCTCACTTAAGAGAGGGACAAATCCCCATCTTGATTATTCATTGCCCTCTACATGACTTCCACTAATCCCGATCGCTAACCTTTATGATCACCATGTTTGAGATGACGTTGGATTACGTCAAGGCATAGCATTATCATGTTGGACTCTATGATAATCTCGGGTTCAAGGATTTATTGACATACTGTATTGAGATTCACTTATGACATTTCCATGCGGTGATCTCAATGCGGGTCGGTCGATATTAGTTCTCCAACCAATACCCATAAGATTGATCCGTACCATACGCATAATCATCCGATGATTATCAATCAAACTTATACTAGTATATTAATCACTTGAGTCTCTACTCAACGCGATTTTACCAGGGACATTTGAATAATCTTATTATTCGTGAATAACTATTATTCGATTATTATAATATTAAAACATGCACACATTATAATAATCAACGAGAAATAAATGATATCAAATAACTTTATTTAAATGTGACAATTACAAATCTAGGCACATCGAATGTCCTAGGGCACTATTCCCAACAAGGCGAACGTCGTGGCCGATGTCTTGAGTCGGAAACCGGTTGCGTTGCGGATGCTTGAGATCCTTACGTCCCAATCTGAGCTTCATCGGGATTTTATCGAGTTGAGGGTTGAGATTTTGTTGCTGGGAGATGTCGGGCAACTTTGCGCTTTGGAGATTTCGTCGTCGCTGATCGATGATATTAAATTGAAGCAGTTGGAGGATCCGATGATTACTCAAATCCGAGAGAATGTTCTTAAGGAAAGTCTCCTGGGTTTATGATTCACGAGGATGGTGTGTTGAGATTCCAGAGTCGGCTTTGTATACCGAACGACTTGGAATTGAGGCAGAGTATTTTGCATGAGGCCCATGCTACGCCTTACTCAGTTCATCCTGGTTCGAGTAAGATGTACAAGGACCTAAGGAGGAACTTTTGGTGGAATGACATGAATGAGGAAGTTTCACGGTTTATAGCGAGATGTTTGACTTACCAGTAGGTCAAAATCGAGCATCAGCGACCATCCGGGTTATTGCAATCGCTTCCCACTCCGGAATGGAAATGGGAAGATATTTCGATAGACTTCATCACGAGCTTGCCGAGATCGAAGTCTGGTATGAATATGGTTTCGGTGATTGTGGATCGTCTAACCAATTCGGCACACTTTCTGGGAATCAAGGATACTTGGGGTCCGGAGAGGTTGGCTCATGTGTTTATTGCGTAGATTGTGAGGCTTTACGTTACTCCGAATTTTATTGTTTCGGATCGTGATGGCCGTTTTGTGTCGCATTTTTGGCAGGCAGTACATAAGGAGTTGCGTACTCGGTTGCGTCTGAGTACTTCTTTTCATCCTCAGTCGGATGGACAGTCGGAATGCACTATCCAGACCTTTGAGGATATGTTGCGTGCTTGTGCTCTCGATTGGAGCAGCGACTGGGAGGAGCATTTACCATTGATCGAGTTCACGTACAACAATAGTTGGCACGAGTCGATCAAGATGGCACTGTATGAGGCGCTTTATGGGCGGCGTTGCCGATCGCCGATTTGCTGGAACGAGGCATCCGATTTGGTCAGGACCGAACCGGATATCGCTTTGGAGACGAGGCGGAAGGTGGAGTTGATTCGGGAAAGGATGTTAACTGCTCAGAGTCGACAGAAATCATATGATGATGTTCGTCGTCGACCTTTGGAATTCGAGGTGGGAGACCACGTTTTGCTAAAGGTGTCGCCGACGAAGGGCGTTTTCCGCTTCGGGAAGAAGGGGAAGTTGAGTCTGAGGTTTATTGGGCCCTTTGAGATTCTCGAGAGAGTTGTCGAGTTGGCGTACCGATTGGCGTTGCCTCTGGCTTTGAGCCACGCTCATAGTGTTTTCCATGTTTCCCAGCTAAGGAAATATGTCCCGGATCCTAGTCACGTCACACTATGGTGAGATTGATATCGCTGAGGATATTACCTTCGAGGAGCATCCCTTGAAGATTTTGGAACACCGTGAGAAGCGAGGCATAAGACCATTCCTTTGGTCAAGGTGCAGTGGTCGAGGCTTGGTGTCGAGGAGGCAACTTGGGAAACCGAGGATAGCATGCATGCTAGATACCCCGAGTTGTTTGTTTCTTAAGTTTCGGGACGAAACTTATTTTTAGAGGGGTAGGATGTAATATCCGCATTTTTTCTTTTTTCGATATCTTCATTTTTGTGTATTTTTCGTTTTTAACGACTCGCTTGTAACTGTTTCAGCGTTTTGAATCTATTTTATTCTTGGAGTTTTTCCATTTGGACGAGTTTCGGAGATGTTTTGATGTAATTCTGTTTTATGTTATGTGTTGTTTCATGTACGTTCGATCCTCGTAAAACTCATTCGATTTCGTAGTTTCTTTGGTTACACGAGTTCTTATGGTCGAGTAGTTCGTGTTGTGAGTTTCGGTTTGTTAATCTGACATCGTATCGTGATTTTCGGACGTTTGGGTCGTTTTGTAATTTCCTATAATTTTAGGGAATTTTTCTTTCTTTGTCGTATTTCGGATTCCCCGGTAATCAGAATTGTATTTTCCTTCATCACTCATCTTCGTTGTCGTGATTATTTCGTATTCACGCTTTGGGTTATGTCTTTGTGTTGCGTCTCGACTTCGGACCGCCCGGTGCAGTTAACTACATTCAGCAGTGTTGAACTGCTGCATGCATAACGTATGTTATGCATGTGCGCTATCGGCAACTTCATAACGTATGTTATACCTTAGTATTAACGTATGTTATGGCCTTCAGCATTTTGGGCAGTGGCTTCTGTCCAGTTTTAGACAAGCCCTTACGTACGTTAACACGGGGCTGTTACGTACGTAAGTCACTTGTAGCGTACGCTAAACTGAATAGCGTAGCGTACGCTACCGGCCACAACAGATTGGGCAGATTGTTCTGCTGAGCCATTACGTACTCTAACACTTTAGTGTTACGTACGTAATGAGCATAACGTACGTTAACATCAACATGTTAACATACGTAACGAAGGAACAGGTTTTATAAACCTGGGTTGACCTTCACTTCGCCATTTCCTTCATTTTCTTCCTCTGACCGAGAGCTGCGTTCCAAGTGAGGTTTTGAGAGATTCTTCAAGTTTTGTCCATGGAGTTCGTTGAGAGATTGATTGTTGTGTCCCAAGGGAAGTTTATCATCGTCTTAATCCTCTTTCTTCGTCCTTAATCTAAAGGTAATATCCTAGAACCCTATTTTGGAAAATTTGGGGGTTTTTGAATTCTTGTCCGATTCGTTCCGTATTGTTGATTAATCCATGATGGGTAAGATTAATCTTAGTAGTATTCATGTGTGTCCTACGAAAATTTGGTGTATTTCGGTGTGTTCTTGAAATCGAGAGGGTTTTGGGTTGTTGTCCACCCTCGTCGATTTTATCGTAGAAAACTACATGAATCGTGTTGTGTCGAGATTTATACACCTCGATAGGTGATCGGCATATATGCCGGACGACCGAGTCCATGACCAAAGGAGCTACGGCAAACTTGCCTAAATGGAGATAACTTTCCACCTTCGAGTATCTAACGATCGACTCCCAAGGCGATCGCCTTTTGGCACCTAGCGATCGACTCTGGTGCCCGACCTAGGACGACCGTCCTGCGCCACGAACAAGACCTCCGTCCGTCAAAGTCTGCGAAGACTGGATCACAATGCAGCGCCCATGTGCAGATACGCAAAAGGCGCCGTATAACATGGATCGTTGACCACAACCTGTCACCACCTTTTCACCTACCGACAGACCCGCCGAAAGGTACACAGTGGGACCGCCCGTGACAACGACTCAGACGCGTGCAGACTTCTCATTGGACCGCACAGCTGGCTGCCAGCAACTCCTACGGACTTTAAGGAGACCAGCCCATGTGCTAAAGACGATCGCCCGCTTATTATAATACAGCCGAGGCGATCGCCCAGCAACCCCCAGTGCTATAAATAGAGAACCTTCAACAACTGGAAAAAGGTTCCTCTGAGAGTTGCTCGGTCCTCAAAATGTCTAACACCACCTGCAAATGAAGTCCATGTTCCCCCTCGTTTCTCGAATAGATAAGGATATCATCAATGAAGACGACGATACACTTATCCAAATACTCTATGAAGACTTTGTTCATCAACTGCATGAACACTGTCGGCGCGTTGGTTGATCCAAATGGCATAACCACAAACTCATAATGTCCGTATCTCGTCTGAAAAGCTGTTTTCGGAATATCGGACTCCTTCACCCGAAGCTGATAGTACCCCGATCTCAAGTCGATCTTCGAGAATACCACAACTCCCTGCAACTGATCAAACAAGTCATCAATCCTTGGCAAGGGATACTTGTTCTTGATGGTCACCTTGTTTAGTTTGCGGTAGTCGATACATAAACGCAGTGAACCATCCTTCTTCCGTACAAACAAGACCGGTGCGCCCCAAGGCAAAGCGCTCGGTCGTATATACCCCGACTCAAGAAGCTCACTCAACTGCTTCTTCAACTGAGCCATCTCTGAAGGTGCCATGCGATATGGCGCCTTCAAAATCGTATCCGCACCAGGCTCTAGCTCAATAGCAAACTCAACCTCACGGTCCGGTGGTAACCCTGGCAACTTGTCAGGAAAGACATCCGGGAACTCACTAACGATGGGAATCGATGACAGCTCGACTCCACCACTCTCCGCCTCCAAGGCGTAACACCAATAACTAGTACACCCCTTCTGCAGGAGTCTCATCGCCTCAAAGGCGTTAATTACGAACTTTTGGTTTCTCTTTCGCCCTGTGAAAGAGTGCTCGATGCCATCCTCGACTAGCATGGTGATGATTCTTGTGCGGTAGTTCATGATTGCACCATGCCGCTCGAGCCAATCATCCTCGAGAATGAAATCCTCACCCTCAATGCCCACAACAATAAGATTAGAGACCCAAGCCCTCTCACAAATAAACACAGAACAGTCTCGGATCTCTCGATCGCCAACGATCCTATCACTGCTAGGAAGTTTAACGATGAAAGGCTCATAAGGCGACAACTAGTCAAGACTCAAACGGCGCACATAATCCAGAGATATGAATGAATGGCATAGCACCCGAATCGAAAAGCACGCTGACAGGATGAGAATGAATGTGGATGGTACCTGTCGCCACAGTGGCCGCTGGATCATCGGCCATCCTCATCTCATAAACATGCGGATGGGCGGAGCCGACACTGTAAGCTCCCCCTCTAGCGGGCTGACCCCGACCTCTTCCTCGACTGGAACTCGGCGGAGACTGAGAAGCAAACGACCCTTGGTTCACACTCGATTCCCTGAGCGCTGGAAAGGATGTCTGGGCACCAAGTGTTCTGTCTCTCTCAGCATAGAGAGCAGCCTTGTGGCCTGGCTGGCCACACCGATTACACGTGAGCAAAGGACTCACACAAGTTCGACTGACGTGACCCGGTCGGCCACAGTTAAAACACTTCACGTCACGAGAAGGAGTACTGGCAGCCCCGCAGAAACCCCCAGTAGAACGAGCTGGACCACCACCAGTGGAAAAATTAGCAGACTGAGATTTTTGCTGACCTCTACCCTTGTGACCCGAAAAATTTCTGACAGACTTCTGTTTCTTGCTCTCACGAGCCGCCTCACTCGCTGTCAAAGACATATCGTATGCAAGAGCTCTACTCTGATAATCCTTCAAGGTGGTGCAGGCGAGCCCAGACATGTAGTCACGAGTCTTCAGTTTCATCCGTCTGGAAAAGTGGAAAATCTTGTCGCTCTCCTCTCTAACTTGGGCCTTCACGAAGCCCAACTCCCGGTTGTAATCAGCAATAGATTGAGAAACAGGAATATCCCGAGGTTGATCATCATAGAAAGCATGGACTCGAGCCTGTTTAACCGGCCACAGGAAATAATCGGTCTCCATCAGGTCTTTGAACTCGACCCATGAAGCAACATGGTCCTTAGGCTCAACAGCCTCCCACCAGTCGGTAGCGTCCCCAGTGAGAAAATACTAGGCAATAGGGACCTTGCGATCCTCGGGACAGTTGGTGGCAACAAAGACCTTGGATATCTCCTTGATCCACCCCTCCCAACCAATCGGGTCTGAAGCCCCCGAAAACTGAGAAGGATGCATCTTGATGACATCCTGAAGCCAACGGTCTGCTCCGCCCCGAGTAGCATGGTCCGGAGTCGGGTTCTGAACCGCCTGAGCTATCGCAGCCATTTGGTTCACCATTTGTTGCATAACTTCTGCAACACCAAGATCGGCGCCACCACCGGTTGCACCCTCTTGAGTAGCACTATGGCTCTAATGACCATCAGTACTACCGGCCCCAGAATTGTGTGACGTGGCCGCCTCACTAGCTTCCCCACGTCCCCGACCGCGTCCACGACCACGGCCGCGACCTCTACCTCAGCCTCTCCCAACATCCATACTGAAGATAAGAGGTAGAAAATACAAATTGATGATAAGTACGAGAGGAAAAACAGTCACAATTCAAGAATCGAAAGCACGATACAAGGAAGCAAGGAATCAAGTAAGGAAAACTTACGAGCACTGGAAGCACCGAGATAATGGCAACGGGGTGACAATATGCTAAACAAAACACAACTAGACCCAATTAACCGACAAGCCCAGGTATCCATAAACCTAGTGCTCTGATTCCATTTTCCGTAACACCTCCAAGAAATCCCGGGAATGTAACAGCGCCGTGGACTCCTACATGGGATCCAACAGGCTAGGTAATCAACTTCACTCATCGACTCACGGAGTCGACGCAATAACACCACATCACAAAGACGCAAAACAATAACAATCCACCCGGTTTGACCGGTCAATCAAGCAACACAGTAACCCAACAAACACATAACGGACAACTCAATACACTTTGTAAAATCAAAAGCCCCTAAGTACTCGAGTACGTCTATTAGTTCACAAGTTGGAAAACAAACATATCGAAATGGACAACAGAAATAAAGAAACTCGTTTGCACATGTCAACAACCCTGGCCAGCATCCTCGTACTGTCCCAATGCCCGCTCGTCCGGCAGAACATAACCTAAAATTCATAAAACGAATTTCCCCAAAAAGGGTCCCCAAAAGGGTTAGCAATTACGCTAGTTCAAGTAGGCCAAATGAACAACATACATCTTACACATTTAGTCAATGCATGCAATCATGAAATCAGAGTTTAAAAACACTCATTTCCAGAATTGCCATAGTCCAAAACACATTTATAAAATGCACCACAATTAACCATCGATCCACGCCTCTGTGGACCCCTACCGAGACCCCGTCGGATCTAACCCGTAGTAGTTAAAAGCAAAGCTCGTCGATCCACGCCTCTGTGGACCCCTACCGCGACCCCGTAGGATCTAACCCATAGTGAGCATACACAAACACCCGTCACTCATGCAATACCATCATGTTAAGAGTGTAAGTTCATTAAGAATACTTGCCTCGATTAAACGACGACGAGAAATGGAAAGGATTACGACCGCAGTTGCGAGAAACCGAACACCGAACCTAGACGATTCATCAAACACGATTACAACAACTCGACAACACAACGATAATGGAAAACACCCGGAAACCCAACTACGATTCATATAGTTTCCTACGACAAAATCGACAAGGGCGGACAACAACCCCAAACCCTCTCGATTTCAAGAACACACTGAAATACACCAAAATTTCGTAGAAAACACATGAATACTACTAAGATTAATCTTACGGATTGGATAAGAATTCAAAACCCCCCAAATTTCCCAAAATATGGCTCTAGGATATTACCTTTAGATTAAGGACGGAGAAAGAGGATTAAGATGATGATAAAATTCCCTTGGGACACACAATAAATCTCTCAACGAACTCTACAGACAAAACTTGAAGAATCGCTCAAAACCTCACTTGGAACGCAGCTCTCGGTCGGAGGAAGAAAATGAAGGAAATGACGAAGTGAAGGTCAACCCAGGTTTATAAACCTATTCCTTCGTTATGTACGTTAACATGCTGATGTTAACGTATGTTACGCTCATTACATATGTAACACTCAAGTGTTAGCTTACGTAATGGCTCGTCAGAACAATCTGCCCAATCTGCTGTAGCCGATAGCGTACGCTACAAGTGACTTACGTACGTAATAGCCCCGTGTTAACGTACGTAAGGGCTTCGCCAAAACTGGACAGAAGCCACTGCCCAAAATGCTGAAGGCCATAACGTACGTTAATACTAAGGTATAACGTACGCTATGAAGGTGCCGATAGCACACGCAATAAAGCATGCATAACGTACGTTATGCATGCAGCAGTTCAACACTGCTGAATGTAGTTAACTGCACCGGGCGATCCGAAGTCGAGACGCAACACAAAGACAGAACCCAAAGCGTGAATACGAAATAATCACGATGACGAAGCTGAGTGCTGAAGGAAAATACAATTCTGATTACCGAGGAATCCGAAATACGACAAAAAAAGTAAAATTCCCTAAACTTAGAGGAAATTACAAAATGGCCCAAACGTCCGAAAATCACGATACGACGTCAGATTAACAAACCGAAACTCACAACACGAATTACTCGGCCATATGAACTCATGTAACCAAAGAAACTACGAAATCGAACGTGTTTTACGAGGATCGAACGTACATGCAACAACACATAACATAAAATGGAATTACATCAAAACATCTCCGAAACTCATCCAAATGGAAAAACTCCAAGAATAAAATAGATTCAAAATGTCGAAACGGTTACAAGCGAGTCATTAAAAATGAAAAATACAAAAAATGAAGATATCGGAAAAAGGAAAAATGTGGATATTACAGAGACAAACTTCCCGTCGTTAGGGGGAGAGGAACCGGACAATTCCAGTTGAATGCTTGGAAATTATCTGGTGTGCTCCCTATTTGCCTCATTAAGATCCCCATACGGCCCAATCTGAGCTGGAAGTGCAACGCATTCTCAGTCTTCAAAAAGTTGCGGATTCAATGCCCAACAACTTTACTGATGCTAAGAAAGTGACAAGATCTACCATTCCTACTGCGAATGTTCCTGCAAGTTAGAAGTACCAGTTATAGGGCCAGGTTCAGCCTCCCAAAAGAATTATGCCCCCGGCGTCGACCTCGGTGGTGGGATGGCTGCTTCGGCTGCTCTGATCTCTGCTCGAAAGAGGGGGAGGCCAGTGGGTAGAAAGGATACCGAACCTCGAAAGAGAAGAGGAACAGAGGCATAAAATCCTCTCGTTATCGACATAGTGACTCCGTTACAGGTGATTCTCTATGACTACGGATATGTCCTCGAATCAACAATAGAATAATCGACACATGCATCGGAAACTTTGTTGATGTCGGAAAATAAAGAAATAACAATGCAATGTATGAGTGAATACATAATGTTGGACAGGTCGTCCACGCTAGTCGATGATTCTTTTGCCTACCCTGTCGCTCAAGAAATTATTGAAGACGACGATGCTGAGCCACGCTCAGTTACTGAATGTCAACGATGAGCCAATTGGCCGAAATGGAAAGATGCAATGCAAGATGAACTAGACTCAATAGCTAAACGTGAGGTACTTGGCCATATAGAGCCAGTACCTGTGGGCCTTAAACCAGTTGGACATAAATGGGTCTTTGTTCATAAACACAATGATAGGAATGAGGTCATGTGTTATAAAGCGATACTAGTTGCCCAAGGCTTGTTGCAGTACCCTGGCATTGATTAAGAGGAGATGTATTCTCCCATTAGGGACATCATCACTTTTTGATACCTAGTCAGTTTTGTAGTGTCCGAAAAACTGAATATGCAGCTTATTGATGTGGTTACATCGTATCTTTATGGGGATCTAGATACAGATATTTATATGAAAGTCCTAAAAGGGATTTTGTTGATCAAATCAACTATCTCTAAACCACGGAGCGGTTATGCAGTAAAGTTGCATCGTTCACTATATGGGTTGAAGCAATCCGGAAGGATGTGGTACAACCAGCTACGTGAATACTTGATTGAGAAGGGATACAAGAACAGTGATATCTGTCCACACATTTTCATGAAAAGAATAGTTGCAGGATTCGTAATTATAGTTGTATATGTAGATGATATGAATGTTATCGGTACCATAGATGAGGTCGATGAAACGGCCTGCTACCTTAAGTCCGAATTCGGTATGAAAGACCTGGTGAGGACTCGATTCTTCTTGGGCTTAGAATTGGAACATTGAGATGATGGTATACCCAATCATCAATCTGCCTATGTCCATAAGATGCTTAGATGATTTAGCATGGACAAGGCACATCCTCTTGCTACCCCCATGGTTGGTCGAAGTTTGAAAATAAACAAGGATCTGTTTCATCCTAAAGAGGAGGATGAAAAGGTCCTTTAAGCAGAAACACCGTACCTTAGTGTAATCGGTGCGTTGTTCTATCTGACTCAATGTACTCTCCCAGATATCACATTCTCTGTAAATTTGTCAGCGAGATGCAGCTCCGCTACTAGGATAAGGCATTAGAATGGAATAAAATACATCTTTCAATACTTGAAAGGCTCTAGTGATCTTGGATTATTCTTTCCCTATGCAAGAGAGAGCGATATTCGGAAAGGGATTATTGAGGTTAAGGCGATACATACCGATCGTCGATCTTCCTCTGATATTATAGCAAAGCATGACAACTTGACTACCAAAAGTGCTAATGCGAGCAAGCTTGTCCCCTATGCAGTGAATCCCAGCAATATGTTAGTTGGATTTGCTGATATTGGTTATCTCTATGACCCGCATAAAGTACGTTCTCAAACTGGTGTGTTCACCATTGGGAATATGGTGATATCTTGGCGATCTACCAAGCAGACGCTGATTTCTACTTCCTCGAACCATCAGAGATAATTGCATTGCACGAATCCGTAAGGGAGTGTATTTGGCTTCGGTCAGTCATAGACCATATACGAGGAACTTATGGATTAAAGTCCACTACAGCGACCCCTACTTGCATTTTGAGGACAATGCGACATGCATTGAGCATATGAAGTTAGGTTTCATTAAGGGTGATAATACCAAACATATCTCGCTGAAGTTCTTCTACAATCAGCAGCAGCAGAATTTGCTAAATATAGAATTAGAAACAAGTGAGTTCCGATGAGAATATCACAGATTGGTCCACTAAATCTCTGCCAAAATCTACATTTGAGAAATATATGAGTAGCATCGGCATGTGTCGATTGTCTGAGTTCAATAAGTGATAATCCATTGGAGAAGAAATGTTGTGTATACTTCAGGGGGTATACTCTACATGATTCTGGCATTTGTAGTTGGTGTGTTTTGGTCTTCTTCCTCACCAAGTCTTTTGTTTTTTTTCCCATGGGGTTTTGTTTGACTTGGGAAGGTTTTTTACCGAGGCAACATATTATGCACCATAATTGTATTAGTGCTCGACATAGGTGGAGTGTTCCGGGATATCCTTCCCTTATTGGTGTCTTGCCTAATACTGGTTGTAGGAAGATACATATATTGAAGGTTCTAGATACTTCTAGAGGTAGTAAGATCCCATTAGGTGTCTTACCTTAACTAGGAATCGCATGTACGGAAGGACTTTCATTATAATGCATATAAAGGCCCCCTCTATCAGTGTTATGAATACAATTGATTGATTCATCTTTACAACTTTCTTACTTTCTCCTAAAATAAAATTAACATTTAAATTGGTTATTATATGCTTCATCGCGCCCGCTATTTTGTTCCCAGACTCTAATTTACCTGTATGATCAAATTAGGCTGGCTGAGCTTTTTTTAGCTCGTGGAACTATACAAATCACAATAATATAAGAACTTTTAGAGGCATAGAACAAAAATAGTGTTATAAACATGAAACTTGTAAACACGACACATATTACATATCCGCATGCATAACATGAAATTTGGAATATTGATCAACTACTTGCAACTTGAAACACAACAATTATCAACTACATAGTCCAATCAAATTAATTAAAGATGACAACTATAAAATTTCCACCTGATAAAATATTGCGTGTACTTGAAATGATGAAGGTACTCGACGCACAATCAAAAGATCATGGATCTTCATTATTATCTCAGATAATAAAATTAATTTATTATTATTAATATGTATATTAGTATGTTGTCAAAAAAAGGATAAAAATAAAGATGGATAATAACACTATTTAAATGGGTCAAAATGTTTAGGGCCTTAGTCAAAGGATCTAATTTGAGATGTGAGAAAAATAATTGCGGTTAAATTAAAGGGTTTGATAACTTGGGGGCGACATTGAAATTTTGCCAAAATAAATGGGATAAACCCTATGCACGTGAAATATTCATCAGATACCCTTTGAAGAATAAAGTGTTCTAAAAATCCCCGCCTAAACTGATTAAGCATTCGACTAATTCTTACAATATCTTCTTTCGTTAGGATTATGGCGTAAGCGCTTGTACTAGTCATTTAGATAATCGCTTAGACGGGCTGGTCATGCGCCAGGAAGGCAAGTTAGTCCGGCGCTTGGCAGTTTTTTGTTTTTGTTTTTATTTTAACACTACTATAAATTTTTTGAGATACTATATTTTGGACTCTTTTATACCTGTATCAAAAGTTTTAAATTTCCTAGCTAGATAGGTGGCTATGCGGATGCCTACGGTTATATTATTTTTTTTTGCTTTAATAGTACTATAAATTCCTAAACTGAGATATATATGTATTATGGACTCCTTTATACCTATATAAATAATTTAAAAGTTAATATATAATTATTAAAGGTCTGTTTAAATGGTTAAATATTAATTACTTTTAATTATTTGATATATATTTTAAATATAAAATATTTTAAATAATAATAAAAAATAAATCTTCCTAATCTGGTTAATCTCCAAACAATCATTTGAGCGCTAGACATTAGCAATCCGAACGCCTTGCGTCTGGCGTCTTTTAGAACTTTTTAAACCCATCCATCTCATCTTCTCTCTCTCTCTCTCTCTCTCTATATATATATATATATATATATATATATATATATATATTTATATATATGTACTAGTTTTATACCCTGTGCGATGCACGGGGGTGCCCATAAAATAATTGTCAAACAGGTGGCATTTAGATGAACACATAGCAGACACATATAACTAATTTGAAGCAAGAAGTTTCCGAATAATAACTCAGAGAGAGAAATAACAATAGTGAGAGAATAAATAAATACAGTACCAGGCTTTTAATATCCTGAATTAATGGACGATGTAAAATAAGCAGATGATTGAACACAAAATAATGAGGCACGTAGATTCTAATTTTCAGAACAAAACAGACTAATAATGTATTTTAACAATTCAATAATTCTCACAGGTAAAGAGCATACGACACAAAGGAACTGCAGGGGAGCGAAAGATCAATAAAGCAGATCGAAACAATCAAAACTATAAATAACGTAACATTAAAACTTATGCTTTGAGTTATCAAAGGGATTGATTATAAGTTTACAGCCTGTAGGAGGACAATTGCTTTTTCCTACAAGCATCTCAAAAGCAACTATAAATTACGTTGTCACACGGTAAAACAATCGGGCGAAAAGAAATACAATAGATAATAACAATGAACAACCTAATAAGACATGTAATCCACCCAAGTCACAGAAAACTAAATGCAAGCTTTAGCATTGAGAGAGATGTCTTTGTTTCGCAGTCGGCTAAGCAGACACAATCGTAGTTAAATATGAAACTGTAAATACAACCAATGGAGACACCTGCGAAGAAGTATCAAATCAAATCACATTCCAAAATTAATTGAAAATCGTAATGTTCCAAAAAAATAACCTGGTGAATGGAGCACCCGGAGCTCTTTTCCTGACAAATAACTTCAATCTTTAGTCTAACTATAAAAAAGCTTAGTTGTCATTCAAAATGAATAATTTCAATTGTATCACCTGAAATTACACCTCACTTTTGGTAAGCAGCCTCTGGAGCATGAGGCAATTCTCGTACATCTTGTGTTTTGCCTTACAATCACTTACACCACATCCCGTTAAACATTCATCAAATCCGGGATATTATAAGTGATTGGAAAGGAAAACATGGATACCAAATTGATGGATATTTGATGATGGAATGTGGCAAAATGTGATAAGAAAATAAAGATGGGATACCGAATCGATATGACCCCGAATAATGTGTAGTTTATGTACCAATATTGAAATGATCCCTCATTCGAAATTACAAATATCAACCGGGGCGTTCGCAATGCTTTAAATAATTTTACAGACAACAGTAGTTTTTTGTTGAAACATGGCAGCACCTCAGGGGCATTTTGGTATATGCTGCCGAAGAAAGGCGAGCCTCCCAATGTAACACCCCAATTTACAACTGGGACATTACACGCCGTAGAACCCTCGTGATGTCTACCAGGCTAACACATGACATATAAACCACAATGTAATCACAAATGATGCACTCAAAAGTAAATAAGGCCGTGGCCTCGGCCAAAACATTTTAACGGAGTACGAGTAGAAGTTAAATACCAATCCATTGCCCACGCAGGGGACTTAAACCAAGTTTCAAAATAACAGTCTAACTCTAGTACTCAACAAATGCAATGATAAAACATAAAAATACAGACTCGATCCACATCATCAAGCCAGCCCATCCTTTGCGTGCGTGTCCCATGCCTGCTCCTCAGCTCTCCCGGTACCTGAAATGCATAAGACGCATTTCCCCCATTTAAGGGGTTAGCATTCGAATAGCTAGTGCAAGTACACAATTACACAACATTATATACAAAAACGGTTTTACACAATCATCTCAATCTCAATCAGAAATCATTTGCCATAAATATTCCGGAATACTACATTGGCAATCAAATCAATTTTCAATCATTACGATATCACAAAATCACAACTGGTATCCCGTGGCCGTACCCCTTAGTATCAACCCCCAGACATCCCATCGAACGCTCTGGGTGGGATACCACTTCCACGGCCGTACCCCTTAGTATCGACCCCCAGAAATCCCGTCGGACACTCCGGGTGGAAGTTCAATCACACACGCACCCAAGTCCACTTCCACGGCCGTACCCCTTAGTATCGACCCCCAGACATCCCGTCGGACACTCCGGGTGGAAGGAACACAACTCACGCACCCAAAAATCACAATTCATCATTCATTTCGAAAATCACAACATATATAACGAAATGTAATACATGTACTTGCCTTGAACACGACGAAACGAGGGAAACAACGAAGGAATAGGTTTTGGTCCGTACAATCCTCCCAAATCTGCTCCTAACACAATAACGGTATACAAAAAGTCTCAATAACGCGGAAAGGTAAGAATTAATCCTAATTCTACCCGTTGGGGCAATTCATCAGACACCAAGAGTGCATAAGGAAATGAAATCGGTCAACGGTGCAATAACGGGATTTCATCCCAACCAATAACAAGAAAACCAAGGGTCACGTGTATACTATCAAAATCTAATAACAACATCGGTTAATTCGGATTAAAACACAAGCCCAAAATCAAACTAGGGTCAAAGTAGTTCTTACCTCTTGAAGATTCAAGCACTCTAATCCGAAAACCACGTGTTAGATCCGCAATCCGAGCCACACGATCGAAAAGAGATGAAGAAATTTACACAATCAAGTGATAGATGGAGGAAATCTCCCTCTCAAGCCACTCTCTCTCGTACGGTTGAAGAAAGGAAGGGAAATGAGCGACTCTCGCTGAATAAAAACGCAGATATAGCGCCGACGCGTTATGCACGCGCAGCTCACTAAAGCGTACGCGGCACAGGGCCAAAAACTGCGCCCAGTGATCGGCAGACCGCTCGTTGTCCCGCGGCCCATTCGAAGTGTGCCGCGGCCCAGACTCGGCATGTGCCGCGGCCCTGCCGGACTGTGCCACGGCACGCGGTACAGTAGGTTTTGGCCGGTAAGTGCCACACGGGTGTGCCGCGGCCGAGACAAGTGTGCCGCGGCAGTGACTCGGCAGTGTGCCGCGGCACACGGTACAGTCTGCTCGGCCAGCAACTGGGCAATGTGTGTGCCGCGGCGCACAATCCTTGTCTTGTGACCGCCCCCTTGGGTCCCAAAATGACGAAAAATGATCCGGAAGGAGAATAAAAGCAATAGGAATCGATATTTGGGCAACAATAACACGAAATGGAAGTACGGAACCCCAAAACGATCTGAGGTACACAACCAAGGTCGAACAAGGAACAAATTCCCTAAACTTCTAGGAAATTACAAAAACGGCCCAAACATCCGAAAATCACGATACAACGTCGGATTAACAATCCGAAACTCACAACATGCTCTACTCAATCATACGAACTCATGGAAGTAAGAAAATGATGAAATCGAACAAGTTTAACGAGAATCAAATACACATGAGACAAAATATAACACAAGATGAAATTACGTAAAAACATCATCGAGACTCGTCTAAGCGGAGAAACTCCAGGAACAAAATAGATTCAGAATTCCAAAACAGTGCCAAGCAAGTTGTCCGAAACGAATATACACCAAAAATAGAAATTACTAAAAATAGAAAACGCAGATATTACATTATCTCCCCCTAAAAATAAGTTTCGTCCCGAAACTTACAACACGAATAACTCGGGATATCTCGACCTCATACCCTCCTCCGTTTCCCATGTGGCTTCCTCGGCTCCATGCCTCGACCACTGCACTTTAACCAAAGGAATGGTTTTGTGCCTGAGTTGCTTCACCCGACGCTCTAAGATCTGAATCGGCCTTTCCTCGAAGGTAATGTCGGGCCCCAACTCGATCTCTCCAAAATCAATAATATGGCTAGGGTCCGATACGTACTTCCTAAGCTGGGAAACATGAAATACGTTATGCACGTGGCTCAGGGACGGTGGCAAACCTAACCGATATGCAAGCTCTCCAACTCTCTCTAGAATCTCGAACGGTCCAATAAATCTCGGGCTAAGTTTACCCTTCCGACCGAAGCGGTAAACTCCCCGTGTCGGCGACACCTTAAGCAACACATGGTCTCCTACCTCAAACTCCAACGGCCGGCGACGTGTATCGGCATAAGACTTCTGCCGACTCTGGGCCGTCAACAATCTACCACGGATCAGGGCAATCTTCTCTCTCGTCTCTACTATCATGTCGGGCTCGGTACCAATCAGCTGGGACGCATCGTTCCAACACAACGGCGATCTACACCTTCTCCCATATAATGCCTCAAATGGTGCCATTTTAATCGAGGCGTGCCAACTATTGTTGTACGTGAACTCTATTAACGGAAAGTGCGACTCCCAATTATCCTTCCAATCTAAAGCACAGGCTCGTAACATATCCTCTAGCGTCTGTATCGTCCGCTCAGACTGTCCGTCTGTCTGAGGGTGGTAGGATGTACTAAGTCTCAACTTGGTTCCCAAAGCTCTATGAACGGCCTGCCAAAAATGTGATATGAACCGGCCATCACGATCCGAAACAATACTCTTAGGGGTCCCATGTAATCTCACGATCTCCGCAATAAACACTCGTGCAAGCCTCTCTGGACCCCAAGTGTCCTTAATACTTAGAAAATGAGCTGATTTGATTAGTCAATCGACAACGACCCAAATCATGTTCATTCCAGTCCGAGTCTTAGGCATACCGGTAATGAAATCCATAGAAATATCCTCCCATTTCCACTCTGGGATAGGAAGTGGTCGAATGTGACCCGCTGGTCGATGCTCGATCTTAACCTGCTGACAGGTCAGACACCTCGACACAAACTCGCTAGCGTCTGTCTTCAAATTACTCCACCAGTAGTTGCTCCTCACATCCTTGTACATTTTACTCGTACCAGGATGTATGGAGTAAGGTGTCGCATGAGCTTCACTCAAGATCTTCTGTCTCAGGTCAACAACACTCGGTACACAAAGTCTGCCGCGAAACCTCAAAACTCCATCATCGTGAACTACAAATCCAGGGGCTTTCCCCTTCCTCACATCCTCCCTCAGCTGGACTAAAAACGGATCATCATACTGTTTCGCCTTGATATCACCAGTCAAGGACGAAGTGATCTCCAACGCACATAACTGGCCCTGGACTCTCTGAACCCAAACCTCGATATTCTGGCAAATAAAATCTCTCTGGATCCTACTCTGTGGTGTAAGTACCTCTAACATCTGTAATGCCATCGGCTTCCGGCTCAACGCATCAGCCACTACCTTAGCCTTACCCGGATGGTAAAGTATCTCGAGGTCGTAATCTTTAATTAGCTCCAACCACCTGCGCTGTCTCATATTCAACTCTTTCTGACTGAAGATATACTTCAGACTCTTGTGGTCCGTAAAAATCTTACACGACGATCCATAGAGATAATGTCTCCATATCTTTAAAGTAGCAGTATGACTAACTCTAAATCGTGCGTGGGGTAATTCGCCTCATACGATTTCAACTGGCGGGATGCATAAGCAATCACCCTGTGTCTCTGCATCAAAACACATACGAGCCCGAGGCTCGAAGCATCGCTATATACCACGAAATCCTCATTCCCCTGAGGCAACGCTAACACGGGTGCGGTAGTTAGTCGTCTCTTCAATTCGTCAAAACTACTCTATCGGTCTGCGGTCCACTCGAATTTCTGAGTCTTCTGGAGCAACTGAGTGAGTGGTCTAGCGATCTTAGAAAATCCCTCAATAAATCTACGGTAATAACCGGCAAGACCCAGAAAACTCCTCACTTCCTTCACGTTTTTGGGCGGTTCCCAAGCCATCACTGCCTCTATTTTCTGTGGATCCACCCGAACTCCTTCTACTGAAATCACATGCCCGAGGAACATCACCTCCTTGAACCAAAACTAACACTTAGAGAACTTCGCATTCAACTACTCAGCTCTCAAAATGTCTAATACAATCCGAAGATGTAAGGCGTGCTCCTCCCGACTCCGTGAGTAGATCAGAATGTCATCGATAAAGACGACTACGAATTTATCTAGATACTCAATAAAAACTTTGTTCATTAACTGCATGAACACTGCTGGGGCATTGGTTAGCCCAAAAGGCATAACCACAAACTCGTAATGGCCATATCTCGTCCGAAAGGCAGCTTTCGGTATATCAATGTCCCGAATCCTCAACTGGTAGTATCCCGATCGCAAATCAATCTTCGAAAAGACTGTCGCCCCCTAAATATGATCAAACAAGTCGTCGATCCGGGGCAAAGGGTATTTATTTTTGATGGTCAGCTTGTTTAATTCTCGATAATCGATGCATAAACGAAGCGACCCATCCTTCTTCTTAACGAAAAGTACGGGCGCACCCCAAGGCGATGCGCTCGGTCGAATATACCCTTTATCTAACAATTCTCCCAACTGGTTCTTCAACTCTAACATCTCCGACGGTGCCATACGGTACGGTGCTCGAGAAATAGGGGCTGCATTCGGCTCAAGATCGATAGGAAACTCCACCTCTCGCTGCGGTGGTAACCCCGGCAAGTCGTCTGGGAAAACATCGGGATACTCACTAACAACTGGAATTGACGACATGTCAACTCCACCATCCTCCGCCTGCAGAGCGTAACACCAATAGCCGACACAACCCTGGTTCAGAAGTTTCATCGCCTTTAAGGCGCTAATCACACTCCCCGATCTCCCCGGCTTTCGACCGATGAGGGTATGCTCGGTGCCGTCCTCGGCTACTATCGAGATGGTACGAGTCCGATAGTTCATGATAGCACCGTGACGCTCTAACCAATCGTCCCCGAGGATTAAATCCTCACCCTTAAGGTCTATAACAATGAGATTCGAGGGCCAATCTCGGCTCCCGATCCTCACGGGGCAATCCCTAACTTCCCGGTCCCCAACCATACGATCCCCGCTAGGCGTACCCATCACAAACGGTTCACACTCAAACAAGCAGTTAAAGCCAATACGATTCACACAATCTGATGCAATAAAGGAATGGGTAGCACCCGAATCAAAAAGCACGGAAACTGGATGAGTAAGGATCTGAGTGGTACCTGACGCCACCGGAATGTCCGCCTCCTCTGTGCGCCTCATCTGGTATAATCGGGGGTGAACTGAACCCGAACTCGAGGCTGCGCGGCGATCCGGCTGTCCCAGACCCCTACCACGACCCGAACCCTGCGGAACATGAGTAGCTGGAGTATTGTGATCCCTCTGATCGGTAGTGGTAGTCGGAACTCTAGCGGCCCTGGTGGCTCTCTCACAATGGGCTGCCCGATGCCCAGTCTGTCCACAATTAAAGCAATTAACGGGAGGAGAAGGGCAATCCTTCATCAAATGCTCATATTGGTTGCAGTTAAAACAAACCCTGCCGCCAGAAGCAACGGACTGAACTGAACGATTACTCTGAGATCCACCGGCCTGATGGAACGGCCTCTTCCCCAGTATGGGAGCAGAACGAGACCTCGAAGACTGACCACCCTTCCCGGTCGAGAATCCACCGGTAGTCTTCTGCTTCTTAGCTTCCGAAACCGACTCTGATTCCGGAACGGCCATCTCGATCGCTAGAGCGCGATCCTGGTATTCCTTCAAAGTGGCACACATGAACGGCGCCATACTCTGCCTAATATGCGGCTTCATTCGCATATTAAAGTAACGGATTTTATCAGCCTCCGTTCTTACTTGATCTCTTACGAAACCCAACTGCTGATTGTAAGAAATGATGGCCTGAGAAATAGGCACATCATGAGGTGTAGCGGTGAAGAATTCCACAATTCTGCGCTCCTTGACTGGCGGCGGACAATACTCTGCTTCCATAGCAGCCTTGAATTCCTCCCAAGTAGCTCGACGGTCTCTGGGCACAACGGCCTCCCACCATTCCGCAGCTTCCTTATCCGGGAGTACTGGGAATATGTACCCTCTGTCTTGGGACAAGCTACGGCATCAAAAGTCTGGACAATCAAAGAGCCAATTCTCCCAACCGAGGAGTCAAGATCCGAGAAACGAGGAGGGTGCATCTTAGTCACCGTCTGAAGCCACTTACTAGCTTCCTCTTCAGGTGTCGGGGGCGGATTATGGCGTCCACCCTGAGCTATCTGAGCAAGCTGGGCTACTAACTGCTGAAGTACGGCAATAGCCCCGGCGTCGGCATTATTACCCGACGGCACTGAGTGAGAGGCTGAGTCCGCAGAGGACTGAGAAAGTGAGCCCTCTTCATTATCAGCACCCCGACCACGGCCTCGGCCGCGTCCCCTAGCTGGTCTACCACGACGACCTCTCAACATACTAGAGGAAGAATGAAAAGAACAAGATCAGAAAGATTCACAATTGACAAAGTTGGTATCACAATTCACAATCTCAAACAACGTAGGAAAACGAATACAGAAACATAAGAGTTCGAGGAGACTTACAGCCATGGGTCGCACGGAAAGACGGTAGCATGATGATATTAGGCTCAATGACTGACTCTAATGACACAACTGACAGACCCAAAAGTTTACCGACAACCTAGGTATTCAAAACCTAAGCTCCGATACCATAAATGTAACACCCCAATTTACAACTGGGACATTACACGCCGTAGAACCCTCGTGAGGTCTACCAGGCTAACACATGACATATAAACCACAATGTAATCACAAATGATGCACTCAAAAGTAAATAAGACCGTGGCCTCGGCCAAAACATTTTAACGGAGTACATGAGTAGGAGTTAAATACCAATCCATTGCCCACGGGACTTAAACCAAGTTTCAAAATAACAGTCTAACTCCAGTACTCAACAAATGCAATGATAAAACATAAAAATACAGACTCGAGCCACATCATCAAACCAGCCCATCCTTTGCGTGCGTGTCCCGTGCCTGCTCCTCAGCTCTCCCGGTACCTGAAATGCATAAGACGCATTTCCCCCATTTAAGGGGTTAGCATTCGAATAGCTAGTGCAAGTACACAATTACACAACATTATATACAAAAACAGTTTTACACAATCATCTCAATATCAATCAAAAATCATTTGCCATAAATATTCCGGAATACTACATTGGCAATCAAATCAATTTTCAATCATTACGATATCACAAAATCACAACTGGTATCCCGTGGTCGTACCCCTTAGTATCGACCCCCAGATATCCCGTCGAACGCTCCGGGTGGGATACCACTTCCACGTCCGTACCCCGTAGTATCGACCCCCAGACATCCCGTCGGACACTCCGGGTGGAAGTTCAATCACACACGCACCCAAGTACACTTCCACGGCCGTACCCCTTAGTATCGACCCCCAGACATCCCGTCGGACACTCCGGGTGGAAGGAACACAACTCACGCACCCAAAAATCACAATTCATCATTCATTTCGAAAATCACAACATATATAACGAAATGTAATACATGTACTTGCCTTGAACACGACGAAACGAGGGAAACAACGAAGGAATAGGTTTTGGTCCGAACAATCCTCCCAAATCCGCTCCTAACACAATAACGGTATACAACAAGTCTCATTAACGCGGAAAGTTAAGAATTAATCCTAATTCTACCCGTCGGGGCAATTCATCGGACACCAAGAGTGCATAAGGAAATGAAATCGGTCAACGGTGCAATAACGGGATTTCATCCCAACCAATAACAAGAAAACCAAGGGTCACGTGTATACTATCAAAATCTAATAACAACATCGGTTAATTCGGATTAAAACACAAGATCACCACCAAACCCTCCCCAAAATCAAACTAGGGTCAAAGGAGTTCTTACCTCTTGAAGATTCAAGCACTCTAATCCGAAAACCACGTGTTAGATCCGCAATCCGAGCCACACGATCGAAAAGAGATGAAGAAATTTACACAATCAAGTGATAGATGGAGGAAATCTCCCTCTCAAGCCACTCTCTCTCGTATGGTTGAAGAAAGGAAGGGAAATGAGCGACTCTCGCTGAATAAAAACGCAGATATAGCGCTGACCGCGTTGTGTGCCGCGGCTCAACTGAACTGTGCCGCGGCACAGGGCCAAAAACTGCGCCCAGTGATCGGCAGACCGCTCGTTGTGCCGCGGCCCATTCGAAGTGTGCCGCGGCCCAGACTCGGCATGTGCCGCGGCCCTGCCGGACTGTGCCGCGGCACGCGGTACAGTAGGTTTTGGCCGGTAAGTGCCACACGGGTGTGCCGCGGCCCGGACAAGTGTGCCGCGGCAGTGACTCGGCAGTGTGCCGCGGCGCAGAATCCTTGTGCCACGGCACACGGTACAGTCTGCTCGGCCAGCAACTGGGCAATGTGTGTGCCGCGGCGCACAATCCTTGTGCCGCGGCCCACGCCCCCCCTTGGGTCCCAAAATGACGAAAAATGATCCGGAAGGAGAATAAAAGCAATAGGAATCGATATTTGGGCAACAATAACACGAAATGGAAGTACGGAACCCCAAAACGATCTGAGGTACACAACCAAGTTCGAACAAGGAACAAATTCCCTAAACTTCTAGGAAATTACAAAAACGGCCCAAACATCCGAAAATCACGATACAACGTCGGATTAACAATCCGAAACTCACAACATGCTCTACTCAATCATACGAACTCATGGAAGTAAGAAAATGATGAAATCGAACAAGTTTAACGAGAATTGAATACACATGAGACAAAATATAACACAAGATGAAATTACGTAAAAACATCATCGAGACCCGTCTAAGCGGAGAAACTCCAGGAACAAAATAGATTCAGAATTCCAAAACAGTGCCAAGCGAGTTGTCCGAAACGAATATACACCAAAAATAGAAATTACTAAAAATAGAAAACGCAGATATTACACCCAAGCCATCATGCTTATAAGGAAACGAAAATAGTTGGCATCTCTCATTTCAATTCCTTCTCATAAAACAAAACCAAACACACATTACACTTTCCAAATGTAGTTTTCTACTAATATGCACATTTTCTACTACATCAAATTAAAATTGTCACGCGATTAACTTCTCCACTTACTCCTTGAATTCAGCATCACAAGGATATATATATATATATGAGAAATAAGAAAATAGAAGGAAGCAAAACGAAGGTGGATATAAACTCAGGAATCGTAAAGCCAAGTCTAAACCTGTTTTGTGGGATTATTTTCTGGAACTAAGGAAAAATAAGTACCATGCACCATTAATAAGGCTTTGGCTTTATTCCAGGTTTTGATATGCGCTTAGGCAGTAATTTTCCGATTTCCATTTCCCTGCGATATATAAAACCAGAGCGATGTGAGCACAAATCTGTAGAACAGAATAATAAAAGCTGAATGCAGCATCTTAGCAAATAAATTCTCAAAAATAATATAAGAAAATAAACAAAATCAATTTAGGCCAGAAACGAACAACGAACTCAATCAGAAGAAATCAACATAAACTATATAATTTTTCCTTTCATTGCCCGGCATAGTCCAGAATACAACCAAGTGAAGTGACGAAAAGAATCCAAACACAACAGCGAGATAAAGTACATACAAAGAAAATAGACAACAAAAATAGGACCTCTGCTTCCCCAAAACCAAAACAAGATGGAAAAAAGAGGTACATCTAGTCACTTTGCCCTCGTCCCTTTTTTTCCTGAAACGTTTCCTATTCCTGTCTTTTCACTCAAAAACTCTTGCGTTCAACTATATGGTACGGGGAATTCAGCAGCGGTGTGAAGAACGCAAAAAAATTACCCGCGGGAGAAGGTTTGTTTGTGGCTATAACTTTTCGGCACCTGGGTTTTACCTTATTCCTTTTCTATAGTTTTACAAGGTTTCAACGCAGTAGGTGTTGAAAGAGATGCAACAACCAAAGCAAGATGACAGGTATACATACAAAGCGAAAGTCCAAACCTAAAAAAGCTGTTCGGCTGAACAAAATAAAAAAAATAGAACAAACCTGTTCCTTTTAACACCCTCAATCCACTCGGGAATATTACAGCACTGCAGACCCTCTGAGTGAGAATATACCAGGCTAGATTCCAAAACAAGACATCAAAACAAATGCCAACATGGCTAAATACGAATCAGTAGACCGATTTGGCCTTGCATCAATAACATACAACTAAAACTTCATATATATTTGTATCCCGACTCGTACCCATGCAAGGGTCAAAATAAAACGACACTCCCATACGACGGGAAAACACTATAGCGGAAAAGAATAATATGATTCGACCAACAAATCCCAATACTGGCCCTCACGTGATTAGTATCATTTGCCTTCCATCATCCTTCGTACTGATACCGTGTCATGCTCCTCAAGAACCTGCACGTACCTGAATGCAATACAGACATCCACCCCCGATTACTCGAGGGTTAGCAAAATTCCACTATTTTGCTAGTGCAAGTATACAGTGCAAATATGAGCCACACACAGCATATTCCAAGAGTATAATAATCTCGACTAAACAATGATAAATAACTGAGGGTCACACGTAATCGATGATGAATAAATGTAATCATACAATTCAAGATCAGTATTCCGGAATAACTAAATCTCATAGCATCACATTCAATACATACGTGATTAACCGTGGAACCGCACCAAAGGCAACGGAACCCTCAGAGGACCCGTCTGTCCGTCCCAGAGTGGTTAACCCAAAATATTTGCGAAACCACACCAAAGGCTACAGAACCCTCAGATGACTCGTCAGTCCATCCTAGAGTGAATATATATAATCAATCGAATTCAAGACTAGTATTCCGGAGTAACTAAGCCTCATTGTACGTCACATTTCATTTATATGCATGATTAACCCTAGAACCGCACCAGAGGCAATGGAACCCTCTGAGGCCCCGTCGGACCCTCCCAGAGTGGTTAACCCAAATATATTCGTGGAACCGCACCAAAGGCAACGGAACCCTCAGAGGACTCGTCGGTCTGTCCCAGAGTGAATATATAGATATGATCACAACCACAAGGAGATATAATCCCCAACAACACCAAATAGTACTACCTCCTCACAAGGGAGTCGACAAGTAATACAACACAACATATGCACACTCATCAAACAAATACACATTCGAGCATACAACCCTTAACGAGGTAGAAGTTTATAATCACGTAGCACGAAGGCAATATATTCCAATTTGCAACCACAATACACATATCCGTAGAACTCATTTATTTTCAAAGCACTCAGACGTTTTGAAAGAAAGCCGTTAATGGGATTGTACCAATCCTCTTGAAAGTTTGTTATGAGTACTCCAAGTACACACACATAGTTGATTATCGATTATTACATCTACGAAACATGAAATGTATGGGCAAGATACTTGCCTCGAAATTGGCACGCAAATACTCCGACGAACACGGCTCGGTCGAAGTGCCTCGGAACCTACAACTTCCATACGAAATAACGAAAATACAATCACAACGACGAGTAAGACCAAAACCAATGGGAAACGCCTCAAATCAACGAAGGAAAACTCATATGAACATTTAATCGAACAATAAATGTTCACGGCTCCTCAAGAACACTCGAACTATCAATCGGGTGAAAGAATAAAGGAAATGTATATATAATACATAGAACATGTTTAACAACATCATTCAACACTACTCGATTTATCAAAAATGGATTGAAATCAAAGTCAAGAACAAAACCCCCCAAATACCCGAAATTAGGGTTCTAAGAATTTTACCTTGATTAAAATGGTGAAAGATGTTGGGATGTTGTTAAATCCGTACTAGCATCTCAGAGATGTTGATACGTGATGATATCAGGCCAAAATCCATGCTTATACACCCTTAAGATCGTCTAGATCACCGGAAGGAAGAAAGGGGAGGAAGAAATGACGAAAGTTGACCTCTGCAGTCCTATATATACTGTCAACAGTTAGTGCGCCCTAAGGTATGTGTAGTGTGCACTGTCGGCTACAAAATGCAGTCCAGAACCCTCTGCCAGACTCCATTAACGCACGCTAATATATGCGTTTAGCGTGCGCTAATTATATACTGTGTAGTCTTTGCTATTTCGACCATAACTCCTTCATCCAGACTCCGATTGACTCACCGTTTGAACCATTAGAAATATAACTTGATGCTCTATCATACTGCAAATATTCAGAACTTTTGGATTTTCCAAGAATTGATGGTAATTTTACAAAGTCGAACTTATATGTGGAAAAGTCGAAATAATACATCGATTAATCCGAAATAATATAAAAACTTGCTCGAATGACGAAATGTGCTGAACAAAACATATCCAAAATGTGTCAATGAACACAAGCAAGTCACTAGAATCGAAAAAATATAGAAATAAAAAGTACGGGTATTACATTCTACCCCTCTAAAAAGAAGTTTCGTCCTGAAACTTAAAATGAAGGGTGGCAGCCAAATAAAATGAAACAAACACTCTGCTCAGCTCCGAAAGGCCACGAAAAATCTGTAAACACAAAGTTCCTCGAAATACAATGAACTAACTAAGTAAGCACTTGACACTTGAGTCGAGGAGATAACCATACATGAAAACGCAACAAGTCAAATATGAAGCATATGAGTCCGAAAGTAAATGCCCCAAAGTTTAGAAAAATTGCAAAATGGCCCGAACGTCTGAAAAAAAGCATTTTGCGTCCAAACTTAACGTGCAAGTCCATAACACGATTGAACATGTTAAAATGTACTTGTGGAAACAACCAACCATTACGGACTAGATCAACGGAGTTCGATATTCACACGACAACATTGTAGCATCTCCGGATTACTCTGGAACGACTATCACATTTACTCCAAAATAGGAGGGTAGAAAGAAATATAGCTTTCACTACGCAACTTCGATGAACATTCATTCGTGATACAAGGAAATGGCTCAACTGAGCTTAACATTGATTGAATCTGTACAACGAGCTCGATCCCGACCAACGACTCTCAGAATTTCCATTTACTACTATTTGGCTCTCCTGGTAGTGGAAACAGCAAACGCTCTCCAAACACCTTAGCAGCGACTTCGCGATATATTAATACCCCACGTATCCGCACAAGGCACAATATAAAACTCTGAAGTGGTACTCCCAACTTCAGAAAGCTTACGATCGTAAGTTATCATAGGATGTTGCTTAATTACAAAAAGCAGATATCGTTTCTGAATGATCCAAAATAGTGTTGGTAACCCCGATATAAAAATCCGTAGAGCATGCATACCATACACGAGTCTGAGCGCTCTCACTTCACACAAAAATGACACTATATGGGTCACGAAACCATTAAAACTCGAAGAGCATTAACTTCAATAACCATATTCTCATCTCCGAACAAGGACGGGAATATTATGCACATAAATAATATGAGTAGGCATTCATACCATCATACGAATTAAGAAATCGGCATTATCGCCATAAGTAATAATATTAACACTGCGTAAACTCCATGTAAACAAAAGTTTTGAAAAAAGAAGGCGAATCATATTTTGCCTAAAACTCATCAACACTGTCCCTTTTCTAGAAGAGGAAATTTTATATTCGCGTCTCGGCTATGAAAGTCAAACTTGAAAAAAATTTAAAATTTTCAAAGAGGTCATATACAATTGGAAATGTTACATGGAATCCAAATATAAAAACTGGAGTCTTTCCTCTTCTATCAAAATATTTGATTGGAAGTTTAGTTTCCATTGAAGTATGTGGCTATTTGTCCACATGATGTCAAATCATAGGTTTTCAACATATTTAAAAAAAAACTCAAACATCACAAAGAAAAAGAAAACAAAAAATCTTACGGTCATATCCTTACCCACTCGTGGTCATTCACCTCGAGACCTCCTTATCGTATTTTATATCTCATATTCTCCAATGACCGAATGATACCGAACACCCTACATAACTTGTATCCTTGTCCTAGTATGCTAGGTTCCCAGTTATACCAACAACGAATGTAAATCATATACATTATGATTTAACTCCGAGGCCGGAAAACATCATAGAAACCATAAGGCACAACGGAACAAGGCATTGCAAAACAATATACTAAAATGCCAAACCAGCACAACGCATCCACATAAGGCGACAAATGATAACAAGATACAAATATTCGCTCTGGGTAATTACACGAATACAAAAATTACAAATGTAACAATTGAAACTTACGTTCGTAACTCACGGATCACTAGACCACATCAATAAAGAATTAACAAACATTATTGTTACAATCGTGACCATAATATACCACACATGGTAGCCACTCATTGTTAACATTCCTTTTAAAAAACTCCAAGGTATCTTTTTAAATAATATCGTTTGAAAATCTTTGAATCTGTATGTCTGTTCGAAATAAAATTTTGAAAGTACTCTTGGTACCTCGGTCTGTTTTAACAAAACTGTAAACAAAAGATCTTAACCGTCTCATTTTGAAATCATTTGCAAAAAAATATCCCGGAATATCAAATTCCCCAGAAACAACATCTTTACCGTTAATCAACACATAAGGTAATCACGTATTACCACGTAGCACCGCCACAAATAACAATACACAAGGTAGCTCATGACTATGCCTCGGCATCGAACCCTAGAGTTTTGTGGAACCATTCCCAGGTAGACAAACCATTCATACGTGCACTAAACATTTCCACCGATCAACAGTCATATCAGGACAGCATCATACAACTACGAGGCATATTCAAACAATGCAACACGATACTTGGGTACATACCCAAAATTATTCAACAAAAATGATAATATGACAAATATATCACAACGGCTTGACATCACCCGCCTCGATTCTAGCGTGTCACCTTAAGCAAAAATCCTCCTCCCTCACATACTGCACTTAACGTGCACTAGGCACAAAATTAACATACGTTAATGAGTTGAAATAATCGAATGTGCTATCGAGGTTCGTTAGCGGGTGCTAATGGCTAAGTTAGCGTGCGCTAACTAACTCATCTCACAAACATTTCAAGTTTGAATTTATAGCATAAATCGAGTAAGATTTTTCATCTTTCAGTATTTATTTTTGAGAGTAAAAATCATATTTTATTTTGAATATAGAAATTTTGTGGTGCGAAAGATTTTTAAAATCGTGTACTCGAATTTTTTTGAATATAAAACCAAATACGTTTAAATCATTTTCGGAAAATTCTCTTAAACACGACAAAGATCAATGATGGTAACCTTTTACAAAATATCCAGAAATACTTCAAAACACACATTTTTCAAATACCATCATAGGATTTTATTAGAGGATACAAAGCCAGCTCGCCAACTTCAAACAATTTTCAAAATCCACACGAAACCACCGCTTAACCGCACCGTCGAAACATTTTCAAAAATTGGTTTTCCACAAACGTACTCAAGTCTATGAAATTCTCAGAGAAGCGTTTTCCAACACACACACAGCAGACACAATTACCAATGTGTACATATTTGTAGCATATACCAACAATTAGCCAAAATAGTCAATTCTCAAATACATGCCTATACGACATTCAGATCACCAATTCATCATACGCAACTCATTACTACCAAATTCCAACACACGTCAACATCATCTATATGGGTTTTTCAACAAAATCTATCGTCGGTACATATCCTGAAACACATCAATGTTCAAGGTTTTATATCACTCTACATCCCTTGGTGTCCAATCCATCAATATCCAGTTCATTACACCCGTAATATGCCACAAGTATCAAATACGAATTCCATCTCCATGACAGGCATGTAAACAGTCATGAAACAAAGATAATTCACAGAAAAGAGGAGACTTACGTCCAGAAGTCGCACGAAGATGATGGCTGCACCACGAACTAATCACGGCCGACAAAGCAGACGACGCATCGCGACACGATTCAGTCACAACAAGTCCGACAAGACAAGACTCAACAATACTCGAATTGACCCGACAACCTAGGTTTCCACAACCTAAGCTCTGATACCATATTCTGTAACACCCCAAATCCACTCGGGAATATTATAGTGCCACAGACCCCCTGAGTGAGAATCTACCAGGCTAGATACCAAGACAAGACATCAAAACAAATGCCAACATGGCTAAATACGAATCAGTAGACCAATTTCGCCTTGCATCAATAACATACAACTTAAACTTCATATATATCTCTATCCCGACTCGTACCCATGCAAGGGTCAAAATACAACGACACTCCCATACGATGGGAAAACACTACAGTAGAAAAGAATAATACAATTCGACCAACAAATCCTAATATTGGCCCTCACGTGATTAGTATCATTTGCCTTCCATCATCCTTCGTACCGATCCCGTGTCATGCTCCTCAGGAACCTGCACGTACCTGAATGCAATACAGACATCGACCCCCGATTACTCGGGGGTTAGCAAAATTCCACTATTTTGCTAGTGCAAGTATAAAGTGCAAATGCGAGCCATACACAACATAATCCAAGAGTATAATAATCTGGACTAAACAATGGTAAATAACTTAGGGTCACATGTAATCGATGGTGAGTAAATGTAATCGTACAATTCAAGACCAGTATTACGGAATAACTAAATCTCATAGCATTATATTCAATACCAAAGGCAACTGAACCCTTAGAGGACCCGTCTGTCCATCCCAGAGTGGTTAACCCAAAATATTCGCGGAAACGCACCAAAGGCTACGGAACCTGCAGAGGACTCGTCAGTCTATCCCAGAGTGAATGTATATAATCAATCTAAGTCAAGACTAGTATTCCGGAGTAACTAAGCCTCATTGTACGTCACATTTCATTTATGTGCATGACTAACCATGGAACCGCACCAGAGGCAACGTGTAATATCCGGATTTATTTTTGTGTATTTCATCTGTATTCGAACCCCGTATTATTCGGATTTGTGATATCGATAATTGTAGTATGATATTTCTCGCATTGGTGTATTTGTACATAAGTATATCATCATGCAAAATTTCTCATGCAAACTTGTGATAGCGCACGCTAAGCATGTAACATAACGCGCGCTATCGGCTACTACTAGTGCACGCTACAAATGAAGAATTGCGTGCGCTAGGCCATCAATTATTGAGCTAGGCGGCTAACACATGCGCCAGCCGGACGTAGGACCGGATAAGATTCCCGCGGATGAACCTGGACAGTTTTGGAGTCAACTCTTATTAGTACGCGCTAAGGATGTATGATAGCGTGCGCTAATCTGCTAGTGTACAGAAAGTTATATATGGGAGTTATTTATGCTTATGATATTGTCTTTGGAACCTCGTAGTTGGAACCTTAGTACGTCAAATGATGAGAGGAACATTCTGGAGATGATTATCCGTATGAATCATGTTGTTTTATTGATCATAAAACTGGGAGATGATATCACTGTTGGATATAAGGACTTAAGAAAGAATCATCTTAGATTGCATCCTTTCTTATAAACTGGAATTGTTAGTTTATCTCCATGGTTAAATCGGGATGTAATGATGATATTAAAATCTAGTGCGTCGACCTTAAGAACACCAAACTTCGCATGAGAATTGTAATCAAGATGGATTATGGTGTTGTGATGATTATATGTATCCTTGTACCTCAAAGTTGTTATTATCCGTAAGATCATTCATTAACCGTAGGAGCATGTTATGCATGGAGATGACATGTATTAACACTGAAGATTTCATGAATTTCATCACCGTTAGAACTAGTCTGCTGCCCAACAGTGAACTGCCATGCACGCTTAGCGTGCGCTAAGCTTTGTGAATTAACGTACGCTAACGGGCTTGTTTAGCGTACGCTACAATTGAAACTTAGCGTGCGTTAAGTCATCAGACGAGTCAGTCGGCTGATCAGTGAGGTACTGACCATGCATGGTTAGCGTACGCTAGGCTGTGTGTACTGCGTGCGCTAACGAGTAGCCTTAACGTACGCTACATAGGATACATAGCGTGCGTTAAGCGATCCAGACAGATTTCTTTTAAGAACTTCCGACCGTATTTTGGATTGTTAGATGTTCGTTCGACGTGAGATGAATCCTATGTTATTTATTTTGTTAAGGTTCGAGCTTGCTATGTGATTGATCGAAGGGGCGACCTTCGAGTATTTTGTTTTCGTGGAAGTATTGTTCTTGTCTTCGGATCAAGGCAAGTACTCTAATTAGAATTGTTTATATTATGACAGTTAGGTTGTGATTGTATTGGGTATATGTGTTGTGATTATATGTCCACCATGCGTTGATCCGACGGGAATCATCATGGGAATCTATAGATGTGTGCGATGGATCGTTGGACAGGTAGTTCCACCATGCGTTGGTCCGACGGGATCATCATGGGAATCTATAGTTGTGTGCGTTGGATCATTGGAATGCCATCAGTATGTTGAGACTGTTATGATGTGATATGTGTTGTTGTTATTTCTCGTTGGAGAAACTTGTTATGATATAATTGTTAATTATATCACTGTTGTATGATTATTGTACTTGTACTAGCATCGTGGTGCTAACCCCTTCGGGGGTGAACATTTGTTTATGTTCAGGATCCAGGAGAGCTGGGAAACAACCACTGGAGTTGCATGACGACGAGGGTGCAGAGTGATGTTCTGGCTGGGTTTAATTGTTTGTGTTTTGTTATTTTTAATAAGTACTCGAGTACGTCGTCAGTTTGTGATGTTTGGATTTTGGTGATGTATTAATAATTCTTCGTTTGGACATTTGTATTTTCGGTTTTGAACCAGAACTGTTGTATTTTATTTCAGTAAATTCATAAATTGGTATCTGTTATTGTCTTTTTATTTCTTAAGCCTTGTAAATTCTTATGTAAAGGATTTACGGCGCTGTAATATTCCTGAATATATCGGGGGTGTTACAGAATATGGTATCGGAGCTAAGATTATGGATATCTTGGCCATTGGGTTAAAATAGGGGTTGTATATGTCTTTTGAGGTAACCGGCCGCGAATAACATCACTGTACTGCCTACGTCTTCATGCGAACGGTGGTTGTAAGTTCCTAAACTCTATCTCGATATTTACATGTTCTATTTCATTAGACTTTAACATACGAACGATATTGTTTCCTGTGTATTGAGTTTTTATGCTTACAGTATGTTGAGAGGCGGACGTGGACGTGGTCGCGGTCGCGGACGCGGACGAAGAAATGTTGAAAGGGAAGCGTCGCCTTCTAATCAGGCCAGCCACAGAGATCTATCAATAATGAACCGTAACCTGCTGTGCCCCGAAATCCTTCGTCATGTGGTGAACCAGATAACTCAGTTCGCCCAGGTCGTGGATCGAATGCAGGTGGCAGTGGGATTACAGCAGGGAGATAAGCAGCAAGGGATCCCAGATATGGGAAATCGAGGTGACCGATGGCTGCAAGAGGTGGCGAAGATGCAACCACCTAAATTCGATGGTATTTCTGAGACTCCCACATGGGACCATTGGTTGAAAGAATTGGAGAAAATTTTTACCGGAATTAATTGCCCAGATGACCGGAGATCCTCTATAGCTCAATACTTTCTGATAGGGGAAGCATCCGAGTGGTGGGAGGCCATCCGGCCTACAGATTATGATGTTGATTGGACAGAATTTAAATTGATGATGGAAGCTCAGTACTGCCCTCGTCCTGTGAGGGAAGCTAAAGTTCGGGAGTTTTTCTCCGCTCAGCCGTCAGACGAACCTGTATCCCAGACGATTAAGATGTTTAACCAGCAACTGGCATTTGTTCGACATCTGGTCAGAACAGATGTAGAAATGATGTAGAAATGATGATCCATTTCGATATGAGGATGAAACCAGAAATCCAGAGGTACATGTCCAGTTTTGAATGTGCCACTCTCCGTCAATACCAGGATAAGGCGTTGGTGTACGAAATCAAAGAAGCAGCAATGGAGAAGTTTACGGAGTCCAAGAAGCAGAAAGTCTCTGGTACTTTTACAGAGCACAAGAGCAGCGGGCCCCGCAAGGCCCACTCATCTTTTCATTCTTTCAAGAAACCTCTGCACCCATCTAAGAGTAGAAAGAATTTCGGAACAATGTCAGCCACGACGGATACAGCTAGGAGGTGCTTTAACTGTGGTCGCCCAGGTCACCTTTGGCGTGATTGTTTGCGCACCCCAGTTACATGTTTTGATTGCGGACAGGAAGGGCACCGTGCGACATTTTGCAAGGATGCCACCAAGTTTAATGGAACCCGTACATCGCAGCCAGTTCAGAATGAAGCTAGTATCCAACAGACGCAGCAAAATGTTCAGATGCCTCAGAATTTTGGCCGCGGACGAGGCAGAGGACAATGGGACCGAAAGGGGACATCAAGTGCCGGATCTGTTCCCCCACATCTGTACGAGATGAGGAGGACAGACGATCAGGATGCTGTTGTCGCATCAGGTATCATTTAGATCCTTTCCCAGCCGGTTAGCGTTTTATTCAATACAGGAGCTACACATTCATTTATATCCTCATCTTGTGTAAATCGTTTGAATATTTCTAGTTTTCATTACTTTGAACCTTATGTTGTTGGTTTACCAAGTGGAGAGAGAATTGTTGGGAACTTAGAAACTAGAGATTTCCCTGTATCATTTGGAGGCAGAGAGTGGCACTCAAATCTGATTGTGATAGAAATGCAAGGAGACGACCTGATACTCGGAGACGATTGGCTTAATCGATATGGAGTTATTGTAAACTACCGAAGGAGGAATATATCGCTGATCACTGACGATGGTTTCGAAATATTATTTGAAGGATGGAAACCAGGAAGCTCAGGAAAGTTGATCAAGGCGATGAAAGCTGTCAAGTTGTTGAAACAGTACATCTGGGATCTGGTGTCTTGCAATGAAGAGAGAAGACAAAATTGTGGAACTTTCGTCCATTCCTGTTGTGAACGAGTTTCCGGATGTATTTCCTGACGAATTACCTGGACTACCTCCACGACGGGATGTAGAATTCACTATTGAGCTGGAACCCGGAGCTACACCAATTTCTAAGGCGCCGTATTGTATGGCACCTACTGAGATGTATGAACTGAAGAAGCAACTGGAGGAATTACTGGACAAAGGCTATATTCAGCCAAGCGTTTCGTCCTGGGGAGCGCCAGTTCTCTTTGTCCGAAAGAAGGATGGATCGCTTCGATTGTGTATTGACTATCGAGAGCTGAACAAGATAACGATTAAGAATAAGTATCCGTTGCCACGGATTGATGATTTGTTTGACCAGTTGCAAGGAGCAACAGTATTTTCTAAAATCGATCTGCGATCAGGATATCATCAACTGATGATTAAGGAATCTGATGTTCCGAAATCAGTGTTCAGAACTCGTTACGGACACTATGAGTTTGTAGAGATGCCGTTTGGTCTCACTAATGCACCCGCTGTATTCATGCAATTGATGAACCAAGTGTTCATCGAATATTTGGATAAATTTGTGGTCGTGTTCATTGATGACATTCTAGTTTATTCCAAGAGCCCGGAAGAACATGCACAACATTTGAGGATTGTATTAGAACTTTTGAGAAGCGAGCAACTGTATGCCAAACTCTCTAAGTGTGAATTCTGGCTAAAGGAAGTAATGTTCCTCGGTCATATGGTGTCAGCTGAAGGAGTCCGAGTAGATCCTCAGAAGATCGAAGCGGTTATGGATTGGAAGCCTCCAAAGAACATGAAAGAAGTTTGAAGTTTCTTAGGACTTGCTGGGTATTATCGTCGGTTCGTGGAAGGGTTTTCCAAAATATCCCGCCCACTTACTCGACTACTGCAGAAAACACAAAAGTTTGAGTGGAACGAGTTGTGTCAGATTAGCTTTGATGAATTGAAGAAGAGATTGACGACGACATCGATTTTATCACTCCCACATGGAACTGAAGGGTTTATAGTTTACATTGATGCTTCGAACCAAGGACTCAGATGCGTATTGATGCAGAATGATAAGGTGATCGCTTATGCATCACGACAGCTGAAACCTTATGAAGTGAATTACCCAACACATGATTTGGAGCTAGCAGCAGTAGTTTTTGCTTTGAAGATCTGGAGACATTATCTGTACGGGACTCATTTTCAGATCTTTACGGATCACAAGAGTCTCAAATACATCTTCAGTCAGAAAGAGTTGAACATGCGACAGAGGAGATGGTTGGAGCTGATTAAGGACTACGACTTGCAAATTTTGTATCATCCAGGCAAAGCGAATGTAGTGGCAGATGCACTTAGCCGCAAGCCTGTTTCTATTCAGATGCTGGAGACTCTGACCTCCCAACTTACCCTTCAACGAGAGATGATTCGAGAAGGAATTGAAGTATGGTTACAAAGAGTCCAAGGACAATTGTGCGTGATGGAAATAACTTCATCATTAACCGAAGAAATCAAATCTATGCGGACAGATGATCCTCTGATGATTCGGTTACATGATGAAGTGATCAAGGGGAAGGCCCCTAGATTCGTAATTCATGATGATGGAGTTTTGAGATTTCAGAACCGACTCTTTGTTCCCGATATCGATGTTCTAAACAGACGATTATGAAGGAAGCTCACAGCTCGCCCTATTCTATCCACCCAGGCACCAGTAAGATGTATAAAGACTTGAAGCAGAATTTCTGGTGGGGTAACATGAAGAAAGATGTAGCGGACTATGTTTCGAAATGTTTGACTTGTCAGCAGGTTAAGATCGAGCATCAACGACCTGCCGGGATGTTGAAGCCACTCCCAATTCCTGAATGGAAGTGGGAGGACATATCGATGGACTTTATTACTAGTATGCCTAGAACCAAGACAGGAATGAACATGATTTGGGTGATAGTTGATCGTTTAACCAAATCAGCTCATTTTCTAGGCATTAAGGATACGTGGGGACCAGAAAGGTTGGCACGAGTATTTATTTCAGAGATAGTCCGATTGCATGGTACGCCGAAGACCATTATTTCTGATCGAGATGGCCGTTTTGTGTCTCACTTTTGGAAAGCAGTTCATAAGGCCTTGGGGACCGAATTGAACTTCAGTACAGCTTACTACCCGCAGACGGACGGACAATCCGAGAGGACCATTCAAATGGTGGAAGACATGCTGAGGGCTTGTGCCTTAGATTGGTCAAACGATTGGGAAATTCATCTATCGTTGATTGAATTTACCTACAACAATAGTTGGCATGCTTCCATTAAAATGGCACCGTTTGAGGCATTATACGAGAGGGAGATGCAGATCGCCCCTATGTTGGGACGATTCATCAGACTTGATTAGGACAGAACCGGAGTTGATCGTACAGACTCGAGAGAAGATAGCCTTGATTTGCGAAAGACTGTTGACCGCCCAGAGTCGACAGAAATCTTATGCAGACATACGCCGTCGCCCATTGGAGTTCAGTACGGGAGACCACGTACTTTTAAAAGTTTCTCCTACTTAGGGAATTTTTCGTTTTGGAAGGAAGGGAAAGTTGAGTCCGAGATATATCGGACCATTGGAGATCCTTGAGAGAGTTGGAGAATTGGCATACAGATTGGCATTACCGCCGTCGTTGAGCCATGTTCATAACGTGTTCCACGTATCCCAGTTACAGAGATATATACCGGATCCTAGTCATGTCATTGATTTCAGGGAGATCGAAGTCGCTCAGGATGGGACATTTGAAGAAAGACCGGTCAGGATACTCGAGAGTCGAGTTAAGCAGTTGAGAAACAAACCAATCGTTTTGGTCAAAGTTCAATGGTCACGCCACGGAGTGGAAGAAGCCACCTGGGAAACGGAAGATAGCATGAAGTCCAAATATCCAGGTTATTTTCGTCTTGAGTTTCAGGACGAAACTCCTTTTTAGTAGGAGAGTATGTAATATCCGGATTTATTTTTGTGTATTTCATCTGTATTCGAACCCCGTATTATTTGGATTTGTGATATCGATAATTGGAGTATGATATTTCTCGCATTGGTATATTTGTACATAAGTATATCATCATGCAAAATTTCTCATGCAAACTCGTGATAGCGCACGCTAAGCATATAACTTAACGCGTGCTATCGGCTACTACTAGCACACGCTACAAATGAAGAATTACGTGCGCTAGGCCATCAATTATTGAGCTGGGCGGCTAACACATGCGCCGGCCGTACGTAGGACCGGATTAGATTCCCGCGGATGAACCTGGACAGTTTTGGAGTCAACTCTTATTAGCGCGCGCTTAGGATGTATGATAGCGTGCGCTAATCTGCTAGTGTACAGAAAGTTATATATGGGCCACCACTCCATTTTCTTCTCATTTCTTTCGGGCATCCTTCGTTCTTGAGAGACCAGAGAGCATATCATCTTCCTTAGACACACTTATAACACATCCACTTGATCATTGGACATTGGATATTTCTTGTGATTGAGCATTGAAGATAAGTAGCACCTTGGAGTGGCATATAACCAACCGGAGTCAGATTCTACCTTTGGGGTTCAGTGATTTCGTCATATTAAGGTATGTTAATTCTATCTCCAGCCTTAGATTCGGGTTCTAAAGAATAAGATGGTCATGCTAGCAAGATATTGAGTTCCTTTGGTGAATTATTCAACAAACATCATGTTTAGAAGATTGGAATGTTTATGCTTATGAAATTGTCGTTGGAACCTCGTAGTTGGAACCTTAGTACATCAAATGATGAGAGGAACATTCTGGAGATGATTATCCGTATGAATCATGTTGTTTTATTGATCATAAAACTGGGAGATGAAATCACTGTTGGTTATAAGGACTTAAGAAAGAATCATCTTAGATTGCATCCTTTCTTATAAACTGGAATTGTTAGTTTATCTCCATGGTTAAATCAGGATGTAATGATGATATTGAAATCTAGTGCGTCGAACCTAAGAACACCAAACTTCGCATGAGAATTGTAATCAAGATGGATTATGGTGTTGTGATGATTATATGTATCCTTGTACCTCAAAGTTGTTATTATCCGTAAAATCATTCATTAACCGTAGGAGCATGTTATGCATGGATATGACATGTATTAACACTGAAGATTTCATGAATTTAATCACCGTTAGAACTAGTCTGCTGCCCAACAGTGAACTGCCATGCACGCTTAGCGTGCGCTAAGCTTTGTGAATTAACGTACGCTAACGGGCTTGTTTAGCGTACGCTACAATTGAAACTAAGCATGCGTTAAGTCATCAGACGAGTCAGTTGTCTGATCAGTGAGGTACTGACCATGCATGGTTAGCGTACGCTAGGCTGTGTGTACTGCGTGCGCTAACGAGTAGCCTTAACGTACGCTACATAGGATACATAGCGTGCGTTAAGCGATCCAGACAAATTTCTTTTAAGAACTTCCGACCATATTTTGGATTGTTAGATGTTCGTTCGACGTGAGATGAATCCTATGTTATTTCTTTTGTTAAGGTTCGAGCTTGCTATGTGATTGATCGAAGGGCGACCTTCGAGTATTTTGTTTTCGTGGAAGTATTGTTCTTGTCTTCGAATCAAGGCAAGTACTCTAATTAGAATTGTTTATATTATGACAGTTATGTTGTGATTGTATTGGGTATATGTGTTGTGATTATATGTCCACCATGCGTTGATCCGACGGGAATCATCATGGGAATCTATAGCTGTGTGCGCTGGATCGTTGGACAGGTAGTTCCACCATGCGTTGGTCCGACGGGATCATCATGGGAATCTATAGCTGTGTGCGCTGGATCATTGGAATGCCATCAGTATGTTGAGACTGTTATGATGTGATATGTGTTGTTGTTATTTCTCGATGGAGAAACTTGTTATGATATAATTGTTGATTATATCACTATTGTATGATTATTGTACTTGTACTAGCATCGTTGTGCTAACCCCTTCGGGGGTGAACATTTGTTTATGTTCAGGATCCAGGAGAGATGGGAAACAACCACTGGAGTTGCATGACGACGAGGGTGCAGAGTGATGTTCCGGCCGAGTTTAATTGTTTATGTTTTGTTATTTTTAATAAGTACTCGAGTACGTCATCAGTTTGTGATGTTTGGATTTTGGTGATGTATTAATAATTCTTCGTTTGGATATTTGTATTTTCGGTTTTGAACCAGAATTGTTGAATTTTATTTCAGTAAATTCATAAATTGGTATCTGTTATTGTCTTTTTATTTCTTCAGTCTTGTAAATTCTTATGTAAAGGATTTACGGCACTGTAATATTCCTGAATATATCGGGGGTGTTACACAACGAAACCCTTTGTGGCCCCGTCGGACCCTCCCAGAGTGGTTAACCCAAAATATATTTGTGGAACCACACCAAAGGCAACGGAACCCTCAGAGGACTCGTCAGTCCCTCCCAGAGTGAATATATAGATATGATCACAACCACAAGGAGATATAATCCCCAACAACACCAAATAGTACTACCTCCTGACAAGGGAGTCGACAAGCAATACAACACAACATATGCACACTCATCAGACGAATACACATTCGATCATACAACCCTTAACAAGGGAGAAGGGCTTTTATAATCACGTAACACGAAGGCAATATATTCCAATTCGCAACCACAATAAACATATCCGTAGAACTCATTTATTTTCAAAGCGCTCGGGCGTTTTGAAAGAAAGCCGTTAATGGGATTATATCAATCCTCTTGAAAGTTTGTTATGAGTACTCCAAGTAAACACACATAGTCGATTATCAATTATTACATCTACGAAACATGAAATGTATGGGCAAGATACTTACCTCGAAATTGGCACGCAAATACTCCGACGAACACGGCTCTGTCGAAGTGCCTCGGAACCTACAACTTCCGTAAGAAATAACAAAAATATGATCACAACAAGGAGCAAGACGAAAACCAATGGGAAATGCCTTAAATCAACGGAGGAAAATTTATATGAACAAGAATAACCCTAACAAATTGTACTACAAGCAAAATCAATCCTTCCAAATAATCGTAACAAAAAAAAGAGCACCCAAAGAGAAAATAACTCCCCAAACATAGAGCAACCAAGAAAGAGCAGCGAGGCCGAAACGAGCATGAGAGAAGAAGCGACACGAAATTGAGATGAGGAATGAAGGACGTGTCCTTTTCGGTGAACAAGGTAGAAGGAGGGGAAAGCAGGAGGTTCGCCTAGGCAAGGGAAGCCCCATCAGCAAAAGCGAAGCCAAGAGAAAACCCTAAAAAATGAGAGAGAAAATGAAACGCTATTTCATGTGATTACACCAATCCATTCTAATATAACCTACACATGCACATTGTAACACCCCCAAGATACTCAGGGTATATTACAGCGCTGTGAGCCCCGCCGGGGAACCCACAAGGCTATTTATACGCGGAACCATGAACTTTGAACGATAAGGTCCAAGTACAATGAAATAAAATACAACCAAAAATGGTATTCAAAACAATATCCGATAAATCCGAATATAGCACATCATGAATCAATACAATGGCAACACCGGCAGAAACATCAAGAAATACAAAAACAATACTCGAGTACTCTTAAACCATCCAAATACAACATCACTGAATGGAGGAATAACAAAACATAAACAGTGACAAGACACAGCATCACAATTGCCCATCATCTTCATGCCAACCCGATACGTGCCTCTCCGATTTCCTGGATCCTGAAATACATGAAAGATATTTCCCCCATAAAGGGGTTAGCCATCGAATAGCCAGTACAAGTATATCGAATATGAAACACAATACTTCTCAACAATAAAGTAAAAGCAATTGTCAATTCATCATTTCAAGACTAGTATTCCGGAATAACTAAATCTCATTTCAATACATACATGATTAACCGTGCCGCACCAAAGGCAACGGAACCCTCTGAGACCCCGTCGGACCCTCCCTGAGTGGCTAACCCAAACTATTCATGGAACCGCACCAAAGGCCATGGAACCCTCTGAGTACCCGTCGGTCTGTCCCAGAGTGAATATATACAATCATACAATTCATATACCTCGCTTTCAAAGGGTATAAGTTCGGTAGGTCCAAGAACGCCCTTCCGGCACCTAAACGATTCATAAGGAACACGATAATCAATAATCCATATTCAAATCATACGAAGAAACTCCCGAAACCCGCCTACAATTTACGAAACTACAAGTGTAAACATCTAGAGATTTGGAAATCACTCAAACCCTCTCAAGTCCGAACAAGGTGCAAAACAATCCGTAAAATCGTAGGGGAAACATGGGTACAAGATAGATACATCATAATCGCAAAGGTCTCAATCTCCAAAACTGATAAATCGGACGAATCTAAGAAAATCCCTAAAAATTCCCAAAACTAGGGTTCTAAGGAATTTACCTTGATTTGGAAGATAGAAATGGATTAGATGTTGTGTAATCTTTGTTATTCAACCAAAGATGATGATAGTTGATGAAGGATCGCTTCCAATCATCCAAAATCGCCTCTCCCGAGCTCTCCCATCGAAAAGAGTGAAAAAGATGAAGAAATGACGAAGAACAGGGCTGACTGCCCTTATATACTGTGCCCAGTCTAGCGCACGTTGCGCCTCAATATTAGCATGCGCTAACGGGGTCACCCGGTGGTCCAGTGGCTTCTGCCCGCATCGTTAGCATGCGCTAAGTATACCGTAGCGTGCGCTAACGCCTTCCTTTAGCGTGCGCTAGCCGAGAGTTAGCGTGCGATACCTGGGAGTTGGTCCCAGAAATTGGAGTCCAAAACCTACTGTCCTATGCCCTGCTCGAGCCTTAGCATGCGCTACTACGATCGCTTAGCATGCGTTACTAATATAGCTAGCATACGCTACGAATACATCTAACGTGCGCTACGGGTTCCTCATTCCAGTCCAGTATCTACTGGACGGTCTGCCTCAAATACACTAGTAGCGTGCGCTAATGCTGACACATAGCGTGCGCCACTAGTACAGAAATAGCATGCGCTATGAAAGGTACATAGCGTGCGCTATGCCTCACACACAGGTGATAACAACGCATCCAAGATCTAAAGTAGCAACGATCCGAACAAGAAAGAGTAACAACCAAATGATATGAATTCGAAGATCAATCTCAACTTACTAAACACTTACAACAAGTGTCAAAAATCACAAAAGCACCAAAGCGGAAAATTAACCAAAAAGTACGGGTATTACACACATAAAGCTCATGTAATAGAAATATTGATTTCTATTCGAGGCCTACAACCTTGCAATTGGATCAAAATCTACTACGAAAAAATTATCAGAATATCATAAAAATATATATTCAACAACTATAAATATCAATGATTCAGAAACTCACACTTATCTCATATTGTTAGTAGATAAGAACAAAAAACGAAAAAAACAAACAAATAATAATAGGTAAATCTAACCGAGATGCATAACATAAATATACAACCTATCGATACAAAAAAATAATATTTGCTACGTAACAACCATTATTGAGTTAGGAAAAATGACGATACGTATGAAAAAAATGATGAAACATATTTATAAACTCAATAAACATTCTAATCAGCAACTTCAAAAAATCATAATAAAACCGACCTGCAACTTCATGAGCCTGTGGCCTATGTTGTTAAATCGTCAGGCCACAATCATTCTAAGTGTTGTTATAATGGTCATTGTAATTGGTTCTTTCCCATATCTTCTCAAGTTTTATATGGAAACAGTTTCCTCGAATATTTTGCGAAATAATAACAATGAGTTGCCTTAGTCTCCTAGATCACCAACAAACTCTTCCTGCACTACTGATCAGAACTTGCAATTGGATCAAAATCTACTACGAAAAAATTATCAGAATATCGTAAATACATATATTCAACAACTATAAATAAATGATTCAGAAACTCACACTTATCTAGTATTGGTAATATATAAGAAAAAAACCAAAAAAAACATATAAATAATAATAGGCAAATCTATACGAGATGCATAACATAAATATACAACCTATCAATACAAAAAAAAAATATTTGCTACGTAACAGCCATTACTGAGTTAGGAAAAACATGACGATACATATGAAAAAAAATGATGATACATATTTATAAACTCAATAAACATTCTATTCAGCAACTTCAAAAAATCATAATAAAACCGACCTACAACTTTATGAGCATGTGGCCTATGTTGTTAAATCGTCAGGCCACAATCATTATAAGTTTTTTTATAATGGTCATTGTAATTGGTGATTTCCCATATCTTCTCAAGTTTTACATGGAAACAGTTTCCTCGAATATTTTGCGAAATAATAACAACAATATATACTTATGGAAATCTGATGATCCAGCGCACGCAACATAGATCCTAAGATGACCCTGAAAGATCAACACGAGGTGGATAACCCATAATATACATATGCACAACAACAACACATGGGTAATCCGATGATCCAGCATTCACTGCCTAGATCCCAAGATGATCCCGTCGGACCAACACGAGGTGGATAAACCCGTAGAATGATCCAGCGCACGCTAGCATAGATCCCAAGATGATCCCATCAGATCAACAGGAGGTGGACAACTGACAACAATGCACAAATTCATATTAACAACAATACACAAATGCATGAGAACAACAATACACAAATGTATCACAACATGATCGACACGAAATGACAAAAATGATTACAGTACTTGCCCCAAGTCCTTCGAGAGCTATTTCGACGTCTGAACCATCACGAACCATTATCCTCAATACTCGATGGTCCAAAATATCACAGATTGCAGATAATTCATATCTTCGTCTTTAACACAATGTATCCTCGATACCAAGTATACCAACAACAAATGTAAATCATATACATTATGATTTAATTCTAAAAACTCGAATACAACTTATAATCCCAAATATCCTATGATTATGATTATAAACATGGCTATACGAATTATGAACGAATGAAACTGAAAATATTCATTAAATATTATAAACTGAGCAAGTAATAACTTGCCTTGATACCGATACAACGACGAGGAAACTGTTATCAAATCTATTGCCGTCATCTATAGACTCCTCAGACCCGACCAAAGCAATCTACGAACCTTCTCGAGCTCGACCGCAACACACGGTTATAATCACCGATCAGTATTCTCAACCTATTACAGTAATTGATAAACGACAAGTTCGCTAACGATCAACAATCAATAAAAACAATTCACAAACCCAAAGGCTCATCAATATCTCGATTAACCAATAGTCTGATCAATCCAACTCAAACCAGCACGAATTCACAATCGCAACACGAAAATACTGCATTGTCTGCCTACTTAGCACACGTTAATCACTTAACGTAGCGTGCGCTAAGTTGCTCTCGTTAGCGCGTGCTAGCCAGTAAGCTTAGCGTGCGCTAATGCTGTACTGATGCATGTTTTTCAGATACCGATCAACATATGGCGATTATCAAGAACACTAAGTGATTCTAAATCATGCTCATAGATATCAAAACAACGAAATCTGATATCCTTTAACATATAAGTAATCATCAAACCCTTAATCCAATTCTTATATTCAAATATCATCTTCTTCCTCAAATATCAACATCATGAACACCAAGAACCTTAACAACACTCCCCTAATTCTAACATTACAGAGATTAATCATCAACAATGATATCAACATCCACAAAGGAGAAGAAGGATTTACTAACTTATCTCAAGAAAACGAACTACATAATTCAAACCACACGAATCATATTAATATCATCATACTCCGGTAATCCATCTCATAATCATGCTTGTCAACTTGTTTATGTAATAATCATCAACTCAAGAACATCAACATTCAATCCAAAATGAAATCCAAAGATGAAGAGTGATTACCTTTATGAAGGAATGGATTGATTTCCAAGGTTGAATCCATTTCCAAGAATCACCAATGATTTCAAGAACAAAGATTTAATCTATGATTTCCATCTTTAATCTTGTTAAAGAGGATCATCCCTCAGTGTTTAGGAACTTCAAATGTCCTCCCAAGGTTCTCTCTATCGGGTGAAAGAAAAGAAATGGACGAAATGCTTCATAATACCCGTCTGTCCCCTTATATAGAATACATTACTAGCGTGCGCTAACATCTCATATTTAGCGTGCGCAACAGCCTTAGCGTGCACTAACTGACTTTTGTTAGCGTGCGCTATCATAGTCCAGAGGCTACTGTCTGGCTTCGTACATGTGCTTACGTACGTAATGCCCATGCATTAGTGTACGTAACTTACACTGTCTAGCGTACGCAAGCCTTCAACCGTAGCATGCGCTACTCATAGTTGACTCGTTTATCTGTATGCCCCGAAGACTGGTCCACACGCCGAAAGTGCTGATGAGGATGAGATTCCTTTTTGTCCGATATACAGTTAGCGTGCGCTAATCAACATGCATTAGCATGCGCTAACACTGCATTACAACGTCCGTTGACTTATCAGAACATGCGCCGAAAGTGGCCTGGTCCACACGTAGATTCCCTCTGAGCTGTTCTTCACTAGCATACGCTAAGTTATGTCCGTAGCGTGCGCTAAACCTGCACGACAGCATGCGCTACTCGTGATTATTAGCGTGCGCTAATAATGTTATACTTAGCCATTTTCAACTATTCTTGTCCAACGTCTCGACATGCAAAATACGAACATACGGCATACTGAATACACATACTCCTTCCAATAATATTCTCATATGATACATAATATCCTCCACTGCAATTGTCGACCAAGTACAGTAATTACACCAATACAGATGTCTCAGTTCTTCAAATATTTTATCCACATTGTACAGATTCCACATTGTACAACATAACTCGGAAAAAATAACATTAAACAATAGTAGTAGAAATTCCGGATATTACAATAAATATGGTGCTGGATTCATAGGATCTTTAACTAGTCCAATGATTTCCGAAGCAAGCTCAAAATATAGCTAAGAACATAAATTCGAGCTTGGTAAACCGTAACATACCTTAAACAGAAGGAAAGGTTGGAGTAACTTGATGAACTCCATGCCCAAAAGCTAGAACACCAATCCTCAAAGCCCCTTTCCTTTCAATGGTGATGTAAAGAGGTTGGTATGCAGGTTTAGGATGGAGGGAGTAACTCTCGAAGTCTCATAAATCGGTTCTGGGAAGAGGTGTAAACTGAAAAATGAAGTTAGGTGCTATCCTATTTTCAAAAAGGTTATTACACTACAACATTATGCAGGATCAGCAACGACGGAAAACCGTTGCTGAAAGATGCAAAACCGTTGCCTAAAGTTTAGGCAACGGTTTTTAAAGTGTTCTCTAGGTGAGCGTTGCCTATTCTGATAGGCAACAGTTTGTTGTATATGGCAACGCTATTCTGAGACCGTTGTCATCTCACATTATGCAACGGTTTTTGTGTATAAATAGCAACAGTTCTTGGCTCATATTATTTATTAATATAGAGTTTAGGCAACACTATAGAACCGTTGCTTTAGTTGTAAGCAACAGGTATATAACCGTTGCTTTACATATGCAACACTATATATATATATGATATCATCATCTATTTACTTTTTTTATATTATATTTACAATGGACCTTATTTATATGTTTATGAACAACTAATTGAAAATGCAATTTTGAACTTTTATTTATAAATAGTTACAAACAAATATAATCTAAATAATGGACATATTAATGCATGTTTAAGAAAAAAATGTAACAAACATATATATATATATATATATAATCACCATACATATACCAAAATAACATAAGATTATTAGATTCGATAATCCAGAGAGTAGAAGATACCAAATTAATTACTTCCTAATTAACATAATTGTTTTGTGCTACAATTCAGAAGAAAATAACAACGCTATGAATAAATCCATATGCTTGCCAATGACATCAATCCCATTCATCTTCGGCTTGGTCTTCCTCAACATTCGGATTATGCTGCAATATGAAGAAAAAAATATATATGTTAAAAACAGAGAAAAGACATACTAAACATCATTATATATGCTTGTCTCTTCTAAACATCATTATATATGTTAAAAACAGAGAAAAGACATAACATACTAAACATCATTATATATGTCTGTCTCTTCTAAACATCATTATATATGTTAAAAACAGAGAAAAAATATATATGCCTGTCTCTTCTAAACATCATTATTACAATATATATATATATATATATATATATATATACAAACACACACAAACATACTAAATAGGTTATACCTCTTCATTCGGAAAATAGGTTGAGGTAGAAGAAGGGTATGCCGCACTATTTTCACTACCTAAGGCTCCTCCCATTATATCATTCAAAGCCTCATCATCCAAATTTGGGTTTGTTTGCTTCAGCACACATTTTAAGAGCGCTTCTAATCCTTCAACCCTCTTAGACAAGCTATTAATTTTACCAGCACATTCTTTCTTAACAGCATCAATTTCTTGATTTCTTTTTAACATAGTTGGTGTGATAGTTCTTCCAAAACAACACACCCTGCCTGTCTTTTCTTTGCCAAATATTGATTGAAAAGTTTGCCCAGCAAATTCTGTTGAGTTTTGAAGTGAATCCTTAAGCTTATCCCAATAAAAGGAAAGAAGCTAATAGCTTAAATGAATAAAAAAAACAAGGTTATAAAATTAAGAAGCTAATAACTAAATGAATGAAAAAAAAAATAGAGCTAATCAAAAGACAAATCACTGTTGCAACTAAGCCTATTTATGAACAACAGGTTGCAACTAAGCCTAAAGTTTGACAAATCACTGTTGCAACAACAGTGAGACAAATCAACAATAGTGAAACAAATCACTTGCTAAAGTGAAGACAAATCACTTGACTTACAACAACAGAGTTTGTTTCTGGATCCACTTGCTTTCCTGTTCGGCTTTGGCGAGTGACGATGAACATTTCAGCTTGACATACATCCTCTCCATTCTCCTTTTCTACACGCTACAATAGTTGTTTGAGCAGAAAAAATATTGATTAGGAGAAAGCTTATTGAAATGGGGAATAGAAATTTATAACAACTAAACAAACACATAAATATACTACCAATTCATTTCGAACTCTAGCAAATTTTTTTGGTCCCATGCGATGCATATATTTCAGCCTAGTCCTATTCACAACATTTTTCTTGCTAATGTCCTGCATTATAGATAAACAAGTTGAAGATAGAACATAAATATCAAAACTGAAACCAAATAGTCAAATAATTATCTTACTTGAACAGTAGTATTTGACCAATAAGACATCAATTGTCTGAAATGAGCTTCCGAAATCATCTCAGGACGATGTCTTAACCTTTCTCGCAAGCTAGAGTATTTAAGAAAATGTTTACTCTTGATTTTGTACTTGTAGCGTCTCCAAGCTTCATTTATGCAACAAAACACTGATTTCTTTCCTTCTTCAGAAATATTGAATTTAATCTACAAACAATTTTCATTTCATAAATATTGCTATATATATATGTAACACCCGTACTTTTATTGACTGTTAGACTTTGCTGTTCTCCTTATTTTGTCGCTTTGTAAACGCATGGAGATGTTGTTGATATTGCTATTGAGTTTCGTATCTTGTTTTGGGTCTCGATCGTGTTGTTTAGACCTTGCGGAAGTGTTCTGGGCCAGAGACATAGCGCACGCTAGGCCTAGGCTAACGCACGCTAATTCTGCTCGATTAGCGCACGCTAGTTTTGAGCCGTAGCGCGCGCTAAGGGGGCCAGTCAGGTCAGAACTAGTAACTCGAACTGCTCTCTGGACTGGCGTATTAACGCACACTAGGAGTTCGTTAGCACGCACTATTGGTGGTTAGTAGCGCACGCTAACATCCGTCCGTAGCGCACGCTAATGGGCTGGTCGGCAGAGGTAGTGAGGTTGCCAGGCTTCTGGACTATCAGGTAGCGTACGCTAGGCTTCGGCTAGCGCACGATGAATCTGTTGCATAGCGCACGCTAAGTCATAGCGTAGCGCGCGCTAATAGACTGAGTCGGCAGAGGCAGTGAGATTTCAGACTTTCTGGACTAGCAGGTAACGCGCGCTAGGTGGCGGCTAGCGTACGCTATATGTGTTGCGTAACGCACGCTAGTGCTCAGTATTAACGCACGCTAGCGTACCAAGACAATGAACTGAGATTTTGGCAGGACACCAGTTAGCGCACGCTAGGGAGGTTTCGTAGCGCATGCTAATGTTTTATGACAGTAGCCACTGGACTATCAGGTGACCTATTAGCGCACGCTAATATTGAGGCGTAGCGTGCGCTAGACTGGGACAGTATATAAGGGGACAGTCAACCCCTGCACTTGTCATTTCACATCATTTCCACTTTTCTGATCGGGAGAGCTCGGGAGAGGCGATTTGGGGTGATTTTGGCAGTCCTTTTTCAGATATCGTCACCTTGGGTTGAATAACAAGGTTTATGCAACATCTAGCACATTTCTATCCTCCGAATCAAGGTAAAAATCCTTAGAACCCTATTTTTGGGAATTTTGGGGTTTTTCGTAGATTCGTCAGATTTACCTGTTTTGAAGCTTAGGGACCTTTATATTATGATGTATCTATCCCCTATGCATGCTTTTCATATGATTTTACGGATTGGATTGTGCCGTTTTCGGACTTGTGAGAGTTTGGACGATTTTCCAACCTCTAGTTGTTTATCCGTGTATTTTCATGAATCGTAGATGGGTTTCGGGAGTTTCTTCGTGTAATTTGAATATGGATAATTGATTATCATATTCCTTGCGAATCGTTTAGGTGCCGGAAGCGCGTTCTTGGACCTACCGAACTCATACCCTTTTTCCGTTTGATTTCTCGATGTCTCAAAGGCAAGTATATATTTATGAATATATGTTCTCGACTTTGAAAGTATGATATATTAACGGCATGATTATTTATATCCACTCTGGGGTAGGCCGACGGGTCCCCTGAGGGTTTCGTAACCTCTGGTGCGATTCCACGGGTGATATGAACGAACCACTCTGGGATGGACCGACGAGTCCTCTGAGGGTTCCGTAGCCTCTGGTGCGGTTCCACGGTATTCATATATGTATTGATGTGATGCTATGAGATTTAGTTATTCCGGAATACTAGTCTTGAGTTGATGAATTGACGGTTACATTTACTTTATTGTCGAGAAGTATTGTGTTTCATACTTGATATACTTGCACTAGCTATTCGACGGCTAACCCATGGGGGAAATACTTTTTATGTATTTCAGGTTCGAGGAGAGTGGACAGGAAGGTGTAGGGTCGGCATGAAGATGGTGGGCAAGTGTGATACTGTTTCTTTCCTCCAGTTATGTTCTGAGTTTTCCATTTAGTGTTGTTGTACTAGAATGGTTATTGAATACTCGGGTACTGTTTTCCATTTTTCCTTGATGTTCCGGCCTGTGTTTGCCGAGGTACTGATTTGTGTCGTGATGTCTTTTGATACAATGGTTATGTCTTGAACACCTTTTGTATTGTTCTTCGTTCCATTGTATATAGACCTTCTCGGTCAAAATTTATAGTTCCGCGTATGTTTAGCCTTGTGAGTCCCACGGTGGGGCTTACGGCGCTGTAATATTCCCTCAATAACTTGGGGGTGTTACGGAATATGGTATCAGAGCTTAGGTCTATGGATACCTAAGCTGTCGGTCTTTTGGGTCGATTGAGTCGTCATTTGCCCACAGTATCACTACTTTGCCATCATCACAGTGCGACCGGTACTTGTAAGACCTCTTACTCTTCTGGTGTTTCCTTATTCGTTTTGCTTCTATTTTTGGTATTCTTGAGAATCGGTCACCTTGATGATGTGCGATTGAACTGTACTTACGTGCCTTGTGTGTTCTTCAGTATTTCAGCTGGTAGGGGCCGTGGCCGTGGTCGTGGCCGTGGACGTGGGAGAGGTCGTGGCGCGGCCGTTTCCATCAGTTCTGTTGCGGGGTCAACCAACCCCAGTTTGTCAAACTCGGTGCATCCTGACACCGAAAGTCAGCACGACCAGTCGAATGGCGAGGAACAACGCGGACATTGGAGTTGCGAATGTACTTCAACAATTGGCTACCCAGATGACCATTTTAGCCCAAACTGTTCAGCTGAATAATCCGAACCCGAACACGGATGCCTTGCTTCAGAATGTAATTCGTATGCACCATCCACAATTTGGCGGTGCCACCGACCCGTTAGGCTGGGAAGATTGGCTAGCGGAATTGGAAAAGATTTTCGAGGCGGTTGATTGCCCCGAAATGAGGAAAGTACCGATTGCTCAGTATTTCCTCACTAAGGAGGCCGCTACATGGTGGAAAGCATCAAGCCCCAGGATCATGTTGCCATGTGGGATGAATTTAAAGAACTTTTGGAGGCCGAGTTTGGTCCTTGGCCGGTACGAGAGGGCCGAATCCGAGCCTTTTTCGAGGATAAACCACAAGATATTCCCGTTTCGCAGGCGATCGTGGAGTACAACCAACAATTGATCCATGTGAAGGATCAAGTGCGTAACGAGCATGATAAGATTCGTTATTTTGATATGCGGATGAATTTGGATTTACGGCGGTACATGGACGGATTTTCTTGTACCATACTGAAGGAATATCAGGACAGAGCTTTAGCCCATGATATGTTGAGCCCCGATAACGATACCGTTGAAGAACTGAAGAAGCAGAAAGTCGCAGGAAATTTTTCTGGCTCTAAGGGTGGCAACTTCCAGAGGTCACAGACGACCAACCGTTCCGCCGGACAATCGTCAGGTTCTAATAAGGGAAAGAGGGGTTACCGCTCTACTCCGGGTACAACAAATCGCACGGTGACTTGCTATAATTGTGGTCGTCCAGGCCACGTTAATTTGGAATGCAACTTTCCACCATTGAAGTGTCACTCGTGTGGACAGTTGGGACATAGAGCGGCTTATTGTTCTGAGCCGAATCAGACTTTGGACACTCGGGCTTCTGCCCCAGCACCACTTGACCAAGGTATGAATCAGCGACAATCTTTTGGTCAACCTCAACATAATTTCGACAGGGGCCGGGGACGGGGTCAGAACGCTGGAGGGGGAAACTCTAGCATCGGTTCGGTACAACCATGAGTTTATGAGATGCGTCGAACAGACGAACCCGACGCGGCGGTGGCTTCAGGTACCCTTCATATTTTAGCTCATCCAGTCCGTGTACTTTTTGATACGGGTGCTACACATTCTTTTATTTCCTTGGAGTGTGTACGCCGTTTGAATATAACTTGTATGACTGCTTGTGATCCTTTCATTGTGAAACTGCCTAGCGGGGATAGAATTGTGGGGAACCGAGAGATTAGAGATTTTACGGTGATTATATCCGGTATGGAATGGTTATAGAATTTGATTGTAGTTGATATGAAAGGCGAGGATGTGATCCTCGGCGAGGATTGGCTTGATAATCACCAAGCGACTATGAATTACCGTACCAAGGTTATCACCATGATGACTAAAGACGGATCTGAGTACTCATTTTTGAGATGTAAGTCGGGCCAATCCAAGTTACTTATCAGTGCCATGAAGGCCGTAAAACTTTTGAATAAGGGTTGTACGGGTTATTGGTGTTATGCCTTGAAAACGGAAGGGAACGAAGTCGATTTCTCTTCGATCCCGGTTGTTAATGAGTATCCCGATGTTTTCCCGGATGATCTCCTGGGATTACCGTCAGATCGGGAGATAGAATTTTCTGTAGACTTAGAGCCGGATGCGGCTCCGGTTTCTAAAGCACCTTATCGAATGGCACCTTCCGAGATGCAAGAATTGAAGAATCAGTTGGGAGAACTTCTGGAAAGAGGGTACATCAGACCGAGCGCTTCGCCTTGCGGCGCGCCTGTTCTTTTCGTAAGGAAGAAGGATGGTTCACTACGTTTGTGCATCGACTACCGTGAGCTGAACAAAGTAACCATCAAGAACAAGTATCCTTTGCCTCGTATAGACGATTTATTTGATCAATTGCAAGGGGCTGCAGTTTTCTCGAAGATTGATTTAAGATTCGGGTATTATCAACTCAGGGTGAGGGAGTCCGACGTTCCGAAGACGGCAATTCGGACGAGATATGGGCATTATGAATTTGTAGTTATGCCTTTTGGGTTGACTAATGCACCGGCAGTATTCATGCAGTTAATGAATAAGATATTCATCGAGTACCTCGACAGGTGTGTAGTCGTCTTTATTGACGAGATCTTGATCTATTCTCGAGATAAGGAGGAACATGCCCGACACTTGCGTTTGATATTAGACATTTTGAGAACCGAGCACCTCTACGCAAAATTCTCGAAATGTGAGTTTTGGTTGGAAGAAATTATGTTTCTCGGCCATGTGATTTCGGCCGAAGGGGTTCGTGTAGACCCGCAGAAGATTGAGGCAGTGCTAGATTGGGCACCGCCTAAAAATGTTAAGGAAGTTCGTAGCTTTTTGGGCCCTGTTGGGTATTACCGTCGATTTGTCGAGGGGTTCTCGAAACTCGCTCGACCGCTTAAAAAATTACTCCAGAAGACCGAAAAGTTTGTTTGGACGGATGAAAGACAACAGAGCTTCGAAGAACTGAAGAGACGTTTGACTTCAGCGCTGATTTTAACCTTACCACATGGTAGTGAGGGCTTTGCAATTTATAGTGACGCTTCGGGTCAAGGTCTGGGCTGTGTACTTATGCATCATGATAAGACGATAGCTTTTGCGTCACGACAATTAAAGCCTTATGAGATGAATTATCCTACTCACGATTTAGAGTTGGCCGCAATTGTCTTCGCACTCAAGATTTGGCGGCATTATTTGTATGGTTCTTCGTGTCGGATTTATACTGATCACAAGAGCCTGAAGTATATTTTCAGTCAGAAGGAGCTGAATATGAGACAGAGACGTTGGTTAGAGTTGATAAAGGATTATGATTTGGAAATTCTTTACCACCCCGGAAAAGCAAATGTCGTCGCAGATGCTTTGAGCCGCAAATCGGCATCTCTTCAAATGCTCGAGGTTCTTACATCTCAGACAAAAATTCGTCAGGATTTAATTGAACAAGGGATAGAAGTTTGGCTTCAACGAGTACAGGGACAGTTGTGTACTCTCGAAATTACTTCGTCCTTGGTTGATGACATCAAAGGGAAGCAGTGGAGTGACCCGATGATTTCTCAACTGAAGGAAGATGTAATTAAAGGAAAAGCTCCTGGATTTATGGTTCACGAGGATAGTATTCTGATATTTCAGGGCAGGCTGTGTGTTCTGAACGATTTAGAGTTGAGGCAGAGAATTCTCCGAGAAGCTCATGCTATGCCTTACTCAATCCATCCTGGGACGAGTAAGATGTACAAAAACTTGAAGCGCAATTTTTGGTGGAATAACATGAAGAAGGATGTCACGGAGTTTGTATTACGGTGATTGACGTGTCAAAAAGTCAAGATCGAACATCAACGACCAGCGGGGTTGTTGAAACCACTTCATATTCCCGAGTGGAAGTGGGAAGACATCTCTATGGATTTCATCACTCGCATGCCGAGAACTCGGGCCGGAATGAATATGATTTGGGTAATTATCGATTGGTTGACCAAGTCTGCACACTTCTTGGGTATTAAGGATACTTAGGGACTGGATAGACTGGCTCGAACCTTTATTGCTGAGATCGTGAGGTTGCACGGTGTCCCCAAGACCATTGTTTCTGATCGAGACGGCCGTTTCGTATCGCATTTTTGGTAGGCCGTTCATCACGCTTTGGGTACTGAATTGAGATTGAGCACTTCCTTTAATCCACAATCGGACGGTCAGACAGAGAGGACGATTTAGACGTTGGAAGATATGTTGCGGGCTTGTGCCTTAGACTGGAGTAATGATTGGGAGCTTCACTTACCGTTGATCGAGTTTGCTTACAATAATAGTTGGCATGCGTCGATCAAAATGGCACCATTCGAGGCACTTTATGGTAGGCGATGTAGGTCGCCATTATGCTGGGACGAGGCTTCTGAGCTAGCTGGGATGGAGCCAGATATGTTGAGGGAGACTAAGGAAAAGATTTCTATTATCCGGGACCGATTGCTGGCTGCCCAACGTCGTCAGAAATCTTATGCTGATACTCGTCGTTGACCCTTGGAGTTTGAAGTGGGGGATCATGTCTTGCTCAAGGTGTCGCCGACCATAGGATTTTTCCGCTTCGGGAAAAACGGGAATCTTAGTCCGAGGTATATCGGACCTTTCGAGATTTTGGACAGAGTTGGAGATTTAGCTTATCGCTTGGCGTTGCCTCCAGCTTTGAGTCACGTCCATAGTGTTTTTCATGTGTCTCAGTTGAGAAAGTACATACCGGATCCGAGCCACATTATCGACTACAGTGAGATTGACGTAGCCGAGGATATTACCTTTCTGGAGAAACCCGTGAAGATCCTTGAGCGTTGCGAGAAACAACTTCGGCATAAGACCATTCCACTGATTAAAGTGCAATGGTCAAGACATGGAGTCGAGGAGGCGACTTGGGATACGGAAGAGAAGATGCGGGTGGATTACCCTGAACTTTTTAATTCTTAAGTTTCGGGACGAAACTTCTTTTTAGAGGGGGAGAATGTAATACCCGTACTTTTATTGACTGTTTGACTTTGCTGTTCTCCTTATTTTGTCACTTTGTAAACGCATGGAGATGTTGTTGATATTGCTATTGAGTTTCGTATCTTGTTTTGGGTCTCGATCGTGTTGTTTAGACCTTGCGGAAGTGTTCTGGGCCAGAGACATAGCGCACGCTAGGCCTAGGCTAACACACGCTAATTCAGCTCGATTAGCGCACGCTAAGGGGGCCAGTCAGGTCAGAACCAGTAACTCGAACTGCTCTCTGGACTGGTGTATTAACGCACGCTAGGTGTTCGTTAGCACGCGCTATTCGTGGTTAGTAGCGCATGCTAACATCCGTCTGTAGCGCACGCTAATGGGATGGTCGACAGAGGCAGTGAGGTTGCCAGGCTTCTGGACTATCACGTAGCGTACGCTAGGCTTCGGCTAGCGCACGCTGAATCTGTTGCATAGCGCATGCTAAGTCATAGCGTAGCGTGCGCTAATAGACTGAGTCGGCAGAGGCAGTGAGATTTCAGACTTTCTGGACTAGCAGGTAACGCGCGCTAGGCGGCGGCTAGCGTAGGCTATATGTGTTGCGTAATGCACGCTAGTGCTCAGTATTAACGCACGCTAGCGTACCAAGACAGTGAACTGAGATTTTGGCAGGACACCAGTTAGCGCACGCTAGGGAGGTTTCGTGGCGCACGCTAACGTCTTATGACAGTAGCCACTGGACTATCAGGTGACCCGTTAGCGCATGCTAATATTGAGGCGTAGCATGCGCTAGACTGGGACAGTATATAAGGGGACAGTCAACCCCGGCACTTGTCATTTCACATCATTTCCACTTTTCCGATCGGGAGAGCTCGGGAGAGGCGATTTGGGGAGATTTTGGCAGTACTTTTTCAGATATCGTCACCTTGGGTTGAATAACAAGGTTTATGCAACATCTAGCACATTTCTATCCTCCGAATCAAGGTAAAAATCCTTAGAACCCTATTTTTGGGAATTTTGGGTTTTTTCGTAGATTCGTCCGATTTACCCATTTTGAAGCTTGAGGACCTTGATATTATGATGTATCTATCCCCTATGCATGCTTTTCCTACGATTTTACGGATTGGATTGTGCCGTTTTCGGACTTGTGAGAGTTTGGACGATTTTCCAACCTCTAGTTGTTTATCCGTGTATTTTCATGAATCGTAGATGGGTTTGGGGAGTTTCTTCGTGTAATTTGAATATGGATAATTGATTATCATATTCCTTGCGAATTGTTTAGGTGCCGGAAGCGCGTTCTTGGACCTACCGAACTCATACCCTTTTTTCGTTTGATTTCTCGATGTCTCAAAGGCAAGTATATATTTATGAATGTACGTTCTCGACTTTGAAAGTATGATATATTAATGGCATGATTATTTATATCCACTCTGGGGCGGGCCGACGGGTCCCCTGAGGCTTTCGTAGCCTCTGCTGCGATTCCACGGATGATATGAACGAACCACTCTGGGATGGACCGACGAGTCCTCTGAGGGTTCCGTAGCCTCTGGTGCAGTTCCACGGTATTCATATATGTATTGATGTGATGCCATGAGATTTAGTTATTCCGGAATACTAGTCTTGAGTTGATGAATTGACGGTTACATTTACTTTATTGTCGAGAAGTATTGTGTTTCATACTTGATATACTTGCACTAGCTATTCGACGGCTAACCCCTTTATGGGGGAAATACTTTTTATGTATTTCAGGTTCCAGGAGAGTGGACAGGCAGGTATCGGGTCGGCATGAAGATGGTGGGCAAGTGTGATACTGTGTCTTTCCTCTAGTTATGTTCTGAGTTTTCCATTTAGTGTTGTTATACTAGAATGGTTATTGAATACTCGAGTACTGTTTTCCATTTTTCCTTGATGTTCCGGCCTTTGTTTGTCGAGGTACTGATTTGTGTCGTGATGTCTTTTGATACAATGGTTATGTCTTGAACACCTTTTGTATTGTTCTTCGTTCCATTGTATGTAGACCTTCTCGGTCAAAATTTATAGTTCCGCGTATGTTTAGCCTTGTGAGTCCCACGGTGGGGCTTACGGCGCTGTAATATTCCCTGAATAACTTGGGGGTGTTACAATATATATATGTCAGCATTTAAAAAAACATGGTAATAATTTGCACATACATTAACATACTCCCATATGCTATCTTTGTAATCAGTAGACAAGGCTTTGAAGTTTGTGAAAGTTAGAGGACAAAAGTCGTAATTCCTCGCCAAAGTGCCCAAGAAAGAGCTCAAGTCATTTACTACTTCATCAGTGGGCCCAATTGGCTCTCCAGCATCGTCCAATGTAACTTCTGGACGACTGTCAATGGCTCTTGCATGAGTCTTTAAAAATTGGGTTGGACCTTGGGTTCTTTTATTACTTGGACCTAGCAAATTATAAATAACAAACACAAATGAAGGAAGGTTGGTTTTGGAAAGTTAGTGCTACACAAAATCTACCAACTTTCATATACAAGATATTATTGCATGTAATCATTTTTCTAAGATAGATTATAAATTTATACCTTTGGTTACATTAGCGTTGCTTTCGAAATTTCCTTCTTGGTCTGCATTTCCATCTTAAAACATGGCCTCTAATTCATCTTCTTCATCTTCAATACCAAGGTGTTCTTCATCACCTGTCTCACCATTTTCATGAAGGAACTCATTAATCGACATGGGACAACACATTGGAGTCTTTTTTGCCTTATTTCTACGGCTGTTTTGATTGTCACATGATCCATCATCTTGAGCCATTGGCATTTCTGTACTTTGGTTCTTTTGACTTGTACCCACTAGTTGGCTTTTTCCGATGGGATTATGTTGCCTAAGTGAATTCCATTCTCCTTGCACACCTGACACATTTGATAACAAAGGTTGATTGATTCCTTTACTTTGCTTGTCAAGCCTTTTAGCTTGGGAACTCATGCTTGATTTGGTCAATGGCTTGTTTACCGCCTTTCTAGTAGTTTCTCCTTGAACATTACATAACTCCCTTTCCGTCAGAGGCTGGTTGCTTCCTTTATTTTGCAAATAATTCATTGATGCATTGGTTGGTGGCTTGTTTTGCTCCTTTCTTATAGTTTATTTTTGAAAATTTAATAACAACTTCTCAACCATGGCTTGTGTAATATCCGCAATTTCGAATTTCGGTAATTTTCTTTTTTTTGGCGGAAGTCCGTTTTGACGACTCGCTCATGACCGTTTCGTCATTCCGAGAATGATTAATTCTGCACTTTTTGTCATCCGAGTTCGTTTCGGTATCGTTTTGTTGAGTTCCGAGCTTTTTAGCGACTTTTCCGCACTTGAGTTCGATTCGTGCGAATCTCGTTCGAAACTGCTGTTTCGAGTTTCCCGTAAGTTCGTTTAACTTTGTTAGACGTGTTATGAACTTCGGTTTGGTTATTCGATCACGTATCGTGATTTTCGGACGTTTTGGGCCATTTTTGTAATTTTCCAAAGTTTGGGGTAATTACTTCCGTTGTCGAATTCCGACACTTCGGGTGGTCGGAATCGTGTGTTCTCTTAGCGCTTGGATTCGTCTTTGCGAGTACTTCGTAACCGTATCTTCTATTTTTACTCAGGTTCGGGTTTCGGGGTCGTCCGGGCCGTCGGAGTGGCCACGGCCGAGTCACGGCCGGAGCAGGGCCTGGCCTGGCCGAGTTACGGCCGTAAGGTGCCGGTTACGGCCGTAAGGTGTGCGAGTTACGGCCGTAAGCGTGATCGGGTACGGCCGTACGAGCGTTGGGCAGATTTTTGACGAAGGCCGGTTACGGCCGTAATGTGTGCCAGTTACGGCCGTAAGTGTCCGGCAGTCTTTGGCGGGCTTTTGACGAATGCGGTTACGGCCGTAAGGCCTTCCGAAATCGGGCCGTAAGGTCGAGTTACGGCCGTAAGGCATCTTCTTTACTGGCCGTAACTCTGCTGCTATATATGGCCTGGGCTCGGCCGGACTTCATTTTACTCGATTTTTCCCTTCTTTCGGTGGTGGCGACCAGTGCGACGGAAATGGTGTTATTGGTCGATCCTACTCAATTCCAAGATGTTTTGGAAGATCCTTGTTGATTATATCAACATCTAATCCGTGTTCTTCGTCGAATCAAGGTATATTCTTGATTTTCCTTCAAGTTGACTTTTCGGAGAAATTGTTCTTGATTTCGTTTCTAATCCGATTTTGATACATCGGTTGGTGTAGTATGATGTTATTAATCGTGTTCTATGGGTTGTATATCCATATATCGAGTTTGTTTAACTCGATTGACGGTCAGTGTTCTTGGGAATTATTGAACATTTAGTGTTCGATTAAATGTCCCAATGAGTTTCCCTTCGATAGTTTGTTGGGATCTCCGTTGTTTTGGCCTTGATTATCGTCGTAACCATGTGTTATTGTTACTTCCGGAGGTTTATAGGTGTTCGAGGATTCCGATGTTGAATTCCGTTTGGTGATTGATGATTCGTGTTGTGTTATTCTCGTAATACTCGTGGTGCTATCGCGTTCTTGATATTGTTCGGGGGTTCGGGGCTATTCGACCGCGTCCTATCCGTCGTCTCGTTGCGATTGTGATTTCGAGGCAAGTACCTTGCCCATACTATTCTTGTTTTGTGAATATGATAATTGGTGATCGTCTTTATATATTCGTTTGGTTGTTTGAAACGAGTTTTCAAAAGATTTGGTTAGCCTTGTTAAAGGCCCTCTTTCAAAATCGTGTGTGTTTTGTGATTGGTGTGTTTCTCGAACGAGTATGTGAATCTTATGGACATGTTTGGTGTTGATGATGCACTTGGTAATTGCGTGTGGACGTATATTGTTTCATTTCGGTGCATTGTGGTTGACGTGTTGTTTTACTAAGTGTTTAATGCCTCTGGGTGAATTGTTTGGATATCCTCGGTGTGATATGTTACTCGTGCTTGAGTTTGATTCGCTAGCCAGCTCGGGAGGGTCCTTCGAGGCCTAGAGTGGGATTCGTGGCTTCGTCCCGGTCCTAGGTGACGTGTGGTGCTTGAGTATTTCGCTAGCCAGCTCGGGAGGGTCCGACGGGATCACGGAGTGGGATTTGTGGCTTCGACCCGGTCTGGCGATGTGAGTCTTGTGTTTTGTGAATGTGTTTGCTCACCTCGGGAGGGTTCGACGGGACCACGGAGGGAATTCCAATGGCTTCGACCTGGGTTCACGAGTGAAACTTCACCGCTACGTGTATATATTTTGTGATTGTTTTTCGCTCACCTCGGGAGGGTCCGATGGGATCACGGAGGGAGTCCAATGGTATAGCCCTGGATTCACGAGTGCGGTTGCTTATGTTTTGTGAATGTGTTTGCTCACCTCGGGAGGGTTCGACGGGACCACGGAGGGAATTCCAATGGCTTCGACCTGGATTCACGAGTGAAACTTCACGGGTGCGTGTGTATTTTATGTCCGTCGAGGACGCATGACGTGGGTTTTTAACCTTATATATTATGGTTGGTTTTATTTGCGAAAACAAAACCTTTGGGCTGTGACCGTGTTGATTTTTGGAAAGCGAAGGATTCGGTGATCCTAAATCATTTCCTATTAAAACTCTCGATGTCAATTCAAACTGTTTTATAAATAGTTTTCCCTTGCGTTGCGACCTTTCGGTTTTAGAATGTTTTACCAAACTCTTGCCTCGGGAAGTACTTTTCGTCACGTTTGGATTTTTGAGGATTCTTGATTATTATTGTTCTTGGAACTTTGAGGATTCCTGGTTATTGTTATTCGTGGAATGTGAATTGTATGGCTCGTATTTTTGCACTTGTACTTGCATTAGCAAAACAGTGGAGTTTTGCTAACCCCCGAGTATTCGGGGGGTGGATGTCTGTTTTTGCATTCAGGTTTTGGAGCATAACACAGGGTCGACACGAAGGATGATGAAAGATGATCGATACTAATCACATGAGGAACCGTACATCGTGTATTGGTTTAGTTGTACTTTATTTTTCCGCTGCTATATTTTCCCGTTGTACGGGTGTGGTTGTATTTTGACCCCTGCGTGGGCATGAGTTGTGTTTGAGTTGTATGTATTTGTTGAAAGACCAAATCGGTCTACTGAGTCTTTTTAGCCTTGAAGGCATCGTTGAGATGTTCTATGTTGTTACTAGCCTGGTAGATCCTTGAGGAAAGGTTCTACGGCGTGTAATATCCCTGAGCGGATTTGGGGGTGTTACATAAATGGCATCAGAGCTTAGGTTATGGAAACCTAGGCTGTCGGGTCAGTAGTGTTGTTTGAGTCTTGTTTCGTGGGATATTATCTGACTGAGTCGTGTCGCGACGCGTCGTTTGAGTTTGTTGGTCGTGATTAGTATCGTGGGGCGATCATCATCTTCGTGCGACCTATGGAAGTAAGTCTCCCTTCTTTGTGTTGTGCCTCGTGTGACACGAGCTATTTTTATGATTATTTGTTAAGTGATGGAATCCTTATGTGGATTTTGATTTCACGATATGTATTTAATCGACTCTCGTATTTGATTTATACGAGGAGTGTCGTCGCTTGTGATGTCTTTTTATTGTTGTTTTTGTCTATTGCTGATGATTTTTGAATCGATTTGCACGTTTTACAAGTTCTCTTGTGGAAACTTTGTGCTTATACATGTTCGACTTGTTCACTAGCCAGTGCGGTAGGGTCTTTAGAAGCCTCGAATGGGGCCATTGGTTTTGTTCTGAATGTGGTTATTTGACTCTAATATTTTGTTCTTATGAGGAGTAGTGTTGCTGGATTGTGCATGTTGAACTGTATTTCTTTTATTCGCTGCGTGAGTTCTTTTGTAATGACTTTCGGTATTTTACCGACCGAGTTTTATTTCGAAAACCGATTCCCTTAACCGAGTTTTTGGCATTATGGCCTTGATCATTTTGGCGAAATTCTTATGACGGTATTTAGCATTTTGTAAATGGCTTCTGTGAGTTTTTGAAATATTACCGTCATCGGCCTTTTTGGCATTTTTGTAAATGGTTTTTAGCCTGGGGTTCCGACGCGGGACCCACAGCGCTATGATGTTCGTGTGATTACAGAAATTTTTGGGCATTCTAGCCTTTTTGGCATCGTCCTTTTTGGCATTGAATTATTTTCAAAAACTCGAGTATCTTAGAAATAAATTTCGAGACGTACGTTTCAAATGAATTGTTTTCTCGCGGTACTTCTAAGGTGCCACAATCTGTTTCAAAATTCTTCTACCTCGAGGACCAAAATGTTTTGAGATATTTTCAATGTTTTATAAACGCTTTTACTTAGACCCGAGGGTCGAATATTCTGAAAGCTTTTCACTAAAAGAAAGTGTCCTCATTTTTATCAAATGCGAAATGGTTTTCCAAAGTCTCGATAACGAGGTATCACGTTTGTATTTTTTTTGAAAGGTGATACTCAAGATCAACCGTTGTTCTTCTAAATTATTTTCAAAATGAGGTTTTCGTTTTTAAAACCTATCCATTCCCATTTGAGAGTTGGGAATGTAGGTATGATGTTCGCATTGTCATTTTGATGTTTGCTCCCGAGTATGATCGAATTAGCGGTGTGAGCGTTGAGTCGTTTTCCACACACTTGTTGTGTTAGCCTCTGTGAGAGGTGGGATGTTGGTGTTGAATGTTGTCGTCTCGTGGTGATTTCTGCGTTGTCGCGCATGTGCGAGCTGTTAGAGCTTGGTTTGGTATAACCGTGTGCATCGGTGATCGTTAGTTATGTGTCATTGTTTAATGTCTTGTTACCTTGCTCTGTTTTTGTGAATTTCGTGGACGAGGTCGGAGGTAATACCCGTACTATTTTGATTTCGTATTTTCTCTTTCTCCGATCTATCGATTCGCTCATGTTCGTTGACACTTTATGAACTTGTTACGTATTTGATTTCATCGTCCGAGCATCGTGATCTTGTTGTGGGTCGATCTGGTTATCATTGTGACTTTTCTGTTCAGTTTGATTCTTGTGAACCTTGTTCGGGAGTGACATTATCTGGTTCTATTAGTTCTTTTATTCGAAGTGGATCGGATTTTGAACTTCTGTATATTCTACCTTGTCGACTCATTTATGATCGTTGACATTTCTGAGCTTGTCCTGCCCCTTGTTTTTATTTATCGAACGAGTGTGGTATCGTTTCGGAATAACTCGTTTGTCATTGTGACTTTTCAATTGCTATTCCCTTTCCTGTGGATCTCATGTGAATGCACATCCTGTTGTTTTCACCGGATCATATATTGTCTCGAGTCGAGATGTGAACCTTGGAGTTGTTGTTTGAATTTTATTGTTCTTCGTGATTCGAACATGATTGTCCGATTTTTGTTTTCTCGATCATTGTGGTTCGATCGTTTGATTGTTCGGTTTTTATTGATCTCGCCCCATGATTGTTGAGCGTTCAGGCTCCTTCGTAATTCCCTTAAGTTCGGGAAATTGGTCTCGTTTTCGATCTTCCAACCCTTGGGCAGTGGAATTCCGTGATTGTTCAGCGATTGGCTCGCGTTTCGATTGATGTATCGTTGGGTTGGTCAATCGTATTGATTTCCGTCCATTGTGTTTTGTGATTGTTCGGATAATTGACTTGACTATATTATCCATTTGATGACGCTTGTCACTTGTTGGTTTTATTATATCCCTAACGGCGACGTTGTGTTGGTCGTCGTGGAGCGTGTTTTCACGCCGTATGTCTCTTTGCGTTTCTTGCATCATTTCGCCGTTGGGCGCGAGTTTTCTGTTTTTGTGTATCTAGTCGAGTTTTCCTGACGGGTATATTGCTTCCCCCTACTTGTTTTAAGTTTCGGGACGAAACTTCTTTTAAGGAGGGTAGAATGTAATATCCGCAATTTCGAATTTCGGTAATTTTCTTTTTTTTGGCGGAAGTCCGTTTTGACGACTCTCTCATGACCGTTTCGTCATTCTGAGAATGATTAATTCTGCACTTTTTGTCATCCGAGTTCGTTTCGGTATCGTTTTGTTGAGTTCCGAGCTTTTTAGCGACTTTTCCGCACTTGAGTTCGATTCGTGCGAATCTCGTTCGAAACTGCTGTTTCGAGTTTCCCGTAAGTTCGTTTAACTTTGTTAGACGTGTTATGAACTTCGGTTTGGTTATTCGATCACGTATCGTGATTTTCGGACGTTTTGGGCCATTTTTGTAATTTCCCAAAGTTTGGGGTAATTACTTCCGTTGTCGAATTCCGACACTTCGGGTGGTCGGAATCGTGTGTTCTCTTAGTGCTTGGATTAGTCTTTGCGAGTACTTCGTAACCGTATCTTCGATTTTTACTCAGGTTCGGGTTTTGGGGTCGTCCGGGCCGTCGGAGTGGCCACGGCCGAGTCACGGCCGGAGCAGGGCCTGGCCTGGCCGAGTTACGGTCGTAAGGTGCCGGTTACGGCCGTAAGGTGTGCGAGTTACGGCCGTAAGTGTGATCGGGTACGGCCGTGCGAGCGCTGGGCAGATTTTTGACGAAGGCCGGTTACGGCCGTAATGTGTGCCAGTTACGGCCGTAATGTGTGCCAGTTACGGCCGTAAGTGTCCGGCAGGTGCTGGGCAGGCTTTTTGACGAATGCCGGTTACGGCCGTAAGGCCTGCCGAGTACGGCCGTAAGGTCCGAGTTACGGCCGTAAGGCATCACGCTGGCCGTAACTCTGCCGGCTATATATGGCCTGGGCTCGGCCAGACTTCATTTTACTCGATTTTTTCCCTTCTTTCGGCGACTGGCGACAGGTGCGACGGGAAATGGTGTTCTTGGTCGATCCTACTCAATTCCAAGATGTTTTGGAAGATCCTTGTTGATTATATCAACATCTAATCCGTGTTCTTCGTCGAATCAAGGTATATTCTTGATTTTCCTTCAAGTTGACTTTTCGGAGAAATTGTTCTTGATTTCGTTTCTAATCCGATTTTGATACATCGGTTGGTGTAGTATGATGTTATTAATCGTGTTCTATGGGTTGTATATCCATATATCGAGTTTGTTTAACTCGATTGACGATTCGAGTGTTCTTGGGAATTATTGAACATTTAGTGTTCGATTAAATGTCCCAATGAGTTTCCCTTCGATAGTTTGTTGGGATTTCCGTTGTTTTGGCCTTGATTCTCGTCGTAACCATGTGTTATTGTTACTTCCGGAGGTTTATAGGTGTTCGAGGATTCCGATGTTGAATTCCGTTTGGTGATTGATGATTCGTGTGGTGTTATTCTCGTAATACTCGTGGTGCTATCGCGTTCTTGATATTGTTCGGGGGTTCGGGGCTACTCGACCGCGTCCTATCCGTCGTCTCGTTGCGATTGTGATTTCGAGGCAAGTACCTTGCCCATACTATTCTTGTTTTGTGAATATGATAATTGGTGATCGTCTTTATATATTCGTTTGGTTGTTTGAAACGAGTTTTCAAAAGATTTGGTTAGCCTTGTTAAAGGCCCTCTTTCAAAATCGTGTGTGTTTTGTGATTGGTGTGTTTCTCGAACGAGTATGTGAATCTTATGGACATGTTTGGTGTTGATGATGCACTTGGTAATTGCGTGTGGACGTATATTGTTTCATTTCGGTGCATTGTGGTTGACGTGTTGTTTTACTAAGTGTTTAATGCCTCTGGGTGAATTGTTTGGATATCCTCGGTGTGATATGTTACTCGTGCTTGAGTTTGATTCGCTAGCCAGCTCGGGAGGGTCCTTCGAGGCCTCGAGTGGGATTCGTGGCTTCGTCCCGGTCCTAGGTGACGTGTGGTGCTTGAGTATTTCGCTAGCCAGCTCGGGAGGGTCCGACGGGATCACGGAGTGGGATTTGTGGCTTCGACCCGGTCCTAGGCGATGTGAGTACTGTGTTTTGTGAATGTGTTTGCTCACCTCGGGAGGGTTCGACGGGACCACGGAGGGAATTCCAATGGCTTCGACCTGGGTTCACGAGTGAAACTTCACCGCTATGTGTATATATTTTGTGATTGTTTTTCGCTCACCTCGGGAGGGTCCGATGGGATCACGGAGGGAGTCCAATGGTATAGCCCTGGATTTACGAGTGCGGTTGCTTATGTTTTGTGAATGTGTTTGCTCACCTGGGGAGGGTTCGACGGGACCACGGAGGGAATTCCAATGGCTTCGACCTGGATTCACGAGTGAAACTTCACGGGTGCGTGTGTATTTTATGTCCGTCGAGGACGCATGACGTGGGCTTTTAACCTTATATATTATGGTTGGTTTTATTTGCGAAAACAAAACCTTTGGGCTGTGACCCTGTTGATTTTTGGAAAGCGAAGGATTCGGTGATCCTAAATCATTTCCTATTAAAACTCTCGATGGCAATTCAAACTGTTTTATAAATAGTTTTCCCTTGCGTTGCGACCTTTCGGTTTTAGAATGATTTACCAAACTCTTGCCTCGGGAAGTACTTTTCGTCACGTTTGGATTTTTGAGGATTCTTTATTATTATTGTTCTTGGAACTTTGAGGATTCCTGGTTATTGTTATTCGTGGAATGTGAATTGTATGGCTCGTATTTTTGCACTTGTACTTGCACTAGCAAAACAGTGGAGTTTTGCTAACCCCCGAGTATTCGGGGGGTGGATGTCTGTTTTTGCATTCAGGTTTTGGAGCATAACACAGGGTCGGCACGAAGGATGATGAAAGATGATCGATACTAATCACATGAGGAACCGTACATCGTGTATTGGTTTAGTTGTACTTTATTTTTCCGCTGCTATATTTTCCCGTTGTACGGGTGTGGTTGTATTTTGACCCCTGCGTGGGCATGAGTTGTATTTGAGTTGTATGTATTTGTTGAAAGACCAAATCGGTCTACTGAGTCTTTTTAGCCTTGAAGGCATCGTTGAGATGTTCTATGTTGTTACTAGCCTGGTAGATCCTTGAGGAAAGGTTCTACGGCGTGTAATATGCCTGAGCGGATTTGGGGGTGTTACAGCTTGGCTATTTTGAAGGGGATTATGCTGCCTGTCACGTCTTTCTTCACTTGCAGTAGGTGTGATCAATGGCTGGCTATTTCCTTCATCTTTCTTCAATCTCCTTTGTACTTGGGAACTCATGGATGCAACGTTACTGGTTGTTGGCTTGTTTTTTTCTTTTTTTTCAGCTTCTCCATGAACATTGCATAAGAGCTTGTTCACCTCAGGTTGGCTCTTTTGCTTGTCAATCCTTTTAGTTTCGGAGGTCATAGTTGCAGTGGTCGCCGGTAGCTTTTTTTTTTTTTTCTGTAGCAGTATTTGGCCAACAAACTTTGCGTACCATTGCATCCCGATTCATTTGAAACCTCCTAACCAACTCATGGCTTTATTTTGCTATTTTAGCCAAGTTCATATTCATGATTAGTTTACAATTGTTTTCATTTTTCTCTTGTTTTATGCTTGCTAGATTCTTCATTGTCTACCTTATAGATGGTTGTTGGGTACTTCCTCCTGCATCAATGACAAATAATGAACAACTTGGTTAGTAACCGCAAAAAAAAAGGGCTAATGGAAATACCAACAATAGTTGAATATGTAACGCTGAAAAAGAAAATCTGCAGCAACATTTGAATATATAAAGGTGAAAAAAGAAAATCTGCAGCAACATTTCAATATATAAACCTGAAAAATAAAATTTGCAGCAACATTTGGCTATCCATTTGGTAGTTTAATATTTGCCATACATTAAGAAACAAGTCTAATAAACAATGCTGAACTAATGTAGCTAATGGAAATAAACACTGCATATCAAAACAGAAACATTGTCCTTAGCCCTCTACTTATATAATGAGTAAATATAAACTAGTCTATGTAGTCAAATAGTGTGTCATCTAAATCAGAATCCTCTGCTGGTTCAGCTTCATGCGTAACTTGTGGAGGCGCGCCAACGACTGTTCTTGGTAAATCTTCCCTGACCAAGTTAACTTCATCATTACGTGGGGCAGTTGGATTTCTTCTATCATCAAACGGTTCACTTTGATAAGATGCTTGAGCTTATAATTCTGATACGTTGTCAATCATGTGAAATAAATCTCTAGGGACTGTCTTCATAACATAATGCCTATTGGCTTCAAAAGGATCTTGGACATAAAAACACTGGTGGACTTGAGAAGCAAGCACATAAGGATCATTTCGGCAACACTTTTTGTTGAAGTTTACACATGTAAGCCCATATTTGTCTTCCTCAACCTCAAACCAGTCACACTTAAACAACACAAATTTGAAGTGGCCATAATAATCTAACTCAATTATATCATTAATAACTCCATAGTACGTGACAGGTTCTGTCCTGGGATTTTCATCCTTAGAACTTGCGAAACTTGTAGTTATTGAAACCAAGGTCACACCAAAATTTTGAGTTTTACGTCGTGCATCTCGTTTTCTAGTATGAAATCTATATCCATTGATCAGATAAGCTGAAAACCTCTTTGCAACAGTATTTGGCCCTCTGGAAAATTGTTTCAGTTTAGGTGAAACATCATCTTTCAATGCACGAGTTTTGAACCATTCACCAAAATCTTGACTTTGAGCTCTAGCCTTGGTCCACCTTCGTCTTTTAGTGTGATTACTAACAATGTCACCATGCTCTCTACAATGACAACATTACTAATTACAATTTATCTAAAAATGATTTTATAGATGAAAAAAGGATAAAACGAATTGAGTTACCTGATGTAGTCTTGAACATCATCACAATTGAATAAGAGGTATCGATGGGCTTGTGCTTTTGATTTGGAATCTAGAGAAAATGGTTTACCCTTTATGTTCCCACCTAAAGGATGATCGGGGTTTGAAAAGTAATCATTAGTATCTCTTTCACCAGGCTCAACATCATCACTGTTTATACTCTTTCTATTCAAACTTGTTTCCACACTTTTACGCAAATATCTTGAGCAAAAAGTTAAAGCTTCTTCAGCCAACTACCCCTCAGCAATAGAACCTTCTGGATGGCTTCTATTACGAACATAAGTCTTTAGCTTACATAAAGCTCTTTTTGGGGGATACATCCATCGAAATTGAACCGGACCACCTAACCTGACCTCATTTGCTAAATGAATAGGCAAGTGGAACATTATATTAAAAAAACTAGGAGGAAAAATCATCTCCAGTTGATAAACTACTTCTGCAATCTCTCTTCCAAGTAAAACAAATCTTCTGGTTGGATAACTTTCTGACAAAGAGCATGAAAAAAGAAACAAAGACGTATCAGAGGTTCAGCCACTTCATCAGGCATTGTGCATATGATTGCTATTTGCAACAAGTAATGAAGCATGAAATGAGCATCATGGCTCTTATAACCAGATATTTTTTTTTTCAGTAACATTTACGCATCTTGAAATGTTAGATGCACTACCATCTGGTAACTTAGCAGCCTTTAAAACACCAACAAAAATAGCTTTCTCTTCCGAAGTAATAGAGAAACATGCTTTTGCAAGCTGTACAAGGCCATCACCAATATCTTGTGGATGAAGATTCTTTCTGATTCCCATATCTTGTAAATCATAACGAGCTTCCCGACGATCTTTTGTCTTCCCTGAGATTTCCAAAAGAGTGACAATAATATTGTCCAATATGTTTTTTCTATGTGCATTACATCAAGATTATGACGTAAAGAAACATAGGCCCAATATGGCAATTCAAAAAAGATTGACAACTTCTTCCATGGCCCATCAATTTTTTTCTTGCCCTTCTTCCCAAAAGCATTGATGAAACATTCTAACTCTTGTAAGATATCTGTCCCTGTTAACAAAGTTGGGGCAGTTCTAAATTCTTGTTTTCCATTAAATGATTTTTTGTTAGATCTCCAAGGATGATCAATTGGCAAAAAAACATGATGATCCATATAGCACGTCTTATGACTATGTTTCAAATAAATTGAAGAAGTGCCATGATTACAACATGCACATGCAAAATTCCCTTTGGTACTCGGCCAGGACAACATAGCGTACCCAGGGTAATCACTAATAGTCCACAACAATGCTGCCCGCATTTGAAAAGTTTGATTTTTAGAGGCATCATATGTCTCTACTCCCGGTTTCCATAACTATTTCAACTCCTTGATCAAGGGTTGAAGGTACACATCGATGTTATTTCCAGGTGATTTTGGTCCTGGAATCAGCAACGACATCATAGTGTATTCGGACTTCATGCACAGCCACGGTGGAAGATTGTATGCCATCAACATGACATGCCATGTACTATGAGATATACTCATGGTCCTAAATGGATTGAATCCATCACTGGCCAAGCCTAGTCTTAAATTACGACAGTCAGAAGCAAAATCGGGATAAAGGTTGTCAAAATCCTTCCATGCTTGGCCATCAGCAGATTGCCTCAATTTCCCATCCTTTGTACGCTCTTCTTCATGCCATGACATTGACTCCCCTGTCCTTGAGCACATAAACAACCTTTGAAGTATTGGAATCAAGGGAAAGTATCTCAAAACTTTTTCAGGAACTTTATGCTCTTTTTTTGGTTCCTCAAACTCACAATCTATATGAGGGAATTCCTTCCACCGTGAAGCCCCGCAAATAGGGCAGGAATCAGATTTCTCATGCTCTTCCCAAAATAAGACACAATCATTTGGGCAAGCATGAATCTTTTCATAGTTAAGGCCTAAGTCTTCAATCATTGCCTTTGTTTTGTTAAAAGATTCAGGAATGTTTAACTCAGGAATGGCTTCTTTCAATAATTTTAAAAGAGCACTAAATGATGCATTGATCCACCCATGGCGACATTTTAACAAGTACATTCGAATTGTAAATGACAAAGTGGAGAAGTTTTTGCAGCCTGGGTATAATTCCTGTTTTGCCTCATGAACCAAATTATAGAATTTTGTTGCATCTTCATTAGGACCCTCGTTGACACCCTCTGCTTCTCTCACATACCTAAATGTGTCATACAGTAATCCATCAATGTCATCAAGTGTGTCCTCTTGATCTTCTATCTTACTATCAAGGCCTTTTGTGAATGCTAATCGCTCTCCATAGTTCACCCAAACATCGTAGCCTTTCAAAAATCCAGTGCCTATTAAATGATCATATATCACATTTCGTTTTGCCCAACAACGATTTCTACACTTAGCACAAGGACATAATATCTCATCCCCTTGCGGTCTTCCTTTAGTGTATGCAAAATCTAAAAAAGACTCTACACCATTGATATATTCTGGACTGAACCTTGCTAGTTTAACCCACTCTTTGTCCATCACTAGCAATCTAATAAAAAAGTGATGAACATGTTAAGTACTAGGTTAAAAAAAAGTATTATAATTAAAAACTATATCATCCAAGGATTTAAAATTTCATGACCTTATTCACTTTCAAGATTTATACAACTTATTCATAATCTTATGCAACAATGTTTTTTTTACTTATGTTATTTGATTTGAGCCATCCCATCCACGTTAGCTATACAATAGTGGCTGAAACATTCTTAACCAAAAGAACAACCAAAGAAATAATAAGCAAATTATTAAGCAAAGAAACAGTAACCATTTCATTATTAACCAAAAAAACAAAGAAAAATTAAAAGAAAAAACAGAGAAAAATAACACTGCCCCCCACCCCCATTTCCTTCTAGTGAAATATCAAACACATGTTTTTCATTCTCTGTTTGTCTTATCTACTTTTATTGCATTTCCTGCTACTCTATTATTATAGAACAACAGCCAACCAGTAATATTGTCAACTAAAATGTTATAAAAATACTAACAGAGGTGAACAATATTGCAAATTTGTATCTAAAATGATCACTCCAATTGCTAACAGGTTGCTACAGGTGAAAAATACTGCAAATTCGATGGGTTATACAAAAACAATCATTGACTGCAAAATATCACACCCTCACCGTATGCAAACTCGTCAGAGAAGGGAAGAGGGTTTCCAGATATGGGGTTTGGGGATATAAAGCATTATTTTGAAAAGAGAAATGTTGCTACTCACCGTATGGAAGTTAAAGTCTGAGACTGGAGTGCAGGCAGAGCTGAGATCGTGCGATTTGGGGAGGTAGGGCGCGATTGGAGGCTGAGCGCGGAGTCACAGGCGGCGGCCGTAGGGAGCCTGTGCGCGGTGATTTATTTGAGCGGTCTTAGGGAGGCGCCGCCGATAAAGGTGATTTGGGGGTTGGGGATGTAAGATGATGTCGTAGGTGTTAGATTAGGTATTAATTAAGTGTTGGGGATGGAAGATGATGTCGTAGGCCAACATAATTAGAACAGTGTTTTCAGGGTTTTTTAATGAAGTTTAAGGCAACACTCCTTTCTATCACATTATTTAACCGTTGCCTTACACAATACCCGTTGCTTATTCATATTTATTTAGCAACATGCAAAAAACTGTTGCTTTTTCCATCTACAGGCAACAGTTTTCTACCCGTTGAATTTTTTATTGTTGCCTAAAGTCAAACCCGTTTCTTATTCATATTTATTAGCAACATGCAAAATACCGTTGCTTATTCCATATATAGGCAACCGTTTTCTACCCGTTGAATTTTTTAGTGTTGCCCAAAGTAAAAAATGTTGTAGTGTTAGCGCGCGCTACTGCTCATAAATAGCGTGCGCTAACGGGCTTGCAGTCTACTGTCTTTGTCTGGTCTCAGCTTAGCGTATGCTAACATCTCTTACGTGCGCTAAGTACGGAATTAGCATACGCTATCTCTCAATATAGCATGCACTAACGACCATACGAAGTTTTACTGACCTCACTGTACTCAACTTTAGCGTGCGCTAGCCTCAAACCCTTAGCGTGCGCTAAGCATCATTGACTCGACTTTTCCAAAAGCCGTCCAGATTCATTCCGACGTATCCCGACAAAGATCCGCGGTCTGATCTCACCTACCACCCTATCTCAATCAAGTTGACTACATATAGCGCGCGCTAAGTCTCATACGTAGCGTGCGCTAGCTAACTCAATTAGCGTGTGTTACGCTTAGACGTTAGCGTGCGCTACAAGTGCACAAATACAAGAATGAACAACAATCATGAAATCATGTGCTCAACAACACAGGATCATGAAATACGGAGTATAATACTCAGATCAAAAACAACATATACAATGTCACAAGGTTTAAAATACACATCAGAATCTCGGGTATTACATCCTCTCTCCCTAAAAAGAAGTTTCATCCCGAAACTGAAGATGAAAATAACTCCAGATATCTAGTCTTCATACCATCCTCCATTTCCCATGTGGCCTATTCGACTCCATGTCGTGACCATTGCACTTTAACCAAGGATATTGGTTTATTCCTCAATTGTTTAATCCGACTCTCGAGTATCTTGATTGGTTTCTCTTCGAAGGTGCTGTCATTAGCTATCTCAATCTCGCCAAAATCAATGATATGACTGGGATCTGGTACATACTTCCGTAACTGGGATACGTGAAACACATTGTGAACGTGACTCAGCGATGTCGGTAAGGCCAAACTGTATGCTAACTCCCCAACTCTTTCAAGGATATCGAATGGTCCGATATATCTCGGACTCAGCTTCCTTCTATTCCCAAATCAAAAAATTCCTCGAGTAGGAGAAACCTTTAACAACACATGGTCTCTAATGTCGAACTCCAACGGGCGACGATGCACGTCTGCATAAGACTTCTGTCGACTCTGGGCAGTCAACAGCCTTTCCCGAATTTGAGCTACCTTCTTTTGAGTCTGAACTATCAGCTCTGGTTCCATCCCGATCAAATCAGAAGAATCATCCCAACATAGGGCGATCTGCATCTCCTCCCGTACAATGCTTCGAATGGTGCCATCTTAATGGAAGCATGCCAACTATTGTTGTAGGTAAATTCAATCAACGACAAGTGAATCTCCCAATCGGTAGACCAATCCAAGGCACATGCTCTGAGCATATCTTCTACTGTTTGTATAGTCCTTTCGGACTGTCCGTACATCTAAGGATGATAAGCCGTACTAAAGTTCAGCTCGGTTCCCAAGGCCTTATGAACTGCCTTCCAGAAATGTGAAACAAAGCGACCATCTCGGTCCGAAATAATAGTCTTGGACGTACCATGCAATCAGACTATCTCTGCAATAAATACTCGTGCCAATTTCTCGGGTCCCCAAGTATCCTTAATACCTAGGAAATGATCCGACTTGGGTAGTCGATCAACTATCACCCAAATCATGTTCATCCCTGCCCTAGTCCTCGGCATATTGGTGATAAAGTCCATCGATATATCCTCCCACTTCCACTCAGGAACCGGAAGTGGCTTCAACATTCCAGCAGGCCGCTGATGTTCAATATTAACTTGTTGACAAGTTAAACACCTCGAAACGTATTCCTCTACGTCCTTCTTCATATTTCCCCACCAGAAATTTTGTTTTAGATCCTTATACATCTTACTGGTGCCCGGGTGAATAGAATAGGGCGTGCTGTGAGCTTCCTTCATGATCCTCTGTCTCAAAACATCGTCATCGGGGACGCAAAGTCGATTCTGAAATCTCAGAACTCCATCATCCTATATCACGAATCCTGGGGCCTTCCCTTTGTCTACTTCATCACGTAACCGAAGAATCAACGGATCATCCAACTGCTTAGATTTGATTTCTTCGATTAACGACGAAGTTAGTTCCATCATACACAGTTGCCCTTGGACTCCTTGTGACCATACTTCAATTCCTTCGCGAATCAGTTCTCTTTGAATGCCGGTTTGGGGCGTAAGTGCTTCCAACACTCGAAGAGAAACAGGTTTGTGGCTCAGTGCATCAACTACCACGTTCGCTTTGCCTGGATGATAAGGAAATTCCAGGTCGTAATCTTTGATCAGTTCCAACCATCTCCTCTGTCTCATATTTAATTCCTTCTGACTGAAAATATACTTGAGGCTCTTGTGATCGGTGAAGATCTGACAATGAGTGTCGTACAAATAATGTCGCCAAATCTTCAAGGCAAAGATGACAACTGCTAACTCTAAATCATGAGTCGGTAGTTAATCTCATACGGTTTCAACTGTCGTGAGGCATAGGCAACGACACTATCTTTATGCATCAACACACAACCCAGACCCTAACTTGAAGCATCACTGTATACCATGAATCCATCGGTTCCATCAGGTAATGCTAGTATAGGCGCCGTTGTCAGTCTTTTCTTAAGTTCATCAAAGCTAGCCTGACATTTCTCGTTCCACGTGAATTTTTGAGTTTTCTGCAACAGTTGAGTAAGAGGACGAGCAATTTTGGAAAATCCTTCCACAAAACGACGATAATATCCAGCAAGTCCTAGGAAATTCCGGACTTCTTTCATGTTCTTAGGAGATTCCCACTCCAAGATTGCCTCAACTTTCTTCGGGTCCACCTGGACTCCGTCGGATGATATCACGTGCCCAAGGAATGTCACTTCCTTAAGCCAGAACTCGCATTGAGAAAGTTTCGCATAAAGCTGTTCATTCCTCAAAGTACTCAAAACGATACGCAAATGCTCTGCATGTTCCTATGGGTCTTTCGAATAGATCAAGATGTCATCAATAAAAACGACCACGAATTTATCCAAGTATTCTAAAAATACCCGATTCATCAATTGCATAAATACCGCAAGAGCATTGGTAAGTCCGAATGGCATCACCACAAATTCATAGTCCCCGTACTGGGACCTGGAAGCAGATTTTGGTATATCCGATTCCTTAATTCTCAATTGACGGTATCCTAATCTCAAGTCGATCTTCGAAAATACCCTTTCCCCCTGTAGTTGGTCAAACAAATCATCGATCCAAGGTATTGGATTCTTATTCTTGATCGTCACCTTGTTTAGCTCCCTGTAATCGATACACAATCGAAGGGATCCATCTTTCTTTCGAACAAAGAGAATGGGAGATCCTCAAGGAGAAACGCTAGGTTGAATGTAACTCTTCTGCAATAATTCCTCAAGCTGCTTCTTTAGTTCATACATCTCGGTTGGCGCCATACGATATGGTGCTCTGGAAATAGGTGCGACTCCAGGCTCTAATTCGATATTAAACTCTACCTCTCTCTGCGGAGGTAACCCAGGTAGTTCGTCAGGGAATACATCTGAGAATTCGTTTACCACTGTAATAGATGCGAGCTCTACTCCTTCTTTCTTCATGGCATAACACCAGAATCCGTAACAACCCTGCTTTAGCAGTTTCACTGCTTTCATGGCTTTGATCAATTTTCCTGATCTTCCCGGTCTCCATCCTTTAAATAAATGTTCAGACCCGTCATCAGAAATGATAGAAATAACTCTCTTTCGGTAATTCAAAATAGCCCCATAACGATTGAGCCAATCGTCTCCGAGAATTAAATTGTCACCATGGATGTCGACCACAATCAGATTTGATGGCCAATCTCTCCCTCCTATAGACACTGGAAAATCTCTAGTTTCTAGGGTTCCCACAATTCTCTCTCCACTCGGTAATCCCACAACATGAGGGTGACAATCACATAAACACAAGATTTTCAAACGATTAACACAGTTCAGTGATATGAAACAATGTGTAGCTCCTGAATCGAATAAGACACAAACTGGTTGCAAAAGGATCTGAATCGTACCTGATGCAACAGCAGTATTCTGATCGTCAGACCTCCTCATCTTGTAAAGGCGCGGAGGAACGGACCCAGCACTGGATGCCTCTCTTTTCCCAACATTCTGCTGCTGGAAGCCACTTTGCGGTGTCTGGTTCACACTTGTCTCCTTTGGAACCAGTGCGGGAGTGCGAGTACCAATAGATCTAGTCATATTTCGGCAAAACGTCACACGATGCCCTTCCTACCCACACTCGAAACAAGTCACCGAAGGTGCGTAGCAATCACGCCGAACATACCCTGCTTTACCACAGTTATAACATTTCTTCGCTGCGTCTGAAACTGTTGATACTGTCCGAAACTTCTTTCCACCTCGGGAAGGATGCAGAGGTCTCCTAGATGAATGAAATGAAGACTGGCCCTTGCGGGGCCCACCACTCTTGTTCTCCGTGAAGTTGCCAGACATTTTCTGCTTCTTAGCTTCCGTCGATTTCTCCACCGCTACCTCTTTCATGTCGTAGCCGCTTTGTCCTCGAGCATCGCCGCAAGGTAGTACATTCAAATCCGGACATATATTGCTGAATATCGGGTTTCATCCGCATGTCTAAATGGAAAATCTTCTCCGCCTCGGTCCTGACCAAGTGTCGTACACAAGTCAGCTGGTGATTAAAAGTCTTGATTATGTCTGTCACAGATGCCTCCGAACTCTGCGGGGAGAAAAACTCTCGGACTCTGGACTCTCTAACGGGATGAGGAAAATATTGTGCTTCATCATTAATTTAAATTCCGTCCAGTTAGCATTATGATCCTCAGGTCGAACAGCCTCCCACCAGTCAAAAGCCTCCCCATTCAGAAAATACTGGGCGATCGTAACCTTTCGGTCATCGGGACAGTTGATCCCCGCAAATATCTTTTCCAACTCCTTCAGCCAGTGATCCCAAGTAGGCATCTCGGCAGAACCGTCAAATTTTGGTGGGTGCAATTTGACCACCTCCGTAAGCCACTTGTCTCCCCGATTATCCTCGTTGCGTTGCTGGCCCATTGCTGTCTGCATGCGGTCAACCACCTGAGCGAACTAGGTCATCTGAGCGACCACCTACTGAAGCACCCCCGGCATGTTAGGATTTGCGTTACCATTCGTTGATCCCTGTTGTCCTCCAGAATGGGAATCAGTTCAACTAGCCGATAATTCTGGGGTAGTCGCTGAATCCTCCTGTCTCGCATTACCACGTCCGCGTCCACGACCGCGTCCGCGTCCACGACCTTTCCCCAACATACTGTAAATACAAATACTCAATATCCAGGGCAAAATTTTCTAAAAGAAAGTCCGTCAATATTCACAAAATAGAGATTAAATAAAACGGTAGTATAAGAGATTAGGTGACTTACAACCACGGTCCACATGATGACGCTGGCTGAGCAGTGATTACAAACGACCCATAAATCAAATAACGTAAACAGACCCAACTGAACCCAACTGCCAAGATATCCATGAATCTTTGCTCCGATACCATATTCTGTAACACCCTGATATATTCGGAATAATTACAGCGCCGTAAATCCTTTATATAAGAATTTAGAAGGCTAAGTTGAGAAATACGGAAAATAATAATGATACCAAAATGCCATTAAGGTTATAATTCAAAATCAGTTCAACGATGAGTCCATTATTACAAGCATTCCAAACACCAACCAACTACGCGTACTCGAGTACTGGAAAATAAGACAACATCAATTTACATAACTGTTCCACTTCATCGTCATGTCGGTACTGTGGTTGCTTCCCCGCTCCTCGGATACCTGAACATCAAAACAAATGTCCACCCCCGAAGGGGTTAGCAAAACGATGCTAGTACAAGTATCATAATACTTAAATCGGATGTGCAACAACAATGCATCATAAATTACATAAAACAGATTTCCGCCACCGGAATCCAACGATGCGAATCCACGTTATTCCATCAACATAACAAAGGGTAATCCAACGATCCAGCGCCTCAAGATAGATCCCCATGATCCCGCGGACCAACGCATGGTGGAAAACCCATCCAACGATCCAACGCCGCAAAGATAGATCCCCATGATGATCCTGTCGGACCAACGCATGGTGGACATCCGATCCAGCGCCCTCAGCATAGATCGCTCGATCCCTTTGTATTATCACAACGTGCACAAGCACAAACCATGCATATACATATGCCAAAACAATATGTTCATCAACATGAACATTCAAGAAATTAATAACGAATACCATGATAATTCAAGGGAACTAAACTCCTGTTCAACAACATGAATAAACCGTATGCATAATAAAAAATTCCAATATTAACAATTTTCAAATATGATACTTGACTTAAAGATGGCAAGGATTAAAATATTCCAACGAATGTCACGCGTACGAAGGCGACCGCCCCTTGATCGATCGTTATGCAAGGCTCGGACCTTGTTCAAAAGAAATAACGAGGAACTTAACATACTACTCGAAACTAACGTAGAATCACCGAATATTCTAAACTAAAATCGTGTAATAATGACGTAAGGCCGGTTCGTGGTTAGTATGCTTGATGAAAGTTGGGCCGAAAAATAGTGATACACTTCCTACGAGTCGGATGATCATATCGGAGGCGAAATGCCGATGTCTATGGATTCAAAGATATACAAGTCATCAAAATCTAGACTTCAATATTGGTTTCAATTCCCAACTCCTATATGATCAGCTCTTACAATTTATACCACAAATGTGACTCAAGATATAAGCATACCAAAATGTACTACGCAAGGGAATGATACTACGGTGATCCGGGTTGATTTCATTGACATAGCCAATTTATTACAAGCATGGACATGAAGAGTATTGTCAACTTAAACACCTCTATCAAACATGAATCATCATCGATGGAACATCATAGAGATTCTTAGAACCTTACTAAAATCGTGCTCATAATTCAAGACGAACTAAAGATACTACACTCAATGGTTTTTATCCATCAAGCTCGATTAACACTCCTAACAACGAGGGAAAAACAAGGTATAACTGGGTTCCAATCTTCATAAATATGGTGCTGGAATCATAAGATCTTTAACTAGTCCAATGATTTCCGAAGCAAGCTCAAAATATAGCTAAGAACATAAATTCCAGCTTGGTAAACCGTAACATACCTTAAACGGAAGGAAAGGTTGAAGTAACTTGATGAACTCCACGCCCAAAAGCTAGAACACCAATCCTCAAAGCCCCTTTGCCTTCAATGGTATTGTTAAGAGGTTGGTATGCAGGTTTAGGATGGAGGGAGTAACTCTCAAGTCTCGTAAATTGGTTGTGGGAAGAGGTGTAAACTGAAAAATGAAGTTATGTGCTGTCCTATTTATAGAAAAAGGTTATTAGCGCGCGCTCAAGCTCATAAATAGCGTGCGCTAACGGGCTTGCGCCATCAGTCTTTGTTCTGTGTCGGCTTAGCGTACGCTAACATATCTTACGTGTGCTAAGTACAACAATTAGCGTATGCTATCTCTCAATATAGCGTGCGCTAACGACCATAGGAAGTTTTACTGACCTCACTGTACTCAACTTTAGCGTGCGCTAGCCGCAAACCCTTAGCGTGCACTAAGCATCGTTGACTAGACTTTTCCAAAAGCCGTCCAGATTCATTCCGACATATCCCGACAAAGATCCGCGGTCTGATCTCACCTACCACCCTGTCTCAATAAAGTTGACTACGTATAGCGCGCGCTAAGGCTCATACGTAGCGTGCACTAGCTAACTCAATTAGCGTGCGCTACACTTAGACGTTAGCGTGCGCTACAAGTGCACAAATACAAGAATGAACAACAATCATGAAAGCTCAACAACACAGGATCATGAAATACGGAGGATAATACTCAGATCAAAAACAACATATACAATGTCACAAGGTTCAAAATACGCATCAATCTCTGTATTACCATCATCACCTGAATGGGTTGGAACACAATTTTTAGCTATAATATTAATTATCATATAATAACCTAATTCCCTAAAATATCGAGCATATTGAATCAATATATAACTCCCATCTATGATAAATCAAAGCAATAATTATTATAATTATATATTACACACTAGAGTTAAAAAATAATAATTACTGAGGATTTATACTTTACTAAGTCAGTATAGAAGATATTGCCTCATTGATTATGTTCGATGTATATGAATTACGTTAATATATGCTAATAGTCATGATCAACTAGTCTCAAGAATGCATTACAATCTTTCACATAATTTTCTAAGATTATATAGGTTCTTAGCTATTTATATATATTATAAGGCACTGATAATATTATTTTTCGTGTGACATCAACACAATATATTATCTAGAATATAAAATAAGTAGACAATGTTTTCATAATTATAACGTGAATAATTATGCAAAACATGTGACAAAAATATATTCATTATTCTAATATATAATGAAGGAACATAAGGCAATACACGAATAAAGTATGATATGCATAATACAATCCTAACAATCCCCCACTTATACTCAAGGCATGCATTAAGTATAATAATCTATATTGTATAACATAAATTTCCCATTTGTACTCAAACCAATATTGCCATACATCTTAACCCCATATCCTCCATGTGCCCTTCAAAGATTTTGAGGGGAAGCCTTTCATGAAAGGGTCAACAATGTTATCTTCTGGTGTAATTTTGCACATCACTATATATCCTTGCTTTATGAAGTCTTGAATGAGATGGTACTTGCGACTTATATGTTTGATTGTTTTATGGGCTCATGGTTCCTCTAAGTTTGCTATTGCACCAGTATTGCCACAATAACATTTGATACCCTTAGGCAAACTAGGGAACACATTCAAGTCCAACAACAAGTTCTTGAGCCATATTGGTGGCCACATACTCGACTTCTATGGTAGAGTCCGCCATGAATTTCTGCCTCCTAAAGTAAAAACATAGCCCGAGATTAACTTGGATTTATCATTGTCTACATGGAATAACCCAAGGGACATAGATTATTCGACTGATAAACCAGCATGTGCTTTCTAAATTTTCTGAAGTACTGAGTATATGCTTAACAGTAATTCGCTTCCTTGTCCAGGTTAAACTGATATCTGGAAACCATGCCTACAACATGACATATATCGGGTCTAGAGTAAAGCATAACATACATGAGGCTTCCTACTTCCAATAATCATCTATCATCCGCCTTCTTTTGTGTCTTCGGACGCATCTACTTCGATAAATGAATTACATATTTGTAAGGTAAGAAACATTTCTTGGAATTTTCCATGCTAAATCGCTTTGTGGATATAGAATGTCTCAGATAAGCACAACATCATTTTCTTGCCATCATGAATGATCCTAATGCCGAGGATGTGTCTTACTTCTCCCAAATTATTTATATCGAATCGTCCGATACCATACTATTATTCTTAATAATTCCTTCATCTTGAATCCAATCAGAAGGATATCATCAACGTATAGTACAAGGAACAATCACACACTTCTATCGAACTTGTTATACATACTCTTCCTGGGATGTTGAACGAACCCACAGGATTGGATGATCTCGTCAAATCGTAGGTTCTAATATCTTGATGCTTGCTTCAATCCATAACTGGATCTCTTAAACATTCACACTAAGTGCTCCTGTCATTCAGCAATGAATTTCTTTGATTGGTGCATATAGATGTTCTTATGCAGACTGCCATTCAAGAACGCAATCTCTAAATTCATGCGCAACTATGGACAAGAGAATCCAGACCGACTTAAGCATGACTACTAATGAAAAAGGTCTTATTATAGTTGATTTCTTCCTCCTGAGTGCAACCTTTCGCTGCTAGACTAGCTTTGAAGGTCTCAACCTTCCCATAGGGTCCTCTTTCACGCTTCTAGACCACTTGTTGCCAATGAGTTTTACCTCGTTAGGTAGTTCTATTAGCTCCCACACTTGATTGGAGCCATAGATCTCATTTCTTATTCTATTGATGAATTCTAGGAGTCAACATTCTTATCTTAGGTAGCCTTTGTAACACCCCGAGATATTCAGGATTATTACAACGCTGTAAATCCTCGATATAAGGATTTACAAGGCTAAGAATTTAAAAACAACATTTATTAAATACCACTCATAGAAATAATTATTACATCACCAGTCTAAAACATACAAATCAATCCACATCCGAATACAAACATCACAGATTTACAAAACAACAAACAGAGTCGAGTACTTTATTTAAAAACAAAACGCAACTAACAAACCATTCCGGCCATAACATAACTCTGCACCCTCATCATCATGCGGCTCAAGTGGTTGCTTCCCCGTCCTCCTATATCCTGAACATAAAACAATTGTCCACCCCCGAAGGGGTTAGCACAACGATGCTAGTACAAGTACGATAATTATACAACAACAGATTATTCAATAACTCGCAAAGAATAATAACAACATCCTCAATGATAATAACAACGAGTCTCTACCACGATAAGACTCACAATACCATACACAACATGATAAAAATAACATGATACAACATATACACGGTAATTCCAATGATCCAGCGTTCACTGCACTGATCCCAAGATGATCTCGTCGGACCAGCATGAGGTGGAAAAACTTGCCCAATGATCCAGCGCACGCTAGCATAGATCCCAAGATGATCCATTCGGACCAACACGAGGTGGACATATAACAACGACACATATGCATGACAACATGTATAACATCAATACATAAAACGTAATTAAAGTACTTGCCTTATAATGACGAGAAGGTTTAAATACTTCGACAATCACCAAAACACTCGAAGGTTGTACCTTCATCTAACCACTTGAAAGCCTCAAACCTTTACACAATAATTAAATACGAAGAGTTCAACATGCATATACTTAACTAGCACACGATCATCTAACGTACCTAAACTATGATCGGATTAAACATCCTGCATACGGTCGATTCATGGTTCAACAAAAGACAAACACTTAGTCAGACTTCCAATATACATCATTTGAATTTAATGCCAATAATGGGGATAACACGACAACATCTACGAAAATCAAGTATATTCATATCGTCAAGAATTCAATAATCGAAACGAAGATTATCAACTTATACGTGTACGGTGCAGCTACTCATTGGTTCTTATCGAAAACATGATTGTGATGAACATATCCCAAACATCATACAAAGGAACATATTCACTCGGTCCTTGTAAGTTTAATTCATGTTTAACTAAAACTCCTATCCTTCTTCAATGAGAAAATCTCCTACAAGAGTGCTAATGGTTCAACATACCCAAAATCATCATCTTCATCTTCTAACAATGAATGATATATGAAGGATACTCAATCAATGAATATTTCAACTTTAAGTCATCCAATCTCTAATTATTTCAAATCATCAAGGAGGGGACATGAATATTTCAAAACTTCATCCTAATACTCAATGTAATCATAGGCCAACATATCATACGAAAAACCTAAGCTTAATCATCATAATCTCTCAAACTTATGATATCTAGTTCAAGCATAATTAATAATTCCTTATAAAATCATCAACATGTACGTAACAATCTTCTTGAAACGAGATATGAGCCGAGATGATCGTAATATACCTTTCACGAAGAATAACGATGAAAACGATCAGTAGAACTCGACACCGTAGGTAATACTCAAAGCGCACGATTCGCTCGATGTAGATATGCGGTGCAAGGTCGATTCCACAGGAGGACTATGATAGTGAAGTAAAAATATTCCTATCTTTTTAAACCAAATTTTATTAAATTCTAACCTAGCCCCAAATAATTTTATTATTAAATGATTATAATTGTAGAACCCCCTAAAATTCGATAGCTCATTACATGTACGGTTTATTATATCATGATGTATTTTAATAATATTTGTTATGATATAATATAATCTACATCTAGTTTCATTTTATTTTACTTGATTGTTTCGTAAATAATAAGTTAATTGAAAGTTAAAGTAGAATATTGGTTCACTTAATGGGCTATGTGTACCAACATTTACTATTATAAACTCACTAATGGACTTAAACCCAACTTAATAAAATTCCTAAGTCTTGAATTTATAGTTGAGGGCCCAACCCAACTACTTAGTCCATTTACAATTAAATAAATACCCAACTAAATATATTAACATTCTACACACTTAAAATACAAAAAAAATACACACACACACACACACAAAATGGGCGGCCAAGTGGGGAGGAGGATGACATCTAGAGTCTTTATGTGCTCTCTATGCAAGACATCATCTTGTGACTTGTGCTCCCTTGTCCCATGACTTGACCACCTTTTTTTAAACACTTAAAATATACACCACTACCACCTCATTTCACATGCAAAATCCGAAAAATTATAGAGAGAGGGAGAGTAGGCCGAAGCCAAGAAGAAGAAGAACAAAAAGAAAAACATAAGGGAAAGAAAGAAGAAAAGAAGAAGAAGAAGAAAGGCCCAAACTCAAGAAGGTAAGTTCATCATTTTATATATATTAACATATAAATACATACAAAAATATAAACCATGTCCTATCATGAACTCTTATGGTATTTATGTTGGCCAAAAATAGGATAGGTCAAGGGAGGGTTGATTTGACTAGCCTAATACCTAATTTCCTACACAACTCCAAGAACTAAGGTGGGTAAAATTGTTTTCTTTCTTTTCTCTTATTCAAAATTTATACAAGTTAAATATATATGGTTCATGCATTAAAACTTTAGTTATATATACTTGATTGATATTCATTACCATGCATGTAATGGTCTTGATATTTGTTGAATTTTGTCATATTTTGATTATATGGGCAAATTAATTCATTGATGGAAATTTTGGTTGAATATGCCAAATCTAACCTTTGGGGATTAAAATCCCAAATATATATGAGTATATACTGGAATATGGTAAGAGGGTAATTAGTCACCGGAAGATTTGATAATTCGAACCTAAATTCGAAGGATAACTAAAATAATTTAATTAAGATAAATTTTGAGGTAAATTTGTTAAAATCCATAATTCTGGTCTTATATCCTGAAAGTAAGTCTTAATATATCAAAAATAAGTTCTATATAAAATTTCACCTAAATCGGAATTTATTAAAATAGAAAGTCAGGGCAAAAATATAAATTTTAAGAATTTGAGGCCAAAACTGTAATTTACAGAAAATTACTGTTTCCAAAATAAAATTTCCAGAAAAGTTAAACTCTATGGACTCATAATAACATAAAGAGCTTACCCCGAAAGTTTGAGGTCAATCCGACAAGAAATGAAAAGATATGACAAGAATACTAAAATACCGATTAAGGCAAAATGAAGGGGTGAAATTATCATTTCTAAAAGAATAGAAATTAAAACTGAACGTAATCTAAACGTACAAGTCATAAGGTTCAAATCACAACTGGATTCATAATTTTAGGAGTTTAAATGAATCCAAACGAATTAATCAAAATTATAAGACAAAACTAAATAAAAATAATAATAATAATAGTACTTTAATTTCGAAAGGGCAGAATTGTAATTTATGGAAGAAAAAACCTGCATGCTTCTTCTGATCTCGTAACCTTATATTATAACGGACTTTTCTACACAAAGTTCATAATTTTCGGACGTACAATCAAACCGTTCCGACTTAATCAAATTTATAATATTTTAGTAAAAATAATGATAGTACTTAAAAGACAAAAGGGCAGAATTGTAATTTCTGAATGGTAAAACTTTCATGCAACTTCTGACCTTCAATCCCCATATCATAACAGACTTTTTGCAATAAAGTTCGTAATTTTCGGACGTATAATCAATCCGTAGCAAATTATCCAAATTCATACAATTATAGTAAAAATAATAATCAGAGTACTTAAAAGACGGAAGGGCAGAATTGTAATTTCTGAAAGGTAAACTTTCATGCGACTTCTGGCCTTCAATACTCATATCATAACGGACTTTTGACAATAAAGTTCGTAATTTTCGGACGTATAATCAATCCGTACCGAACTATTCAAGTTTATGAGTTTATTATAAGATTATGCTAAGACTCGCACAATAGCAATCTAATAATCAACTGGTTGAACTAATTCCTCTAGTTTATCCAAATCCATTTACTATCAAATAATTATATTGATATCTTACAATATGCATTTGTTAATCACGACAATAATTTTTATTCAATAGAAATCGGGAGTAAGTGCTGTGCGGAGCTAAGTGCTACGACCTTCAAGTGAGCCATCGCTAGAGTCCGTACGAGTACCTCTAGAGTCCCTTTTTCTATTTATATGCATGAGGGGCGGTTAGTCTAAGCCATGAATCGAGCAGCGTGGCTGCGGTTCTAGGCAAAACTACTCTCGTATCCTATTCCCTTGAAGCCGAAGGACAGAGTGATCCTAAGGTGACTGGGTCGTAGAATTTGGGTATAGTCACAATTATGATATGATCCGGGCATAGACCCAAGCTAAGGACATATCGAGCCCGGATAAGAGATAAGGCAAAGACGTCACCAAGCGTGAGAGCGATAAAGCTCAAAGGTAAATGTTATGGTGATGGATAACGAATTAAGTAACTCAATTATATAAAATCTGCAACGATCCACATTATTCAAATTATCCAAGCAATACAATGACGGATAAAATGAAGAATTACAGTCAGATATTACATACTCCCCCTCTTAAAAGGAGTTTCGTCCTCGAAACTAAGGGGTAAATAACTCGGGATATCTCACTCGCATGCTCTCTTCGGTTTCCCACGTAGCCTCCTTGACTCCGTGTTGCGACCACTGAACCTTCAGTAGGGGGATTGTCTTGTTCCGCAATTGCTTGATCTTCCTCTCGAGTATCCGCACAGGATGCTACTCGTACGAATGATCCTCCGCTTATTCAATCTCTTCGAACTGAAGTACATGGCTTGGGTCAGCAACATATTTTCTCAATCGAGACATGAAACACGTTGTGAATCCGACTCAAAGCCGGTGGAAAAGCCAGTCGATAGGCGAGATCACCTACACGCTCCAAAACCTCAAACGGCCCAATGTACCTCGGGCTCAGCTTGCCCCTCTTCCTGAAACAAAAAACACCTCGGGTAGGAGACACCTTCATTAACAAATGGTCACCAACCTCGAACTCAAGCGGTCGTCGACGGTGGTCGAGATAGACTTCGCCGACTTTGAGCCGTTAACAATCGACTCCTAACCGTGAGCAATCTTCTCACGAGCCGCTAACAACATATCGGGCTCCGTACCCAAAGATTCTCGGCGTCCCAACACAAAGGGGACCTATAACGACCATACAATGCCTCATACGGTGCCATCTGAATCGAAGCGTGCCAACTATTATTATAAGTAAATTCCACCAAAGGTAGCTGGGTTTCCCAATCTTCTTTCCAATCAAGAGCACACGCCCTCAAAATGTCTTCTAGAGTTTGGATGGTTCTCTCGGACTGGCCATCGGTCTGTGGGTGAAAAGCCATACTGAAATTCAACTGTGTGCCCATCGCACGATGAACTACCTTCCAGAAGTGCGACACGAATCGCCCGTCACGATACGATACAATACTCTTCGGGGTACCATGCAACCTCACAATTTCCTTAATAAATAGCTGGACCAATCTCTCGGGACCCCACGTGTCTTTAATCTCCAAGAAGTGGGCTGATTTGGTCAGACGGTCCACAATCACCCAAATCGTATTCATTCCTTGACGACTCATCGGCAAGCTAGTGATAAAATCCATTGATATATCCTCCCATTTCCACTCAGGAATCGGGAGCAGTTTCAGTATTCCTGCGTGTCGCTGGTGCTCAATCTTAACCTGCTGACAGGTTAAACATCTCAAACGAATTCAGCAACCTCACGTTTCATATTCCCCACCAACAATTTTGCTTCAAATCCTTATACATCTTGCTATATCCCGGGTGAATAGAGTACGGAGTAGCATGAGCTTCTCTCATGATAGAGTTCCTCAACTCTTCGTCTGCGGGTACACAAACTCGATTTCTAAAGCGTATCAATCCATCCTCGTGGATCACGAATCTAGGGGCTTCCCCTTGTGTTACTTCTTCCCGAACTCGAGATAAGAATGGGTCCGTAACTTGGTTCGATTTGATCACATCATCAATAGACGAAGAAATCTCAAGTGTGCAAAGTTGTCCCTGAACACGCGGTAACCAAACTTCAATTTCTGGCCTCATAAAATTTAACTGCAACTCTCTCTGTGCTGTCAAGCGGCTCAGCATCTGCTCCTGCACTGTCTTACAGCTCAAAGCGTCGGCAACCACATTTGCTTTGCCCAGATGATAAAGGATATCGATATCATAGTCCTTGATTAATTCTAGCCATGCCCAGATGATAAAGGATCTCTATATCATAGTCCTTGATTAATTCTAGCCACCTTCTCTGCCTCATGTTCAACTCCTTCTGAGTAAAAATGTACTTTAGGCTCTTGTGGTCAGTAAAGATCTGGCAGGTAACTCCATACAGATAGTGACGCCAGATATTCAAAGCAAACACCACGGCTGCTAGCTCCAAGTAGTGGGTCAGATAGTTAACTTCATAGGGTCTCAATTTTCTCGATGCATAGGCAATCACTTTTCCTTCCTGCATGAGTACACATCCAAGGCCTTGTCTCGACGCGTCACTGTACACCACGAATCCTTCCGTTCCTTTTGGTAGGACCAAAACAGGTGCCGAAATCAATCGACTCTTGAGCTCATCAAAACTTTGCTGACATGCTTATGACCACAAATAGTTCTTATCCTTCCGCAGTAAGTTAGTCATCGGTTGCGAAATTTTAGAAAATCCTTCTACGAACCATCGATAGTAACCTGCTAGGCCGAGGAAACTACGAAATTCCTTCACGTTCTTCGGTGGTAACCAATCTCGAATGGCTTCCATATTTTGTGGGTCCACTCTCACCCCTTCGGCTGATATCACATGCCCAAGAAAGATAACCTCAGGCATCCAGAATTCACATTTAGAAAATGTCCCATAAAGCTGTTCCCGCCTCAACGCATCAAGAACTTGGTGGAGATGACGCTCGTGCTCTTCCTGGTCACGAGAGTAAATCAAGATGTCATCAATTAAAACGACTACAAAGCGATCCAGATAGTTAATAAAAACCTGATTCATCAACTCCATGAACACAGCTGGTGCATTAGTCAACCCAAATGGCATCACCACGAACTCATAATACCCATAGCGAGTATGGAAGGCTGTCTTTGAAATGCCAGACTCTCGAATCCTTAGCTGATGATAACCAAACATCTCCCTGAAGTTGATCCAATAAATCTTCAATACGAGGCAAAGGATATTTGTTCTTAATGGTTACCCTGTTCAGCTCACGGTAATCAATACGTAAACGCAGAGATCCATCTTTATTCCATACAAATAACACTGGTGCTCCCCAAGGGGACGCACTAGGTCGAATATAGCCCTTCTCAGTCAATTCCTCTAGCTGGTTCTTCAACTCCTGCATCTCAATTGGAGCTATACGATATGGTGCTTTCGAAAGCGGGGACGTACCCGGCTCCAACTCAATAATAAACTCCACCTTACGATGTGGAGGTAAACCTGGCAACTCGTCTGGGAATACGTCTGGGTAGTCTCGGATTACCGGAATGTTGGTCAATTCAACTAGTCCATCTGCTGTTTTGGGCATGTAGCACCAATAACCAATACACCCTTGATTAAGCAGTTTCACTGCTTTCATAGCGCTGATGACTCTCCCAGAACGACTAGGATTATCACCTCGAAAAATGCACTCGAAGCCATCATCAGAAGTGACGTTTACCATTCGCTTGCGGACACTAAGTATGGCATCATGACGATCCATCTAATCGATACCCAAGATTATATCATCCTTAGGTAAACCGACTACAATCATATTTGACAACCACTCACTGTCGTTCATACGAATCGGACAGTCCTGGACTTCACGATTTCTAATAATTCTTCTACCATCGGGTAGACGCTCACAATTGATAACATGGTCTAGAGGCAAACTACTCAAACAAGAAGAAGATATAAAGGAGTGTGAAGCACCGGTATCAAAAAGAACACACACAGGCTAGGAGTGGATCTCGAGTATACCGGAAATCATGCTGGCCTCGGGATCGTCAGCTTTCTTCATCTCGTAAATCCTGGGTTTCGCAGCTCTGGCACCAGGTGTACCACTTTGATTTCCACGGCCCATTCCCCTATTCGCCCCGGTGGTCGGATAGGAAGCGGATAGAGGCACCCGGTTCTGGAAAGAGGACTGAACTGGAGCATGAGATGCTACTGGTTCATGTCCGGGTCCACTCCTGCAAAAACGAGCACGGTGACCATTCTTGCCACAAGTATGGCATGTGACGACTGGCTTTGGGCATTTGGAGCTGACATGCCCCTGGTCTCCACATTTATAGCACACCACGGACAAGGGAACCACTCGAGAGTGCGATTCGGCTGGCTTTGACGCCATGGGTGGTCGATCAGAAGGGTTTGGCAATGACTGGGCTTCCTGAATGTCCCTCGGTTACTCTCGGTCTGGTTCTGGTTCCTGGATCTTTTGTTGTTGGACTGTGGTTGCTTCTTGGAAATCTCCTTCGCGGTGAGTTCATACTCCAGAGCTTTCTCGATGAACTCTGGTAAGGTAGTACAGTGGTGATTCAATAGATGCATTCTCATTCGGGGTTTAAGCCTCTTGAGAAAGTATTTGATCTTATCAGCCTCTATTCGAATAATTGTCGTGGCGAAAGGAAGGAGTGACTGGAATTCTCGGCAACAGATAATACACATCGTCTTCAAACGGGTCCGGGTTCAGCAGTTCTGACAGTTTGGCCTCACGGAGTGGCCCTGGGTAGTAACGGTCTAGCATGAGGTTTTTAAATTCCTCCCAAGTATAAACACCATCAGCTGGCCTCACTGAAAGCCACCAGGTATGAGCGCCTTTTCTAAGATAGTAAGCGGCTACAGAGACGCGGTTCTCTTCTGGGCAGTTCACCATCTTGAATACTTTCTCAAAGTGTTCAATCCAATGCACAATGTTAGCAGGCTCAGAGGAGCCTTCAAAGGTCGGAGGTTGCTGGCGGGAGATGTCGCTGATGTTCCGACTCACGGGTCCGCCAAGCACAGGAGGAGGATGAGGCCCCTGTTGCTGGCCAGTAGTAGCTCTCTGCATAGCTTCCATTAATTGACCCATCTGGGTCATCTGAGTCATCATGCCCTGCATCACAATGTAAGAATCGACACGCGCATCCTCTTGTCCAGTATGGTGCGATTGTTCCCTAGAAGGCGAACCACTGGCTGTGGAACTGTGCTCCACATTCGCGCGCCTGTTGGCTAGTGGTATCGGGATTCGGCCCCTTCCGCGGCCTCATCCCCCTCTTCCACGGCCTCTCAGATTTCTTTCCATACTGAAAGAATCAAACCGCAATGATAACCATAAGTACAGTTCATGATACCAGTCAAAGTTCATGCTAAGTTAATAGCAACAAAGAATTACATACTTAAGAAAACAGTTCATAATGAATTATCGACACTACGAGCGTCACACAAAATATCATATCGACGCCGAGTCGAAAATTTCAACCATATAATCAATGCAGAATTTACCTCAAATTATCAATCAGATAAATCCTATCACAAATCCTTGAAATAACAAGATCAACAAACAGATCTATCCTAATATCGATATCATGCCAGTAATTAAATCATGGCTCATAAAGTACATACCGTATTTGGATCGGAGGGTCAGGCGCTTGCACAGGTCACACGTTACACGAAGGTCTATTGATACTAGTTCATTGCACGATGACTCATAAAAAGAAAACAACTCTCTAATACCATCTTTTGTAACACCCCAAAAGGCGGCTATTACAGTGCCGTGGACCCTACACTGGGACCCACCAGGCGATATCCAAAAACAGATTAAATAAGTATTACTTTTGATACCGAAACACAATAAATAGTCATTACTCCGATTAGGAGTTTATAAAAAAATATGGCCAACGGCCTTGTGATACACAGGATCCGAAATACAAGTATAAACCATATGGAGATGGAATATACTTCGAACACCAATACGACCAGATAGTAATTTAAATGAAGTGGAAATAAGGTAACATTACACGGTTTAATATAACCGGATAACTAATGATTTGGGCCCCCCAAACTAGTATCCTTCGAACCCTTCGCCGTCAACATGCTCTTGCCGTGCTTTGCCTTTGCCTCGACCTAAAATACAACACAAGTATTTCGCCCAAAACACAGGGTCTAATATACATGATAAATGATTCTCCCGACCTTATACAATTCACATATATTAGATCTCAAGAAAATATCCCGACTATTGAACATACCCCTCGGGCGTATGAACAATCAGTCATAAACCATCAAACATATCCAATCAACATGGACTATGAACGACTAAACAATAGGGCTCAAGATGGACATCACAGTACACCCGATCCGGAAATGTGTCCGTGTACATGTCCACCCCGTATACGGAATCCGAATATACGTGTGACAATGTACCTAATTAGCCTCACAAACTACGTCTCGTGTGCACAGTCCAATACGGAAACATCCACGTATGACTATATAAGTGCCCGGCTAAAAATGCTACACAATAACCAATCGGCACGCAGATATGATTCCAGATATGTCATGATACAACATGACAACGAAATTCAACGAAATACATATCCGATTAAGGATAAAAAAACTCACCGAAGTGACAATAAGGACCAACGAGATCAACGATTCAAAGAGACGTACTTGGGAATGCAACCCCATGATGAAAACGGAATAACATCAAAGACAATGTCAAATCACGACAAACATTTCATAAACATTTCATACACATTAAATGTATAATTATCACAAGAATCTAATCATCATTATAACCAAGTAAGATAATTTGCCTCAATCCGGACGAGAATAATCCTCTTCTTGTCGAAACGAACTAACGGTCCTCGACTAATATCGTTTACTCGAACAATCAACCTTAAACGAAATACATTTTACTCAATAACATATTCGTATAATTATCAATATAGGATTAGTAAGACGACACCCTACAATCCATTAGAATAGTTTCGCTATCTCAAAACATCAAGTCTTATACCAAGAATTCTTTTTTACCTCATTACAACCATAAAATCGCTTCACAATACTTTTACCGAATGTTCACATGATTCTTCATAAATAAGAATTTTATCAAGAACATGTTAAACAACCACTTATGTTGTCAATATCATCTTATGTTGATTAAACTTTCCAAAACATTACAATGTTGAAAGGTAAAATCTGCACAATTATGTTTATCAATACATCCAATCTAAATTGAATATTAAGCTTACAATAAGGTTATATTAGTTATGAGATTACACCATATTCATGAAGGTTATCAAAATCATTCTTACAAACCTGGAGGATTCATTAATATCATTTATGAGTTCACTACCTTAAGAACACCACAAGATGATCAAACACATTCTTAGGTTATCAACACATCCGGTTAATAAGAAGTTATTGTTGTTTTCACAAATATCCTTATCAATTTTCAAAGTCTTGTCAATGAAACATAAGGAGGTTATAACTCTTAAGAGTTCGAACAAGAGAACATCCTCCTACTTCTAACATTGCCAAGTTCTTCCCAAGGTAAGTGAATATCAAGTATGGTGTTTGAACACTTTATGATAAAAATTTCATTGTTCAAGTCTAACCATGATGAAGCTAACTGATTTATCAAGGTTCTACTGATATGAATTCGTCCAGCAAGGTGAGCATGAAGATTATAAACATGGTTACTATCATTATAACCTCAAGAACACATCCATTTCAAACCCTCTTTATCATATTCATCAAGAAGTGTTAAAAAGTTTAATTACAACCATGTTCTACTTGGATAATTAAACTCTAAGTGAAGTATTCTACACTACTAAACCTGAAAAATAAAATTTGCAGCAACATTTGGCTATCCATTTGGTAGTTTAATATTTGCCATACATTAAGAAACAAGTCTAATAAACAATGCTGAACTAATGTAGCTAATGGAAATAAACACTGCATATCAAAACAGAAACATTGTCCTTAGCCCTCTACTTATATAATGAGTAAATATAAACTAGTCTATGTAGTCAAATAGTGTGTCATCTAAATCAGAATCCTCTGCTGGTTCAGCTTCATGCGTAACTTGTGGAGGCGCGCCAACGACTGTTCTTGGTAAATCTTCCCTGACCAAGTTAACTTCATCATTACGTGGGGCAGTTGGATTTCTTCTATCATCAAACGGTTCACTTTGATAAGATGCTTGAGCTTATAATTCTGATACGTTGTCAATCATGTGAAATAAATCTCTAGGGACTGTCTTCATAACATAATGCCTATTGGCTTCAAAAGGATCTTGGACATAAAAACACTGGTGGACTTGAGAAGCAAGCACATAAGGATCATTTCGGCAACACTTTTTGTTGAAGTTTACACATGTAAGCCCATATTTGTCTTCCTCAACCTCAAACCAGTCACACTTAAACAACACAAATTTGAAGTGGCCATAATAATCTAACTCAATTATATCATTAATAACTCCATAGTACGTGACAGGTTCTGTCCTGGGATTTTCATCCTTAGAACTTGCGAAACTTGTAGTTATTGAAACCAAGGTCACACCAAAATTTTGAGTTTTACGTCGTGCATCTCGTTTTCTAGTATGAAATCTATATCCATTGATCAGATAAGCTGAAAACCTCTTTGCAACAGTATTTGGCCCTCTGGAAAATTGTTTCAGTTTAGGTGAAACATCATCTTTCAATGCACGAGTTTTGAACCATTCACCAAAATCTTGACTTTGAGCTCTGGCCTTGGTCCACCTTCGTCTTTTAGTGTGATTACTAACAATGTCACCATGCTCTCTACAATGACAACATTACTAATTACAATTTATCTAAAAATGATTTTATAGATGAAAAAAGGATAAAACGAATTGAGTTACCTGATGTAGTCTTGAACATCATCACAATTGAATAAGAGGTATCGATGGGCTTGTGCTTTTGATTTGGAATCTAGAGAAAATGGTTTACCCTTTATGTTCCCACCTAAAGGATGATCGGGGTTTGAAAAGTAATCATTAGTATCTCTTTCACCAGGCTCAACATCATCACTGTTTATACTCTTTCTATTCAAACTTGTTTCCACACTTTTACGCAAATATCTTGAGCAAAAAGTTAAAGCTTCTTCAGCCAACTACCCCTCAGCAATAGAACCTTCTGGATGGCTTCTATTACGAACATAAGTCTTTAGCTTACATAAAGCTCTTTTTGGGGGATACATCCATCGAAATTGAACCGGACCACCTAACCTGACCTCATTTGCTAAATGAATAGGCAAGTGGAACATTATATTAAAAAAACTAGGAGGAAAAATCATCTCCAGTTGATAAACTACTTCTGCAATCTCTCTTCCAAGTAAAACAAATCTTCTGGTTGGATAACTTTCTGACAAAGAGCATGAAAAAAGAAACAAAGACGTATCAGAGGTTCAGCCACTTCATCAGGCATTGTGCATATGATTGCTATTTGCAACAAGTAATGAAGCATGAAATGAGCATCATGGCTCTTATAACCAGATATTTTTTTTTTCAGTAACATTTACGCATCTTGAAATGTTAGATGCACTACCATCTGGTAACTTAGCAGCCTTTAAAACACCAACAAAAATAGCTTTCTCTTCCGAAGTAATAGAGAAACATGCTTTTGCAAGCTGTACAAGGCCATCACCAATATCTTGTGGATGAAGATTCTTTCTGATTCCCATATCTTGTAAATCATAACGAGCTTCCCGACGATCTTTTGTCTTCCCTGAGATTTCCAAAAGAGTGACAATAATATTGTCCAATATGTTTTTTCTATGTGCATTACATCAAGATTATGACGTAAAGAAACATAGGCCCAATATGGCAATTCAAAAAAGATTGACAACTTCTTCCATGGCCCATCAATTTTTTTCTTGCCCTTCTTCCCAAAAGCATTGATGAAACATTCTAACTCTTGTAAGATATCTGTCCCTGTTAACAAAGTTGGGGCAGTTCTAAATTCTTGTTTTCCATTAAATGATTTTTTGTTAGATCTCCAAGGATGATCAATTGGCAAAAAAACATGATGATCCATATAGCACGTCTTATGACTATGTTTCAAATAAATTGAAGAAGTGCCATGATTACAACATGCACATGCAAAATTCCCTTTGGTACTCCAGCCAGACAACATAGCGTACCCAGGGTAATCACTAATAGTCCACAACAATGCTGCCCGCATTTGAAAAGTTTGATTTTTAGAGGCATCATATGTCTCTACTCCCGGTTTCCATAACTATTTCAACTCCTTGATCAAGGGTTGAAGGTACACATCGATGTTATTTCCAGGTGATTTTGGTCCTGGAATCAGCAACGACATCATAGTGTATTCGGACTTCATGCACAGCCACGGTGGAAGATTGTATGCCATCAACATGACATGCCATGTACTATGAGATATACTCATGGTCCTAAATGGATTGAATCCATCACTGGCCAAGCCTAGTCTTAAATTACGACAGTCAGAAGCAAAATTGGGATAAAGGTTGTCAAAATCCTTCCATGCTTGGCCATCAGCAGATTGCCTCAATTTCCCATCCTTTGTACGCTCTTCTTCATGCCATGACATTGACTCCCCTGTCCTTGAGCACATAAACAACCTTTGAAGTATTGGAATCAAGGGAAAGTATCTCAAAACTTTTTCAGGAACTTTATGCTCTTTTTTTGGTTCCTCAAACTCACAATCTATATGAGGGAATTCCTTCCACCGTAAAGCCCCGCAAATAGGGCAGGAATCAGATTTCTCATGCTCTTCCCAAAATAAGACACAATCATTTGGGCAAGCATGAATCTTTTCATAGTTAAGGCCTAAGTCTTCAATCATTGCCTTTTTTTTGTTAAAAGATTCAGGAATGTTTAACTCAGGAATGGCTTCTTTCAATAATTTTAAAAGAGCACTAAATGATGCATTGATCCACCCATGGCGACATTTTAACAAGTACATTCGAATTGTAAATGACAAAGTGGAGAAGTTTTTGCAGCCTGGGTATAATTCCTGTTTTGCCTCATGAACCAAATTATAGAATTTTGTTGCATCTTCATTAGGACCCTCGTTGACACCCTCTGCTTCTCTCACATACCTAAATGTGTCATACAGTAATCCATCAATGTCATCAAGTGTGTCCTCTTGATCTTCTATCTTACTATCAAGGCCTTTTGTGAATGCTAATCGCTCTCCATAGTTCACCCAAACATCGTAGCCTTTCAAAAATCCAGTGCCTATTAAATGATCATATATCACATTTCGTTTTGCCCAACAACAATTTCTACACTTAGCACAAGGACATAATATCTCATCCCCTTGCGGTCTTCCTTTAGTGTATGCAAAATCTAAAAAAGACTCTACACCATTGATATATTCTGGACTGAACCTTGCTAGTTTAACCCACTCTTTGTCCATCACTAGCAATCTAATAAAAAAGTGATGAACATGTTAAGTACTAGGTTAAAAAAAAGTATTATAATTAAAAACTATATCATCCAAGGATTTAAAATTTCATGACCTTATTCACTTTCAAGATTTATACAACTTATTCATAATCTTATGCAACAATGTTTTTTTTACTTATGTTATTTGATTTGAGCCATCCCATCCACGTTAGCTATACAGTAGTGGCTGAAACATTCTTAACCAAAAGAACAACCAAAGAAACAATAAGCAAATTATTAAGCAAAGAAACAGTAACCATTTCATTATTAACCAAAAAAACAAAGAAAAATTAAAAGAAAAAACAGAGAAAAATAACACTGCCCCCCACCCCCATTTCCTTCTAGTGAAATATCAAACACATGTTTTTCATTCTCTGTTTGTCTTATCTACTTTTATTGCATTTCCTGCTACTCTATTATTATAGAACAACAGCCAACCAGTAATATTGTCAACTAAAATGTTATAAAAATACTAACAGAGGTGAACAATATTGCAAATTTGTATCTAAAATGATCACTCCAATTGCTAACAGGTTGCTACAGGTGAAAAATACTGCAAATTCGATGGGTTATACAAAAACAATCATTGACTGCAAAATATCACACCCTCACCGTATGCAAACTCGTCAGAGAAGGGAAGAGGGTTTCCAGATATGGGGTTTGGGGATATAAAGCATTATTTTGAAAAGAGAAATGTTGCTACTCACCGTATGGAAGTTAAAGTCTGAGACTGGAGTGCAGGCAGAGCTGAGATCGTGCGATTTGGGGAGGTAGGGCGCGATTGGAGGCTGAGCGCGGAGTCACAGGCGGCGGCCGTAGGGAGCCTGTGCGCGGTGATTTATTTGAGCGGTCTTAGGGAGGCGCCGCCGATAAAGGTGATTTGGGGGTTGGGGATGTAAGATGATGTCGTAGGTGTTAGATTAGGTATTAATTAAGTGTTGGGGATGGAAGATGATGTCGTAGGCCAACATAATTAGAACAGTGTTTTCAGGGTTTTTTAATGAAGTTTAAGGCAACACTCCTTTCTATCACATTATTTAACCGTTGCCTTACACAATACCCGTTGCTTATTCATATTTATTTAGCAACATGCAAAAAACTGTTGCTTTTTCCATCTACAGGCAACAGTTTTCTACCCGTTGAATTTTTTATTGTTGCCTAAAGTCAAACCCGTTTCTTATTCATATTTATTAGCAACATGCAAAATACCGTTGCTTATTCCATATATAGGCAACCGTTTTCTACCCGTTGAATTTTTTAGTGTTGCCCAAAGTAAAAAATGTTGTAGTGTTAGCGCGCGCTACTGCTCATAAATAGCGTGCGCTAACGGGCTTGCAGTCTACTGTCTTTGTCTGGTCTCAGCTTAGCGTATGCTAACATCTCTTACGTGCGCTAAGTACAGCAATTAGCATACGCTATCTCTCAATATAGCATGCACTAACGACCATACGAAGTTTTACTGACCTCACTGTACTCAACTTTAGCGTGCGCTAGCCTCAAACCCTTAGCGTGCGCTAAGCATCATTGACTCGACTTTTCCAAAAGCCGTCCAGATTCATTCCGACGTATCCCGACAAAGATCCGCGGTCTGATCTCACCTACCACCCTATCTCAATCAAGTTGACTACATATAGCGCGCGCTAAGTCTCATACGTAGCGTGCGCTAGCTAACTCAATTAGCGTGTGTTACGCTTAGACGTTAGCGTGTGCTACAAGTGCACAAATACAAGAATGAACAACAATCATGAAATCATGTGCTCAACAACACAGGATCATGAAATACGGAGTATAATACTCAGATCAAAAACAACATATACAATGTCACAAGGTTTAAAATACACATCAGAATCTCGGGTATTACATCCTCTCTCCCTAAAAAGAAGTTTCATCCCGAAACTGAAGATGAAAATAACTCCAGATATCTAGTCTTCATACCATCCTCCATTTCCCATGTGGCCTATTCGACTCCATGTCGTGACCATTGCACTTTAACCAAGGATATTGGTTTATTCCTCAATTGTTTAATCCGACTCTCGAGTATCTTGATTGGTTTCTCTTCGAAGGTGCTGTCATTAGCTATCTCAATCTCGCCAAAATCAATGATATGACTGGGATCTGGTACATACTTCCGTAACTGGGATACGTGAAACACATTGTGAACGTGACTCAGCGATGTCGGTAAGGCCAAACTGTATGCTAACTCCCCAACTCTTTCAAGGATATCGAATGGTCCGATATATCTCGGACTCAGCTTCCTTCTATTCCCAAATCAAAAAATTCCTCGAGTAGGAGAAACCTTTAACAGCACATGGTCTCTAATGTCGAACTCCAACGGGCGACGATGCACGTCTGCATAAGACTTCTGTCGACTCTGGGCAGTCAACAGCCTTTCCCGAATTTGAGCTACCTTCTTTTGAGTCTGAACTATCAGCTCTGGTTCCGTCCCGATCAAATCAGAAGAATCATCCCAACATAGGGCGATCTGCATCTCCTCCCGTACAATGCTTCGAATGGTGCCATCTTAATGGAAGCATGCCAACTATTGTTGTAGGTAAATTCAATCAACGACAAGTGAATCTCCCAATCGGTAGACCAATCCAAGGCACATGCTCTGAGCATATCTTCTACTGTTTGTATAGTCCTTTCGGACTGTCCGTACATCTAAGGATGATAAGCCGTACTAAAGTTCAGCTCGGTTCCCAAGGCCTTATGAACTGCCTTCCAGAAATGTGAAACAAAGCGACCATCTCGGTCCGAAATAATAGTCTTGGACGTACCATGCAATCAGACTATCTCTGCAATAAATACTCGTGCCAATTTCTCGGGTCCCCAAGTATCCTTAATACCTAGGAAATGATCCGACTTGGGTAGTCGATCAACTATCACCCAAATCATGTTCATCCCTGCCCTAGTCCTCGGCATATTGGTGATAAAGTCCATCGATATATCCTCCCACTTCCACTCAGGAACCGGAAGTGGCTTCAACATTCCAGCAGGCCGCTGATGTTCAATATTAACTTGTTGACAAGTTAAACACCTCGAAACGTATTCCTCTACGTCCTTCTTCATATTTCCCCACCGTAAATTTTGTTTTAGATCCTTATACATCTTACTGGTGCCCGGGTGAATAGAATAGGGCGTGCTGTGAGCTTCCTTCATGATCCTCTGTCTCAAAACATCGTCATCGGGGACGCAAAGTCGATTCTGAAATCTCAGAACTCCATCATCCTATATCACGAATCCTGGGGCCTTCCCTTTGTCTACTTCATCACGTAACCGAAGAATCAACGGATCATCCAACTGCTTAGATTTGATTTCTTCGATTAACGACGAAGTTAGTTCCATCATACACAGTTGCCCTTGGACTCTTTGTGACCATACTTCAATTCCTTCGCGAATCAGTTCTCTTTGAATGCCGGTTTGGGGCGTAAGTGCTTCCAACACTCGAAGAGAAACAGGTTTGTGGCTCAGTGCATCAACTACCACGTTCGCTTTGCCTGGATGATAAGGAAATTCCAGGTCGTAATCTTTGATCAGTTCCAACCATCTCCTCTGTCTCATATTTAATTCCTTCTGACTGAAAATATACTTGAGGCTCTTGTGATCGGTGAAGATCTGACAATGAGTGTCGTACAAATAATGTCGCCAAATCTTCAAGGCAAAGATGACAACTGCTAACTCTAAATCATGAGTCGGTAGTTAATCTCATACGGTTTCAACTGTCGTGAGGCATAGGCAACGACACTATCTTTATGCATCAACACACAACCCAGACCCTAACTTGAAGCATCACTGTATACCATGAATCCATCGGTTCCATCAGGTAATGCTAGTATAGGCGCCGTTGTCAGTCTTTTCTTAAGTTCATCAAAGCTAGCCTGACATTTCGTTCCACGTGAATTTTGAGTTTTACAATGATTGAGTAAGAGGACGAGCAATTTTGGAAAATCCTTCCACAAAACGACGATAATATCCAGCAAGTCCTAGGAAATTCCGGACTTCTTTCATGTTCTTAGGAGATTCCCACTCCAAGATTGCCTCAACTTTCTTCGGGTCCACCTGGACTCCGTCGGATGATATCACGTGCCCAAGGAATGTCACTTCCTTAAGCCAGAACTCGCATTGAGAAAGTTTCGCATAAAGCTGTTCATTCCTCAAAGTACTCAAAACGATACGCAAATGCTCTGCATGTTCCTATGGGTCTTTCGAATAGATCAAGATGTCATCAATAAAAACGACCACGAATTTATCCAAGTATTCTAAAAATACCCGATTCATCAATTGCATAAATACCGCAAGAGCATTGGTAAGTCCGAATGGCATCACCACAAATTCATAGTCCCCGTACTGGGACCTGGAAGCAGATTTTGGTATATCCGATTCCTTAATTCTCAATTGACGGTATCCTAATCTCAAGTCGATCTTCGAAAATACCCTTTCCCCCTGTAGTTGGTCAAACAAATCATCGATCCAAGGTATTGGATTCTTATTCTTGATCGTCACCTTGTTTAGCTCCCTGTAATCGATACACAATCGAAGGGATCCATCTTTCTTTCGAACAAAGAGAATGGGAGATCCTCAAGGAGAAACGCTAGGTTGAATGTAACTCTTCTGCAATAATTCCTCAAGCTGCTTCTTTAGTTCATACATCTCGGTTGGCGCCATACGATATGGTGCTCTGGAAATAGGTGCGGCTCCAGGCTCTAATTCGATATTAAACTCTACCTCTCTCTGCGGAGGTAACCCAGGTAGTTCGTCAGGGAATACATCTGAGAATTCGTTTACCACTGTAATAGATGCGAGCTCTACTCCTTCTTTCTTCATGGCATAACACCAGAATCCGTAACAACCCTGCTTTAGCAGTTTCACTGCTTTCATGGCTTTGATCAATTTTCCTGATCTTCCCGGTCTCCATCCTTTAAATAAATGTTCAGACCCGTCATCAGAAATGATAGAAATAACTCTCTTTCGGTAATTCAAAATAGCCCCATAACGATTGAGCCAATCGTCTCCGAGAATTAAATTGTCACCATGGATGTCGACCACAATCAGATTTGATGGCCAATCTCTCCATCCTATAGACACTGGAAAATCTCTAGTTTCTAGGGTTCCCACAATTCTCTCTCCACTCGGTAATCCCACAACATGAGGGTGACAATCACATAAACACAAGATTTTCAAACGATTAACACAGTTCAGTGATATGAAACAATGTGTAGCTCCTGAATCGAATAAGACACAAACTGGTTGCAAAAGGATCTGAATCGTACCTGATGCAACAAGCAGATTCGATCGCTGACCTCCTCATCTTGTAAAGGCGCGGAGGAACGGACCCAGCACTGGATGCCTCTCTTTTCCCAACATTCTGCTGCTGGAAGCCACTTTGCGGTGTCTGGTTCACACTTGTCTCCTTTGGAACCAGTGCGGGAGTGCGAGTACCAATAGATCTAGTCATATTTCGGCAAAACGTCACACGATGCCCTTCCTACCCACACTCGAAACAAGTCACCGAAGGTGCGTAGCAATCACGCCGAACATACCCTGCTTTACCACAGTTATAACATTTCTTCGCTGCGTCTGAAACTGTTGATACTGTCCGAAACTTCTTTCCACCTCGGGAAGGATGCAGAGGTCTCCTAGATGAATGAAATGAAGACTGGCCCTTGCGGGGCCCACCACTCTTGTTCTCCGTGAAGTTGCCAGACATTTTCTGCTTCTTAGCTTCCGTCGATTTCTCCACCGCTACCTCTTTCATGTCGTAGGCCAGCGCTTTGTCCTGATACTGTCGCAAGGTAGTACATTCAAATCCGGACATATATTGCTGAATATCGGGTTTCATCCGCATGTCTAAATGGAAAATCTTCTCCGCCTCGGTCCTGACCAAGTGTCGTACACAAGTCAGCTGGTGATTAAAAGTCTTGATTATGTCTGTCACAGATGCCTCCGAACTCTGCGGGGAGAAAAACTCTCGGACTCTGGACTCTCTAACGGGATGAGGAAAATATTGTGCTTCATCATTAATTTAAATTCCGTCCAGTTAGCATTATGATCCTCAGGTCGAAACGACCTCCCACCACCAAAAGCCTCCCATTCGAAAAAATCGGGCGATCGTAACCTTTCGGTCATCGGGACAGTTGATCCCCGCAAATATCTTTTCCAACTCCTTCAGCCAGTGATCCCAAGTAGGCATCTCGGCAGAACCGTCAAATTTTGGTGGGTGCAATTTGACCACCTCCGTAAGCCACTTGTCTCCCCGATTATCCTCGTTGCGTTGCTGGCCCATTGCTGTCTGCATGCGGTCAACCACCTGAGCGAACTAGGTCATCTGAGCGACCACCTACTGAAGCACCCCCGGCATGTTAGGATTTGCGTTACCATTCGTTGATCCCTGTTGTCCTCCAGAATGGGAATCAGTTCAACTAGCCGATAATTCTGGGGTAGTCGCTGAATCCTCCTGTCTCGCATTACCATGTCCGCGTCCACGACCGCGTCCGCGTCCACGACCGCGTCCGCGTCCACGACCTTTCCCCAACATACTGTAAATACAAATACTCAATATCCAGGGCAAAATTTTCTAAAAGAAAGTCCGTCAATATTCACAAAATAGAGATTAAATAAAACGGTAGTATAAGAGATTAGGTGACTTACAACCACGGTCCACATGATGACGCTGGCTGAGCAGTGATTACAAACGACCCATAAATCAAATAACGTAAACAGACCCAACTGAACCCAACTGCCAAGATATCCATGAATCTTTGCTCCGATACCATATTCTGTAACACCCTGATATATTCGGAATAATTACAGCGCCGTAAATCCTTTATATAAGAATTTAGAAGGCTAAGTTGAGAAATACGGAAAATAATAATGATACCAAAATGCCATTAAGGTTATAATTCAAAATCAGTTCAACGATGAGTCCATTATTACAAGCATTCCAAACACCAACCAACTACGCGTACTCGAGTACTGGAAAATAAGACAACATCAATTTACATAACTGTTCCACTTCATCGTCATGTCGGTACTGTGGTTGCTTCCCCGCTCCTCGGATACCTGAACATCAAAACAAATGTCCACCCCCGAAGGGGTTAGCAAAACGATGCTAGTACAAGTATCATAATACTTAAATCGGATGTGCAACAACAATGCATCATAAATTACATAAAACAGATTTCCGCCACCGGAATCCAACGATGCGAATCCACGTTATTCCATCAACATAACAAAGGGTAATCCAACGATCCAGCGCCCTCAGTATAGATCCCCATGATCCCGTCGGACCAACGCATGGTGGAAAACCCATCCAACGATCCAACGCCCGCAGCATAGATCCCCATGATGATCCTGTCGGACCAACGCATGGTGGACATCCGATCCAGCGCCCTCAGCATAGATCGCTCGATCCCTTTGTATTATCACAACGTGCACAAGCACAAACCATGCATATACATATGCCAAAACAATATGTTCATCAACATGAACATTCAAGAAATTAATAACGAATACCATGATAATTCAAGGGAACTAAACTCCTGTTCAACAACATGAATAAACCGTATGCATAATAAAAAATTCCAATATTAACAATTTTCAAATATGATACTTGACTTAAAGATGGCAAGGATTAAAATATTCCAACGAATGTCACGCGTACGAAGGCGACCGCCCCTTGATCGATCGTTATGCAAGGCTCGGACCTTGTTCAAAAGAAATAACGAGGAACTTAACATACTACTCGAAACTAACGTAGAATCACCGAATATTCTAAACTAAAATCGTGTAATAATGACGTAAGGCCGGTTCGTGGTTAGTATGCTTGATGAAAGTTGGGCCGAAAAATAGTGATACACTTCCTACGAGTCGGATGATCATATCGGAGGCGAAATGCCGATGTCTATGGATTCAAAGATATACAAGTCATCAAAATCTAGACTTCAATATTGGTTTCAATTCCCAACTCCTATATGATCGGCTCTTACAATTTATACCACAAATGTGACTCAAGATATAAGCATACCAAAATGTACTACGCAAGGGAATGATACTACGGTGATCCGGGTTGATTTCATTGACATAGCCAATTTATTACAAGCATGGACATGAAGAGTATTGTCAACTTAAACACCTCTATCAAACATGAATCATCATCGATGGAACATCATAGAGATTCTTAGAACCTTACTAAAATCGTGCTCATAATTCAAGACGAACTAAAGATACTACACTCAATGGTTTTTATCCATCAAGCTCGATTAACACTCCTAACAACGAGGGAAAAACAAGGTATAACTGGGTTCCAATCTTCATAAATATGGTGCTGGAATCATAAGATCTTTAACTAGTCCAATGATTTCCGAAGCAAGCTCAAAATATAGCTAAGAACATAAATTCCAGCTTGGTAAACCGTAACATACCTTAAACGGAAGGAAAGGTTGAAGTAACTTGATGAACTCCACGCCCAAAAGCTAGAACACCAATCCTCAAAGCCCCTTTGCCTTCAATGGTATTGTTAAGAGGTTGGTATGCAGGTTTAGGATGGAGGGAGTAACTCTCGAAGTCTCAGAAATTGGTTGTGGGAAGAGGTGTAAACTGAAAAATGAAGTTATGTGCTGTCCTATTTATAGAAAAAGGTTATTAGCGCGCGCTACTGCTCATAAATAGCGTGCGCTAACGGGCTTGCAGTCTACTGTCTTTGTCTGGTGTCGGCTTAGCGTACGCTAACATATCTTACGTGTGCTAAGTACAACAATTAGCGTATGCTATCTCTCAATATAGCGTGCGCTAACGACCATAGGAAGTTTTACTGACCTCACTGTACTCAACTTTAGCGTGCGCTAGCCGCAAACCCTTAGCGTGCACTAAGCATCGTTGACTAGACTTTTCCAAAAGCCGTCCAGATTCATTCCGACATATCCCGACAAAGATCCGCGGTCTGATCTCACCTACCACCCTGTCTCAATAAAGTTGACTACGTATAGCGCGCGCTAAGGCTCATACGTAGCGTGCACTAGCTAACTCAATTAGCGTGCGCTACACTTAGACGTTAGCGTGCGCTACAAGTGCACAAATACAAGAATGAACAACAATCATGAAAGCTCAACAACACAGGATCATGAAATACGGAGGATAATACTCAGATCAAAAACAACATATACAATGTCACAAGGTTCAAAATACGCATCAGAATCTCGGGTATTACCATCATCACCTGAATGGGTTGGAACACAATTTTTAGCTATAATATTAATTATCATATAATAACCTAATTCCCTAAAATATCGAGCATATTGAATCAATATATAACTCCCATCTATGATAAATCAAAGCAATAATTATTATAATTATATATTACACACTAGAGTTAAAAAATAATAATTACTGAGGATTTATACTTTACTAAGTCAGTATAGAAGATATTGCCTCATTGATTATGTTCGATGTATATGAATTACGTTAATATATGCTAATAGTCATGATCAACTAGTCTCAAGAATGCATTACAATCTTTCACATAATTTTCTAAGATTATATAGGTTCTTAGCTATTTATATATATTATAAGGCACTGATAATATTATTTTTCGTGTGACATCAACACAATATATTATCTAGAATATAAAATAAGTAGACAATGTTTTCATAATTATAACGTGAATAATTATGCAAAACATGTGACAAAAATATATTCATTATTCTAATATATAATGAAGGAACATAAGGCAATACACGAATAAAGTATGATATGCATAATACAATCCTAACAATCCCCCACTTATACTCAAGGCATGCATTAAGTATAATAATCTATATTGTATAACATAAATTTCCCATTTGTACTCAAACCAATATTGCCATACATCTTAACCCCATATCCTCCATGTGCCCTTCAAAGATTTTGAGGGGAAGCCTTTCATGAAAGGGTCAACAATGTTATCTTCTGGTGTAATTTTGCACATCACTATATATCCTTGCTTTATGAAGTCTTGAATGAGATGGTACTTGCGACTTATATGTTTGATTGTTTTATGGGCTCATGGTTCCTCTAAGTTTGCTATTGCACCAGTATTGCCACAATAACATTTGATACCCTTAGGCAAACTAGGGAACACATTCAAGTCCAACAACAAGTTCTTGAGCCATATTGGTGGCCACATACTCGACTTCTATGGTAGAGTCCGCCATGAATTTCTGCCTCCTAAAGTAAAAACATAGCCCGAGATTAACTTGGATTTATCATTGTCTACATGGAATAACCCAAGGGACATAGATTATTCGACTGATAAACCAGCATGTGCTTTCTAAATTTTCTGAAGTACTGAGTATATGCTTAACAGTAATTCAGTTTCCTTGTCCAGGGTTAAACTGATATCTGGAAACCATGCCTACAACATGACATATATCGGGTCTAGAGTAAAGCATAACATACATGAGGCTTCCTACTTCCAATAATCTGCTCTATCATCTGCCTTCTTTTGTGTCTTCGGACGCATCTACTTCGATAAATGAATTACATATTTGTAAGGTAAGAAACATTTCTTGGAATTTTCCATGCTAAATCGCTTTGTGGATATAGAATGTCTCAGATAAGCACAACATCATTTTCTTGCCATCATGAATGATCCTAATGCCGAGGATGTGTCTTACTTCTCCCAAATTATTTATATCGAACTGCTCTGACAGTCATACTATTATTCTTAATAATTCCTTCATCTTGAATCCAATCAGAAGGATATCATCAACGTATAGTACAAGGAACAATCACACACTTCTATCGAACTTGTTATACATACTCTTCCTGGGATGTTGAACGAACCCACAGGATTGGATGATCTCGTCAAATCGTAGGTTCTAATATCTTGATGCTTGCTTCAATCCATAACTGGATCTCTTAAACATTCACACTAAGTGCTCCTGTCATTCAGCAATGAATTTCTTTGATTGGTGCATATAGATGTTCTTATGCAGACTGCCATTCAAGAACGCAATCTCTAAATTCATGCGCAACTATGGACAAGAGAATCCAGACCGACTTAAGCATGACTACTAATGAAAAAGGTCTTATTATAGTTGATTTCTTCCTCCTGAGTGCAACCTTTCGCTGCTAGACTAGCTTTGAAGGTCTCAACCTTCCCATAGGGTCCTCTTTCACGCTTCTAGACCACTTGTTGCCAATGAGTTTTACCTCGTTAGGTAGTTCTATTAGCTCCCACACTTGATTGGAGCCATAGATCTCATTTCTTATTCTATTGATGAATTCTAGGAGTCAACATTCTTATCTTAGGTAGCCTTTGTAACACCCCGAGATATTCAGGATTATTACAACGCTGTAAATCCTCGATATAAGGATTTACAAGGCTAAGAATTTAAAAACAACATTTATTAAATACCACTCATAGAAATAATTATTACATCACCAGTCTAAAACATACAAATCAATCCACATCCGAATACAAACATCACAGACGACAAAACAACAGCGTAGTCGAGTACTTTATTTAAAAACAAAACGCAACTAACAAACCATTCCGGCCATAACATCACTCTGCACCCTCATCATCATGCGGCTCAAGTGGTTGCTTCCCCGTCCTCCTATATCCTGAACATAAAACAATTGTCCACCCCCGAAGGGGTTAGCACAACGATGCTAGTACAAGTACGATAATTATACAACAACAGATTATTCAATAACTCGCAAAGAATAATAACAACATCCTCAATGATAATAACAACGAGTCTCTACCACGATAAGACTCACAATACCATACACAACATGATAAAAATAACATGATACAACATATACACGGTAATTCCAATGATCCAGCGTTCACTGCACTGATCCCAAGATGATCTCGTCGGACCAGCATGAGGTGGAAAAACTTGCCCAATGATCCAGCGCACGCTAGCATAGATCCCAAGATGATCCATTCGGACCAACACGAGGTGGACATATAACAACGACACATATGCATGACAACATGTATAACATCAATACATAAAACGTAATTAAAGTACTTGCCTTATAATGACGAGAAGGTTTAAATACTTCGACAATCACCAAAACACTCGAAGGTTGTACCTTCATCTAACCACTTGAAAGCCTCAAACCTTTACACAATAATTAAATACGAAGAGTTCAACATGCATATACTTAACTAGCACACGATCATCTAACGTACCTAAACTATGATCGGATTAAACATCCTGCATACGGTCGATTCATGGTTCAACAAAAGACAAACACTTAGTCAGACTTCCAATATACATCATTTGAATTGAATGCCAATAATGGGGATAACACGACAACATCTACGAAAATCAAGTATATTCATATCGTCAAGAATTCAATAATCGAAACGAAGATTATCAACTTATACGTGTACGGTGCAGCTACTCATTGGTTCTTATCGAAAACATGATTGTGATGAACATATCCCAAACATCATACAAAGGAACATATTCACTCGGTCCTTGTAAGTTTAATTCATGTTTAACTAAAACTCCTATCCTTCTTCAATGAGAAAATCTCCTACAAGAGTGCTAATGGTTCAACATACCCAAAATCATCATCTTCATCTTCTAACAATGAATGATATATGAAGGATACTCAATCAATGAATATTTCAACTTTAAGTCATCCAATCTCTAATTATTTCGAAATCATCAAGGAGGGGACATGAATATTTCTGAAAACTTCATCCTAATACTCAATGTAATCATAGGCCAACATATCATACGAAAAACCTAAGCTTAATCATCATAATCTCTCAAACTTATGATATCTAGTTCAAGCATAATTAATAATTCCTTATAAAATCATCAACATGTACAGAACAATCTTCTTGAAACGAGATATGAGCTGAGATGATCGTAATATACCTTTCACGAAGAATAACGATGAAAACGATCAGTAGAACTCGACACCGTAGGTAATACTCGAAAGCGCACGATTCGTTCGATGTAGATATGCGGTGCAAGGTCGATTCCACAGGGAGGACTATGATAGTGAAGTAAAAATATTCCTATCTTTTTAAACCAAATTTTATTAAATTCTAACCTAGCCCCAAATAATTTTATTATTAAATGATTATAATTGTAGAACCCCCTAAAATTCGATAGCTCATTACATGTACGGTTTATTATATCATGATGTATTTTAATAATATTTGTTATGATATAATATAATCTACATCTAGTTTCATTTTATTTTACTTGATTGTTTCGTAAATAATAAGTTAATTGAAAGTTAAAGTAGAATATTGGTTCACTTAATGGGCTATGTGTACCAACATTTACTATTATAAACTCACTAATGGACTTAAACCCAACTTAATAAAATTCCTAAGTCTTGAATTTATAGTTGAGGGCCCAACCCAACTACTTAGTCCATTTACAATTAAATAAATACCCAACTAAATATATTAACATTCTACACACTTAAAATACAAAAAAAATACACACACACACACACAAAATGGGCGGCCAAGTGGGGAGGAGGATGACATCTAGAGTCTTTATGTGCTCTCTATGCAAGACATCATCTTGTGACTTGTGCTCCCTTGTCCCATGACTTGACCACCTTTTTTTAAACACTTAAAATATACACCACTACCACCTCATTTCACATGCAAAATCCGAAAAATTATAGAGAGAGGGAGAGTAGGCCGAAGCCAAGAAGAAGAAGAACAAAAAGAAAAACATAAGGGAAAGAAAGAAGAAAAGAAGAAGAAGAAGAAAGGCCCAAACTCAAGAAGGTAAGTTCATCATTTTATATATATTAACATATAAATACATACAAAAATATAAACCATGTCCTATCATGAACTCTTATGGTATTTATGTTGGCCAAAAATAGGATAGGTCAAGGGAGGGTTGATTTGACTAGCCTAATACCTAATTTCCTACACAACTCCAAGAACTAAGGTGGGTAAAATTGTTTTCTTTCTTTTCTCTTATTCAAAATTTATACAAGTTAAATATATATGGTTCATGCATTAAAACTTTAGTTATATATACTTGATTGATATTCATTACCATGCATGTAATGGTCTTGATATTTGTTGAATTTTGTCATATTTTGATTATATGGGCAAATTAATTCATTGATGGAAATTTTGGTTGAATATGCCAAATCTGACCTTTGGGGATTAAAATCCCAAATATATATGAGTATATACTGGAATATGGTAAGAGGGTAATTAGTCACCGGAAGATTTGATAATTCGAACCTAAATTCGAAGGATAACTAAAATAATTTAATTAAGATAAATTTTGAGGTAAATTTGTTAAAATCCATAATTCTGGTCTTATATCCTGAAAGTAAGTCTTAATATATCAAAAATAAGTTCTATATAAAATTTCACCTAAATCGGAATTTATTAAAATAGAAAGTCAGGGCAAAAATATAAATTTTAAGAATTTGAGGCCAAAACTGTAATTTACAGAAAATTACTGTTTCCAAAATAAAATTTCCAGAAAAGTTAAACTCTATGGACTCATAATAACATAAAGAGCTTACCCCGAAAGTTTGAGGTCAATCCGACAAGAAATGAAAAGATATGACAAGAATACTAAAATACCGATTAAGGCAAAATGAAGGGGTGAAATTATCATTTCTAAAAGAATAGAAATTAAAACTGAACGTAATCTAAACGTACAAGTCATAAGGTTCAAATCACAACTGGATTCATAATTTTAGGAGTTTAAATGAATCCAAACGAATTAATCAAAATTATAAGACAAAACTAAATAAAAATAATAATAATAATAGTACTTTAATTTCGAAAGGGCAGAATTGTAATTTATGGAAGAAAAAACCTGCATGCAACTTCTGATCTCAGAACCTTATATTATAACGGACTTTTCTACACAAAGTTCATAATTTTCGGACGTACAATCAAACCGTTCCGACTTAATCAAATTTATAATATTTTAGTAAAAATAATGATAGTACTTAAAAGACAAAAGGGCAGAATTGTAATTTCTGAATGGTAAAACTTTCATGCAACTTCTGACCTTCAATCCCCATATCATAACAGACTTTTTGCAATAAAGTTCGTAATTTTCGGACGTATAATCAATCCGTAGCAAATTATCCAAATTCATACAATTATAGTAAAAATAATAATCAGAGTACTTAAAAGACGGAAGGGCAGAATTGTAATTTCTGAAAGGTAAACTTTCATGCGACTTCTGGCCTTCAATACTCATATCATAACGGACTTTTCACAATAAAGTTCGTAATTTTCGGACGTATAATCAATCCGTACCGAACTATTCAAGTTTATGAGTTTATTATAAGATTATGCTAAGACTCGCACAATAGCAATCTAATAATCAACTGGTTGAACTAATTCCTCTAGTTTATCCAAATCCATTTACTATCAAATAATTATATTGATATCTTACAATATGCATTTGTTAATCACGACAATAATTTTTATTCAATAGAAATCGGGAGTAAGTGCTGTGCGGAGCTAAGTGCTACGACCTTCGGGCGGGAGCCATCGCTAGAGTCCGTACGAGTACCTCTAGAGTCCCTTTTTCTATTTATATGCATGAGGGGCGGTTAGTCTAAGCCATGAATCGAGCAGCGTGGCTGCGGTTCTAGGCAAAACTACTCTCGTATCCTATTCCCTTGAAGCCGAAGGACAGAGTGATCCTAAGGTGACTGGGTCGTAGAATTTGGGTATAGTCACAATTATGATATGATCCGGGCATAGACCCAAGCTAAGGACATATCGAGCCCAGATAAGAGATAAGGCAGCACGTCACCAAGCGTGAGAGCGATAAAGCTCAAAGGTAAATGTTATGGTGATGGATAACGAATTAAGTAACTCAATTATATAAAATCTGCAACGATCCACATTATTCAAATTATCCAAGCAATACAATGACAGATAAAATGAAGAATTACAGTCAGATATTACATACTCCCCCTCTTAAAAGGAGTTTCGTCCTCGAAACTAAGGGGTAAATAACTCGGGATATCTCACTCGCATGCTCTCTTCGGTTTCCCACGTAGCCTCCTTGACTCCGTGTTGCGACCACTGAACCTTCAGTAGGGGGATTGTCTTGTTCCGCAATTGCTTGATCTTCCTCTCGAGTATCCGCACAGGATGCTACTCGTACGAATGATCCTCCGCTTATTCAATCTCTTCGAACTGAAGTACATGGCTTGGGTCAGCAACATATTTTCTCAACTGGGAGACATGAAACACGTTGTGAATCCGACTCAAAGCCGGTGGAAAAGCCAGTCGATAGGCGAGATCACCTACACGCTCCAAAACCTCAAACGGCCCAATGTACCTCGGGCTCAGCTTGCCCCTCTTCCTGAAACAAAAAACACCTCGGTTAGGAGACACCTTCATTAACAAATGGTCACCAACCTCGAACTCAAGCGGTCGTCGACGGTGGTCAGCATAGGACTTCTGTCGACTTTGGGCCGTTAACAACTGACTCCTAACCAGAGCAATCTTCTCACGAGCTGCTAACAACATATCGGGCTCCGTACCCAAAGATTCTGACAGTTCGTCCCAACACAAAGGGGACCTATAACGACGACCATACAATGCCTCATACGGTGCCATCTGAATCGAAGCGTGCCAACTATTATTATAAGTAAATTCCACCAAAGGTAGCTGGGTTTCCCAATCGTCTTTCCAATCAAGAGCACACGCCCTCAAAATGTCTTCTAGAGTTTGGATGGTTCTCTCGGACTGGCCATCGGTCTGTGGGTGAAAAGCCATACTGAAATTCAACTGTGTGCCCATCGCACGATGAACTACCTTCCAGAAGTGCGACACGAATCGCCCGTCACGATACGATACAATACTCTTCGGGGTACCATGCAACCTCACAATTTCCTTAATAAATAGCTGGACCAATCTCTCGGGACCCCACGTGTCTTTAATCTCCAAGAAGTGGGCTGATTTGGTCAGACGGTCCACAATCACCCAAATCGTATTCATTCCTTGACGACTCATCGGCAAGCTAGTGATAAAATCCATTGATATATCCTCCCATTTCCACTCAGGAATCGGGAGCAGTTTCAGTATTCCTGCGTGTCGCTGGTGCTCAATCTTAACCTGCTGACAGGTTAAACATCTCGAAACGAATTCAGCAACCTCACGTTTCATATTCCCCCACCAACAATTTTGCTTCAAATCCTTATACATCTTGCTATATCCCGGGTGAATAGAGTACGGAGTAGCATGAGCTTCTCTCATGATAGAGTTCCTCAACTCTTCGTCTGCGGGTACACAAACTCGATTTCTAAAGCGTATCAATCCATCCTCGTGGATCACGAATCTAGGGGCTTCCCCTTGTGTTACTTCTTCCCGAACTCGAGATAAGAATGGGTCCGTAACTTGGTTCGATTTGATCACATCATCAATAGACGAAGAAATCTCAAGTGTGCAAAGTTGTCCCTGAACACGCGGTAACCAAACTTCAATTTCTGGCCTCATAAGATTTAACTGCAACTCTCTCTGTGCTGTCAAGCGGCTCAGCATCTGCTCCTGCACTGTCTTACAGCTCAAAGCGTCGGCAACCACATTTGCTTTGCCCAGATGATAAAGGATATCGATATCATAGTCCTTGATTAATTCTAGCCATGCCCAGATGATAAAGGATCTCTATATCATAGTCCTTGATTAATTCTAGCCACCTTCTCTGCCTCATGTTCAACTCCTTCTGAGTAAAAATGTACTTTAGGCTCTTGTGGTCAGTAAAGATCTGGCAGGTAACTCCATACAGATAGTGATGCCAGATATTCAAAGCAAACACCACGGCTGCTAGCTCCAAGTAGTGGGTCAGATAGTTAACTTCATAGGGTCTCAATTTTCTCGATGCATAGGCAATCACTTTTCCTTCCTGCATGAGTACACATCCAAGGCCTTGTCTCGACGCGTCACTGTACACCACGAATCCTTCCGTTCCTTTTGGTAGGACCAAAACAGGTGCCGAAATCAATCGACTCTTGAGCTCATCAAAACTTTGCTGACATGCTTCTGACCACAAATAGTTCTTATCCTTCTGCCGTAAGTTAGTCATCGGTTGCGAAATTTTAGAAAATCCTTCTACGAACCATCGATAGTAACCTGCTAGGCCGAGGAAACTACGAAATTCCTTCACGTTCTTCGGTGGTAACCAATCTCGAATGGCTTCCATATTTTGTGGGTCCACTCTCACCCCTTCGGCTGATATCACATGCCCAAGAAAGATAACCTCAGGCATCCAGAATTCACATTTAGAAAATGTCCCATAAAGCTGTTCCCGCCTCAACGCATCAAGAACTTGGTGGAGATGACGCTCGTGCTCTTCCTGGTCACGAGAGTAAATCAAGATGTCATCAATTAAAACGACTACAAAGCGATCCAGATAGTTAATAAAAACCTGATTCATCAACTCCATGAACACAGCTGGTGCATTAGTCAACCCAAATGGCATCACCACGAACTCATAATACCCATAGCGAGTATGGAAGGCTGTCTTTGAAATGCCAGACTCTCGAATCCTTAGCTGATGATAACCAAACATCTCCCTGAAGTTGATCCAATAAATCTTCAATACGAGGCAAAGGATATTTGTTCTTAATGGTTACCCTGTTCAGCTCACGGTAATCAATACGTAAACGCAGAGATCCATCTTTATTCCATACAAATAACACTGGTGCTCCCCAAGGGGACGCACTAGGTCGAATATAGCCCTTCTCAGTCAATTCCTCTAGCTGGTTCTTCAACTCCTGCATCTCAATTGGAGCTATACGATATGGTGCTTTCGAAAGCGGGGACGTACCCGGCTCCAACTCAATAATAAACTCCACCTTACGATGTGGAGGTAAACCTGGCAACTCGTCTGGGAATACGTCTGGGTAGTCTCGGATTACCGGAATGTTGGTCAATTCAACTAGTCCATCTGCTGTTTTGGTCATGTAGCACCAATAACCAATACACCCTTGATTAAGCAGTTTCACTGCTTTCATAGCGCTGATGACTCTCCCAGAACGACTAGGATTATCACCTCGAAAAATGCACTCGAAGCCATCATCAGAAGTGACGTTTACCATTCGCTTGCGGACACTAAGTATGGCATCATGACGATCCATCTAATCGATACCCAAGATTATATCATCCTTAGGTAAACCGACTACAATCATATTTGACAACCACTCACTGTCGTTCATACGAATCGGACAGTCCTGGACTTCACGATTTCTAATAATTCTTCTACCATCGGGTAGACGCTCACAATTGATAACATGGTCTAGAGGCAAACTACTCAAACAAGAAGAAGATATAAAGGAGTGTGAAGCACCGGTATCAAAAAGAACACACACAGGCTAGGAGTGGATCTCGAGTATACCGGAAATCATGCTGGCCTCGGGATCGTCAGCTTTCTTCATCTCGTAAATCCTGGGTTTCGCAGCTCTGGCACCAGGTGTACCACTTTGATTTCCACGGCCCATTCCCCTATTCGCCTTGGTCGGATAGGAAGCGGATAGAGGCACCCGGTTCTGGAAAGAGGACTGAACTGGAGCATGAGATGCTACTGGTTCATGTCCGGGTCCACTCCTGCAAAAACGAGCACGGTGACCATTCTTGCCACAAGTATGGCATGTGACGACTGGCTTTGGGCATTTGGAGCTGACATGCCCCTGGTCTCCACATTTATAGCACACCACGGACAAGGGAACCACTCGAGAGTGCGATTCGGCTGGCTTTGACGCCATGGGTGGTCGATCAGAAGGGTTTGGCAATGACTGGGCTTCCTGAATGTCCCCCGGTTACTCTCGGTCTGGTTCTGGTTCCTGGATCTTTTGTTGTTGGACTGTGGTTGCTTCTTGGAAATCTCCTTCGCGGTGAGTTCATACTCCAGAGCTTTCTCGATGAACTCTGGTAAGGTAGTACAGTGGTGATTCAATAGATGCATTCTCATTCGGGGTTTAAGCCTCTTGAGAAAGTATTTGATCTTATCAGCCTCTATTCGAATAATTGTCGTGGCGAAAGGAAGGAGTGACTGGAATTTCTCGGCAACAGATAATACACATCGTCTTCAAACGGGTCCGGGTTCAGCAGTTCTGACAGTTTGGCCTCACGGAGTGGCCCTGGGTAGTAACGGTCTAGCATGAGGTTTTTAAATTCCTCCCAAGTATAAACACCATCAGCTGGCCTCACTGAAAGCCACCAGGTATGAGCGCCTTTTCTAAGATAGTAAGCGGCTACAGAGACGCGGTTCTCTTCTGGGCAGTTCACCATCTTGAATACTTTCTCAAAGTGTTCAATCCAATGCACAATGTTAGCAGGCTCAGAGGAGCCTTCAAAGGTCGGAGGTTGCTGGCGGGAGATGTCGCTGATGTTCCGACTCACGGGTCCGCCAAGCACAGGAGGAGGATGAGGCCCCTGTTGCTGGCCAGTAGTAGCTCTCTGCATAGCTTCCATTAATTGACCCATCTGGGTCATCTGAGTCATCATGCCCTGCATCACAATGTAAAAATCGACACGCGCATCCTCTTGTCCAGTATGGTGCGATTGTTCCCTAGAAGGCGAACCACTGGCTGTGGAACTGTGCTCCACATTCGCGCGCCTGTTGGCTAGTGGTATCGGGATTCGGCCCTTTCCGCGGCCTCATCCCCCTCTTCCACGGCCTCTCAGATTTCTTTCCATACTGAAAGAATCAAACCGCAATGATAACCATAAGTACAGTTCATGATACCAGTCAAAGTTCATGCTAAGTTAATAGCAACAAAGAATTACATACTTAAGAAAACAGTTCATAATGAATTATCGACACTACGAGCGTCACACAAAATATCATATCGACGCCGAGTCGAAAATTTCAACCATATAATCAATGCAGAATTTACCTCAAATTATCAATCAGATAAATCCTATCACAAATCCTTGAAATAACAAGATCAACAAACAGATCTATCCTAATATCGATATCATGCCAGTAATTAAATCATGGCTCATAAAGTACATACCGTATTTGGATCGGAGGGTCAGGCGCAGACAGTCACACGTTACACGAAGGTCTATTGATACTAGTTCATTGCACGATGACTCATAAAAAGAAAACAACTCTCTAATACCATCTTTTGTAACACCCCAAAAGGCGGCTATTACAGTGCCGTGGACCCTACACTGGGACCCACCAGGCGATATCCAAAAACAGATTAAATAAGTATTACTTTTGATACCGAAACACAATAAATAGTCATTACTCCGATTAGGAGTTTATAAAAAAATATGGCCAACGGCCTTGTGATACACAGGATCCGAAATACAAGTATAAACCATATGGAGATGGAATATACTTGAACACCAATACGACTGTATAGTAATTTAAATGAAGTGGAAATAAGGTAACATTACACGGTTTAATATAACCGGATAACTAATGATTTGGGCCCCCCAAACTAGTATCCTTCGAACCCTTCGCCGTCAACATGCTCTTGCCGTGCTTTGCCTTTGCCTCGACCTAAAATACAACACAAGTATTTCGCCCAAAACACAGGGTCTAATATACATGATAAATGATTCTCCCGACCTTATACAATTCACATATATTAGATCTCAAGAAAATATCCCGACTATTGAACATACCCCTCGGGCGTATGAACAATCAGTCATAAACCATCAAACATATCCAATCAACATGGACTATGAACGACTAAACAATAGGGCTCAAGATGGACATCACAGTACACCCGATCCGGAAATGTGTCCGTGTACATGTCCACCCCGTATACGGAATCCAGAATATACGTGTGACAATGTACCTAATTAGCCTCACAAACTACGTCTCGTGTGCACAGTCCAATACGGAAACATCCACGTATGACTATATAAGTGCCCGGCTAAAAATGCTACACAATAACCAATCGGCACGCAGATATGATTCCAGATATGTCATGATACAACATGACAACGAAATTCAACGAAATACATATCCGATTAAGGATAAAAAAACTCACCGAAGTGACAATAAGGACCAACGAGATCAACGATTCAAAGAGACGTACTTGGGAATGCAACCCCATGATGAAAACGGAATAACATCAAAGACAATGTCAAATCACGACAAACATTTCATAAACATTTCATACACATTAAATGTATAATTATCACAAGAATCTAATCATCATTATAACCAAGTAAGATAATTTGCCTCAATACGGAGACGAGAATAATCCTCTTCTTGTCGAAACGAACTAACGGTCCTCGACTAATATCGTTTACTCGAACAATCAACCTTAAACGAAATACATTTTACTCAATAACATATTCGTATAATTATCAATATAGGATTAGTAAGACGACACCCTACAATCCATTAGAATAGTTTCGCTATCTCAAAACATCGAAGTCTTATACCAAGAATTCTTTTTTACCTCATTACAACCATAAAATCGCTTCACAATACTTTTACCGAATGTTCACATGATTCTTCATAAATAAGAATTTTATCAAGAACATGTTAAACAACCACTTATGTTGTCAATATCATCTTATGTTGATTAAACTTTCCAAAACATTACAATGTTGAAAGGTAAAATCTGCACAATTATGTTTATCAATACATCCAATCTAAATTGAATATTAAGCTTACAATAAGGTTATATTAGTTATGAGATTACACCATATTCATGAAGGTTATCAAAATCATTCTTACAAACCTGGAGGATTCATTAATATCATTTATGAGTTCACTACCTTAAGAACACCACAAGATGATCAAACACATTCTTAGGTTATCAACACATCCGGTTAATAAGAAGTTATTGTTGTTTTCACAAATATCCTTATCAATTTTCAAAGTCTTGTCAATGAAACATAAGGAGGTTATAACTCTTAAGAGTTCTGAACAAGAGAACATCCTCCTACTTCTAACATTGCCAAGTTCTTCCCAAGGTAAGTGAATATCAAGTATGGTGTTTGAACACTTTATGATAAAAATTTCATTGTTCAAGTCTAACCATGATGAAGCTAACTGATTTATCAAGGTTCTACTGATATGAATTCGTCCAGCAAGGTGAGCATGAAGATTATAAACATGGTTACTATCATTATAACCTCAAGAACACATCCATTTCAAACCCTCTTTATCATATTCATCAAGAAGTGTTAAAAAGTTTAATTACAACCATGTTCTACTTGGATAATTAAACTCTAAGTGAAGTATTCTACACTACTAACATTTATATACGAAAAATACATAGGATAAACATATACATACCTCCATAAACGAAGAACAACTCTCAACACCACAAGAAAACACACTCCAAGCTCAAAAACACCTTCTAACTTCGAATCAATGAGCTCCAATCCAAGTTACAAGACTTAAAACCAAGGTGGAAGAGGTTAATATTGGTTAAGGGAGGCAGAAGAGGGAATATAAGGAGAGAAAATCGAGTTGGAACTGAAAAGAAATGAAAACAGGCTGGTCCTATAAATAGACTGCACAGGCTTAACGTAGGCTATCGACAATATTTAGCATATGTTAACACTCTTACATACGCTAACCGGTTAATATTACGTACGTAAGCGGCTTACAGTGGCTACTGTCTTGAATTCGCAGGCTATTAGCGTGCACTAATAAAAGGGGTGTTACGTACGCTAATAACGGTTGACTCCGACCGACCAGACAGCCCATCACATGCATGCAACGGACAACAGGCTCACGTGCGGAAGTCAACTGATGTCATATTCTCTCTTTACGTACGCAACAGGTAAAATTTTACATACGTTAAGTAGTTCGATTAACGTACGTTAATCAAGTCATGTAGCGTATGCTACACTACTAAAAAGAGTCAAAAAATGCAACTCTCTAATTAACATTTAACCATCCAACATGAAGTGGATAACGAATTAAGTAACTCAATTATATAAAATCTGCAACGATCCACATTATTCAAATTATCCAAGTAATACAATGACAGATAAAATGAAGAATTACACTCGGATATTACACAAACGCCCAAGGCTACGGTTATCAAACCAAAGGTCGCTGCGATAGTCAAAGGTCAAACACTGATAACGGTCTTAGACGTTATTGTAATATCCGGATTAATTATTTAGTATTTCATCTGTAATTGAACCCTGTATATTCGTATTTGTGATATCGATAATCGAAGTATGATATTTCTCATATTCGTATCCATGCACATGATAATACCAGCATATGTATTTTCGCATGCAAACACGTGATAACGTACGCTACGAAGTAAGCCTAGCATACGTTATGTGCCAAGATTAGCGTATACTACGAATAAAGCGTAGCGTACGTAAGGCAGGCAATAATTGAGCAGGGCGGCTAGCACATGAGCCAGCTGGTGGTGGGCTCGGCCAGATACTTACCAGATTCGCACGGCATGATCCTGGACACTTTTTAAGTCAACGGGTGATAGCGTGCGCTAAGAAATGTAACTAGCGTACGTTATGCTCAGAAAATTATAAATGGGACAGCACCCCATTTCAATTCATTTCGTTCCTTTTCACTTGGCCATCGACTTATCTCATTCCAGAGAGTTCCCAGCCTCCTTAAACACTTATAGACAATCTATACTTGATCATTGGGGATTTGGATATCACTTTTACTTCATCATTGAAGTGGAGAATCATCTTTAATTGGCATACAAGCAACCGGAGTTGTATTCTACCTATTGTCTCGGTGTTTTCTTCATCTTAAGGTATGTTAATGCTATCTCCAACCTTGGATTCGTGTCCTTAAGGATATTATGATCACGCTATCAAGATATTAAGTTCCATAGATGATTTATTCAACCAAACATCATGTTTAGGAAATTGGGATGATTATGCTTAAGTTACCTTTGTTGAGAACATTATAGTTGGAACCTTGTTACGACAAACGATAAGAGTAATGTTATGAGTTGGATAATCTATATTGAATGGTGTTGTCATATTGATCATAGACTTGGAGTTGATATCACTTTTGCTAAATAGACTTAAGAAAGAATCATCGAAGGTTGTATCCTTTCATATAAGTCGGATTTGTTAGTTCATCTTTAAGATAAATTTGAATGTAATGATGATATTGGAAACAAGCGCATCAACCTTAGATCACCCGAACTTCACATGAGAATTGTAATCGAGATTGAATATAGTGTTGTGATGATATATGTATCCTTAAATTCGAAGATCTTTTAATCCGTAAGATCATTCGTAATTGTATGAGCATGATATGTATGAGGATAACATACGTTAATCACTGAGGATTTCATACGCTACATCACCAATCGAGACAGTCGCCTGCTCAGCGAGAAACTGTCATATGTGTGTTTAGCGTGCGCTAGGCTCTGTAGCTTACATACGCTAACGGGCAGAATTAAAGTACGCTACTTTTGGTATGTAACGTACGTTATATCATCAGACGAGTCAGTCGACTGATCAGAGAGGAACTGTCGATGCATAGTTAGCGTACGCTAGACTTTGTAGCTGTTGCGATATTTCGTAAACGCAAGTGCACATTATCGTTGACAAGTAATAAAGTGATGAGTGAGTATCGTTCCCACGAGGACTGAATTACTAAGTACCGATTTTTATGTATTCTAATTTTATTTGAACAGCCGAAATTTGAGTTGCAATTAATAACTAAATAAAATCAATAAAAGAACTAACAATAAAAACGATCGCTTGAAGAAAGAAAATCAAATGATGAATAAGTCTAGGATTCTGAATCCACCTTGGTTTATCCGAATTTACTCTCGATTATCTGAAGTTAATTATTTCCCCAATTTATTGAAGGCGAAGATTGCTAATATACTCTACCGCCTCTCCCGAGGTCAATAGATTTTTCTAAAGGCGAATAACGCACTCTATCCCTAGGTGAATTAATTCGTCAATAGGCAAAAAGCACAAAATCCTCAAAAGGCCACGTAGTTCCTATGAGTATATTCCTATCTCACAAGATAAAACGGTCCTCACCAATAGTTCCTCACCAACTCTCCTCTCCCGATTCGAGTAAGGTAATTAAAACAATCCAATTATTGGCCAGACAATTGAAAGCATTAAAATCGATTGGGAAAACTCAATAGAAAAGGGAATTATATAGATAATCTAAAGCAAATCCGTCAAAACTTAGGTTTCATCAAAATCCTAGAACAGGGTTTTAGCCTGACATGCTAAAATATAAAAATACAGAATTAATGAATGAAAGCATGAAAATCAAACGCAGATGAAGAGCTCGGATTCCTCCGTTCTTCTGGCTTCCGCCCTCTGCTCTTGATGTCTTCTGCTTATCCTTCTCTTCTGCGATATTCCTCCTCCAAGATTTCCCAAGATCCAAGATGATTAATTATGGCCTTAAACCCTTATTTATAGCTCCCAGCAGCCTCCAAATCGCGTCCGTGTGATTAGGTCGAGAACTGGCTTCAAAACGGCCAAACCCACGTGGAGTACACATAAACCGCCCCGTGTGCCGCTGCTCACTTAATCTGTGCCGCGGCTCACGGGGCGCAGATTAAAAACTGGGCGCTATAATTTTCCTCTGGGCCGCGGCTCACTTCATCTGTGCCGCGGCTCAGAGTACAGTTTACTCGGTGTCTGCTGGCTACCTTTGTGTGCCGCGGCTCACTTGGTACGTGCCGCGGCCCCAGACCACAATTCGCCGTTTTCGCCCGTTTTGCCAATCTCCTGTCAGACATACAAAAATAAGGC